>PPNF03000018.1:0-247728 GCA_003708105.3 Middelhovenomyces tepae | reverse complement strand
TGTGGCTGTGAGCTGTTGGCTGTGGCTGTGGCTGCGAGCTATGCTTTGCTTTGCAGCTAGTCTAGCTGTTAGCTATGCTGTGCTGTGTGGTGTAGCCTAATAGCCGTTAACTATCTAGCTGCCTAGCTGTGAGCTGTGAGCTGTGAGCTGTTGGCTGTTGGCTGTGAGCTGTTGGCTGTGGCTGTGAGCTGTTGGCTGTGGCTGTGGCTGTGAGCTATGCTTTGCTTTGCTGAGCTATACCGTGTGGTGTAGCCTGCTGTTAGTTGCCAGGCCGTTAGCTGATGCTGTGGTGTAGCATGATTGTTAGCTATCTTGATGTTAGCGACTGTGCAGTCACTGTGCAGTGGCATGTTAGCTCTCACCGTGCCATGCTATAGCCTGATATCTAGCTTTGCTGGTTGTCATCTATGCTACTGTTATCTATCTGCTTATCTACTTATCTGCTTATCTTACTAACTAGGGTTTGAAATCCTGTTTGAAAAACTCCATCAAGGATGTATAGAAAATGAAGAGGTCATTGCAATTGCTACCGCTCGTGCTGATGCAGAAGAAGCTTATGGAAATAAATTAAACGAAATCCCGTTGACATTTGCAGCACGTAAAAATGGATTTGCTCGCGATGATGGAGCTTCATTACGAAAAGCTTATGATGGAATTATTCTTGAAATGGGTGAAGAAGGAAAACATCATGTTCAAGTGGCAGAGAATGTCCGTAGAATGGTTGTTATTCCATTTGGACGTTGGGCAGATGAACATCGTCAACGAGTGGATTATTCTCATGGGATTCTCAAGTCGAAATTAAAGGGTTATAGTAAAGAATTGGCTGAGGTTCAAAAGAGTCAGAAACGATATTTTAACAAATGTCGAGTTCTTGAAGATACAAAGGATTTAGAGGGTGATGAACCGTCATCCGTTCGTCCACCAGTTGTAGGAGCTAGTCCTGGTAATTCGCCATCTCCTGGTCCTGAGGCTGCTGCTGCTACAGAGTTGAAATCAGAGCCTTTGACTGAAGTAAATGAAGAACAAACTCTGTCAGAAGGTGCAACTGTAGAATTGGATTCTTCAGAGCCTCTTGAGCTTGGAGATGAAGTATATTCACCTGAATCATCACGAGTTTTGGTCAATCGAATTCTGACCGAGATCCCCCAAAAAGAGCTTCGAGTCGCGATTCTAGGAACTTATGAACATGTTTCTTCAGGAGATATAATTGTTTCTTGGCTTCAAAATAATGTCACTCATGGATCTCTTGCTTTGGCGGAGAAATTCGGTCAAGATTTAATTGTATCAGGATTATTACGTCTCGTAGGTCAAGTCGGAAGTAAATTCGCCAATAGTTCAGTAATGAATTATCAATGGCGTAAAAAGGCATATATTATAGCAGGATTAGACCACGACAATCGGGATCTAATTACTCCATTTATGGGCGAATATATTGGAGGTACTATCAGCAATTATATGAACAATGCACATCCTGACGAAACTCCTATTGAAAAACTTAAACGAGAAGTTCATGAATTGGATGGCAAATATAAAGCCAATGTATTTAAATTGGATGATTTACGTTGTTCTTTAGAAGAGACGATTATTGATCATTTGACATTTATGGAACGGTGTGAATTCGATCGTTTAAGAGCTATAAAGGCAGTTTTTCTGGATTTCATCGCTTCTCTTTCAAATGTCGTTCCGAGTATTCAAGCTTCTGTCGATAAGCTTTTATTATTTCAAGAAACAGTTCATCCTGCTAATGATTTAAGGTATATTTTAGAAAGTTATCGTACAGGGCTTTTCTCACCAAAAGTCATGCTTTATGATAATTATTATAATTCCGCCGAAGATCAAACTTTTGGAGTCGATTTGGATTTAAGATGTCGAGCCGATCATAAAAGAGTTCCGTTAATTGTTTCAAGTGTTTTAAGTCATTTGGATTCTCAATATCCTATACTTGAAAATGACAAGGTTCGATTAGGTGCTTGGACAGTGACAGTTCCTTTAAATTCGACTCATAAATTACGAAAAGATTTAAATACTGGAAAACCAGTTTCGAAAGAAATCTTGTCGAAATTCGAAGCTCCAATTGTCGCCAGTGTTTTAAAATTATATCTAGTGGAATTACCTGACTCCATTGTTCCAAGTCAATATTACGACGTTATCAAGACTATTTATTCTCAGCATGGTACCGATGAAAGTGTTGAACCTCGATTAAATGCCATTCAAAATACTTTTGCCATGTTTCGCATCAGTAATATTGCTACTCTTGATGCAATTACAACTCATTTGGCAAGGCTTATTAACATCAGCAATGCTTCGGAAGAATACAGAACTCAATTGGCTCAAGAATTATCTCATTGTTTCTTACGTCCAAGAGTTCAAAGTTCTTTAACAATCGGAGATAGACATGCTTATCGATTGGTTAATGATTTATTGATTCATCGGGATCGCATTTTCCCTGAATTAAAGCGAAATAATTCAACTCCTAGGAGAGGAACGTCTGTTTCTCAAGAACCTGCTAAACCTTTAGCAAGAAGAGCTACGCTACAGAACCGTCTTGAAGCTTTGACGCTGAAAATGAAGAATCCAAAGGAAAAATCCGAACTTGAAAAGCAACAAGAATCAGTTTCTGAAGCTCAAGAAGCTCACGAAGGTCAAGAGCCTCACCCTTCACACAATCGAACATCTTCTGATGCCAAACATTCTGGAGCAAGAAATGGTGAAATATTAACTGCTGCTCCTCCTTCTGAAGATTATGAAGAAGAACCTCAAGGAAAGGATAATCCGATTGTTATAGATTAGATACAGACCCTCGTTAATATTACTATGCTACCGATAAAAGAATTTTGATAGAGGTCTGTTTAACCTTTGGTGTAGTTTATCATCGTCGGATTCTTTGTCTGTAGATTCTTCAGATGAAAGATTTGAATGAGGAGGACTATCTGGATGTTCATGTTCAGACCTATTGCTCGAACTGCCTGCGCTTGTGGCTTGAAATAGCCTTCTCGGTTTTATATCCATTTGATCTTTATCATCGTCATTAAAAGGCCTAAAAATCTTTTTACCTCGGAATGTATACCATGCTCCAGGGACATCTTTATCTATAGGTTCATAAGGATGCCTTATTGCTTTAGGGGCTACAGGATCTGAAGTAAAAGGATCATTGATTGGCCTTGAAGTCACTGTTCCAATATTCTTTTCAGATTCAACCTTTGGTCTTGTTGGAGTCAATCGATGACTAGATCGTCCAGATCCAACTGTGGTTATATTTCCAGGAAATAAAATCCTCCCTGAACTATGACAATTCTGTCCTTGAATATATTCCAAAGTCTTTTGCCGATTAATAGGTGTTTGAGCAGGAGTAATGGGGATAAAAGAAGGAGCATTGTTCTTGGCAATAGGGCTACTAGCACTTTTTGTTCGTGTATGAGAAGGAGATCTTGACGATGATTTTGACGATGATTTTTTTGGTGATTTTTTTGCAGAATTTCTTAGCTGATGTTTCGATTTATGATTTTGGCTGTGACCGTAGCTAGGCTTTGCACCTGGAAATCGATCCGGTTCATCTATAGGCGCATATCGTGGAGTAGGAGGGGTATATAATTGATGATTAGTAGTATGATTTCCTGGAGGAGTCGAAGGTGTTTGCATTGTGCTGGACCCTGAACACCTGAACAATCAATTAGAAGTATCGATTGAATTGGCAGATCTTGGCCGACAATAGACGCTGCCGATGACTCTGACGATGATGTGCTGATGTACTGACGACTCTGATAAACTGATGAGTGCAGTTAACGATTGAGCTGGAATAAATAGCAATTAATAAACAACGATCAACAGTTGATCAACGATGTTCTGTTATAGTGGGCGAGGAATAATCGAGGTGGTCGGCAGGAGAAATTGGGACTTGACTTGACTTAACGACTCGACTTGACGTGAATATGAATAAAGGGGTTTTTTCGCGTCGTTGGGAGAGAATAATTTATTACACGTGAATTGATTAACGATAGATTTCCAATATAAATCATATAAGGATGGAGTTAGAATGCAGAGAAATGACAGAGATCGAAACAGAACATGAATGAGATGAGATGGAGGAGAGAGTGAGAATAGATATGACATGATAGATATGATAGATGACCATTTGAATAATAATTGTACCAATGCAATTGATCAATGTCAATTGTATTGATTAGCTGGACTGTCATAGATGATAATTAAATCCGTCATTTATTAGTGTCAGAAGTAATTCAGAACAATAATTAATGCCAAAACAATAATTAATGTCAGAGCAATAATTATTACATATTGTTTGACGTTGATTAATTATTATCGTTGTGATTCATGTGCCGAGTCAAATATACAGTACATATTGTACAATCCACATGGGTCATTATTGACATCCATTACACCACAATGAATTCTATTCGAAGAAGACATACATTTCTTATTGATTTTAATGATGCAGATTCGGTGAATAAATATCAATTCTTTGATGATCGATTAGAAACGTCTGACTTTAATTCTACGCGACAAGATGTTATAACAATTCCTTATGAATCTATTCAAGACAAGGTGCTTGTTTCATTGTTGAATTCAGTGGACAAATTACAGATTCGTTGGAGTAAATATCGACGATTTAATCGGGATTTACCATTTAATATTGTTCAAGAACCTGGATTACATGTAGATTTAAAAGGAGTTTCCAATTGGTGAGTATAATCTATTTAATTCAGACTGGTCTAACTTCTAGGGCTCCGATCACTTCATTTATTCAAAAACATTTCAAAACATTTCAAGGAATTGAGGTGAGTATTCTATAGGTATTTTGGTGCTGATTTATATTATATATTATTAACAGTCAACGGTTGAAGCACCTAATTGGAATTCTTTTTATCTATCAGAATCAATTGAATCTCTAGTCAAAATCATTCAACCATTTGTTTGTTCTGATGATAATTGTGATTCACAATTTAAAGAATTATTATATGCAGATTCTTTTCAATTATCATTTGGAGTTTTACCAATAAATCAACGACCTTTTCAACTGGCATCCGACTTGGTTATAACGATATTATGGACTGAACGACAGTCAATGGCTAAACATTTAAGCCTTAAATCAAGCATAATTGAAAAATATAATAACAAAGTGGATATTGGACTATTAAGTGTTCATCATGATTATTCAGATCAACTTGAAGGAAAATGGGGATTAACAGGATTAATTCGAAGTCTGGAAAAGGGATCGAAATCAGAGAAAACTTTGTTTCAAATCTCTCTTAATCATAGACAAGATCAAGGGTCTTATTCTACAGATTTTTATCGACCTACTGGACTTCACCCAAAGCATATTTTAAACCTCAAGTCTATAATCCACCCTCCTCAGTCGAATTGTACTCTTTACGCTAAATACACCATTCCAAAATCCTTATTTCTAGACAGTTATCAATTAGCTGATCTTGAACGTTCAACAGCTTCTTCTCCTGCAACTGGAAAACTTATAGGAGTATGGGGAGAAACGGATTTGGAGGCTCCAATCTGGGCTGTAGATGGCTGGGGAAGTGAAGCTTTAGTTATGATTTATCCTCAACATGAGGAGTTCAAATTTGCTTTGCCAATGCATTCAAGATATGAAGTTCCTCAACCAAGGGATCAAGATACTTTAGTGGATGAACAAATCCCTTGGCCTATAGTTTTCTGGGCTTGTTCAGCAGGTAAGTATTTCAAGCTACTATATTTTCTAACTCAACAGATTCTGATTCAATTCCTTCTCTTCCTGAAGTGCCTGTGATTTCTTATGAATCTCTGTTTCCAAAAAATACAACCTATTATTTCCTACAACCGGACTCGGACAATTTGACCACTGAATTCACCATTCCTGTAGCTCCTTTTGATCATTATGACGCCGTTCAGATCACTACTGTGATTATGATATTTGGTGGCTTTGTTTGGTTATTGTGGAAGATCTGGAGGAATTTGGCTCTTCATACAACAGGGAATCGTCGCAAAGAGGATTAATTTATTGACTTAGAGTTGGAGCTCATCAAGTACTGGATGGACTTAAGTGTCTTACAACTGGCCACAACTGAGCCGTTCCCCGTCCCCTCTTACAAGACTGTTACTGCGATTATGCTATCTAATAATTGGTAGAGTTAATCTTATCGGCAAGTTAATCTTATCGGCAAGTTAATCTTATCGGCAAGTTGCCATTCGAAGGCCTGCCGATGTTTGTATTGTATCGTCTAACTCTTCCGATATTCGATATTCGTACTTGAATCCGTCCGGTGCCAAAACGCGATACTGCCGATATATAATTATAGTCTTTACAAATCATTGTATCAATATTCGATATAAATTAATATGGTGGGATATCTCAGGAGTCCTTCGCTCTAGTAATATCAACTATATGAGCCAGCTGTTATCCTAAAAACTCTAAGATATCGGCGTTCTGCTGATCGATATCAACTTTACCGATATCCGCTAACATTCACTGAATCCGCCGATATTCTCCCACCAATTGACTACTGCAAAATTGCAGAATTAATCTGCTACCACAGCATTTCCAATCAATTGTAATCCGTCGACAATCTTATCGTCAGTCTCATAAGTCTAAGTCTAATAATCTATGTTTGAAGTCAATTCGATAATTCATTATCGAATTGTTAATTCGCTAGTAAATTTGAATGAATTCTGAATGAATTTGTTCTGAATTTTGACGATCGTTGGGACTCAAATTGGCCAATCCAAAATTAATTATTAATTATTCAGTGAAATAAGTCAATCGCATTCGTCAATCGCATTTCATAGAGTTGACAGTCGAATAACGGACAGTCGAATAACGGACAGTCGAATACGAACAATAGAATGGCATCAAAATCATGTCCAGTAGATCATACTTCACGAGAAGCTTGGGTTCGAATGAATGATCCGAAATCACCGGCAACAGCAGCTACAGATTCATGTCCTGTAGATCATTCAGCTCGAGAAGTTTGGCTTAATAACAATAAATCCAAACAACAACCAGATGAAGCTTGTTCTTCAGATAGAATCGATTCTGGGTTCTCAACACCTTCATCCTCTTCTACTACAGGACTTTCTACCGAACGAGAGGTTTCTTCTATTCCTCGAGCAGGAACAGGATCCAATTGGACATATCCTTCTCAGCAACAGTTTTTCAATGCTATGAAACGCAAGAATTTCGACCCGGATGCTGAGGATATGAAGTCGATAATTCCAATTCATAATGCAGTCAATGAACGAGCTTGGAATGAAATAATAAAATGGGAGCAAGGTTTAGGAGCTGAACAATGTGGAGGACCTCAGCTTGTCCGGTTTGAAGGAGATGCTTCTAAACTCAGTCCAAAAGCAAGATTTAATGCAATTTTCGGCTATCAAAAGCCTTTTGATAGGCATGATTGGTTAGTAGATCGATGTGGAACTAAGGTGGAATATGTAATTGATTTCTATACTGGAAAGCCTAATCCTTTACTACCTGATATTCCTAGTATGTATTTAGACGTTCGGCCAAAGTTGAATAGTTTTGAAGGTGTTCGAATGAGAGTGGCCAAATTTTGGGGTTTCAAGTAATGTTGACTGAAGTACTGATGTGTCCAATGCTCAGATGTGTCTGATGCTCCGGTAGAGGTGTCTGACGCTCCGGTAGAGGTGTCTGACGCTCCGGTAGAGGTGTCTGAATGCTCCGGCAGATGACAGACTCCCAGGACTCTGAGCTGGTTCCTATGTTCGCTCAGTTCTATAAGAGCTTGGATGGTTCAGTCAGTTCTATGGCAGCCGTGAATGTTCAGTCAGTTCTAGACTGAGCTGCTGAGTGATACACTAATGAGACGAGATACTTTGATCTTGTCTTGAAATATATTCAGTCTGGTGCTCACATCTAAGCTGCACTGGCAGACAGTCCAATGATCACTCATTCAAGTATTGACTCTGAGCTTGGCTGATATTCCACCTACTCGTAAGTCTAGACTTTGCTATGGCGATATTCCACCTGCTCATAGATCTAGACTAAGATACTGCATGAACTCTATCACTGATAAGTTAATACTTTGATCTTACCCTGGAAGAGATCCTGTCTAATTCTTGCATCTAAGCTCTGCACTGGCATGCACTGGCAGACAGTCTAAGCTCACTATTTCAGGCTCTAGACTCTGAGTGCAGATGTCAGCCTGTATATGGCAGTGAATGGTCGATTCATGTTGTAGACTGAGCTACTAAAGTGACGCTATCACTGATGATTTGAGACCTCTGATCTTGCTGCAGAGCTTCTGGCAAATATTGCGTCAATCTGTGAAGTGGGTATAAAGACTTCAATTCCCCAGCTCAATTGTCCACTAATTGACTATTCGATGCCTGCAGGACCGATTAGTGGAATCACGGTGATCGAGCTAGCCGAACTTGTTCCGGGCCCTCTCTTTGGCCTGATTATGGTTGATTATGGAGCAAAAGTGATCCGAATCGATCGATGCATCACTCTTATAGAATTTATATGAACTGCCACGGCATTGACTGACATGTAACACTACAGACACTGTTCCACAGCACTACAGAACTGTTCCACAACACTACAGAACTGTTCCACAACACTACAGCTGCTCCACTTAATCTATTGATTAATATGTCACTACTATATACAAAAGTCCCTAAATCTGTATTTATGGCCGTCCCATGAAACCTCCATTTCCAAGTTTTTGCATATGCTAGTTAGATTTGAAAATATCAGTCAATTGAAATAATCAAAGCCAAGAATAATCATCAGAATAATCAACAGAACTTACCTCTCCAACTTTAGTATTAACTTCAAAATACTTTGCAACACATCGATCAAGACATAAACTTTCTCCTTTATTCAATCCACCTTCATCATATTTCTTTGCAATACATTTCGAATGGCAAGCATCAACTAATCGATTAAACATATCTGTAACCATATCAAGTTCAGCTTCTGCTGCAGCAATTTTCATAGGATTCGAAGCCGCTCCGCTAGGCCCTGAACCTCCCAATCCAAGAAATGACATGATGAATGTTGTATGTGATTTTTTATTTTTTTGATGTTTTGCCTTTCAATTGACGATTATTTAAATCTGGATTGTTTTTGGGTTTGTGAAAAATAAACGTACTTTTCAAACCGGAGAATTTCAAGTCTGGATGTTCCAATGGGTGAACTTTAATGACATTAAGTTGAAATGACAGATAAATGAATTGATGATCCTTGACGATTGATCTTATTCTTGACTATGAATCTCTTTATTATTTCTCTACTGCTACCTCTGGTGGCTTGTTCTGAAGCATTTAAAGATTTATGGCTTCCCGAGTCATATTATGAAGGACAAGAAGTTCCAAATTGGTCAATTGATGCACATCCTGTTTATCATACAAATCAAGTAGCTTTGACACAATTAGGAGCAGGATTTCAAAGAGGTTCACTTTGGAGCAAGATTAAGAATCCTTATGAATCTTGGATCGCTCATTTGGAACTTACAGTTCAAGGACTTGTTAATCCTGGAGGAGGATTTGCCCTTTGGTATACAAGTAATGCTTTAGAATCGGGACCTGTTTATGGTAGTAAAGATATTTGGGATGGTCTTGCTTTAATGTTGGATTCAAATGGATTTGCTGATAGTACAGCAGGTACAACATCTTCAGAGGATCCTCAAGGATCTCTTCGAGGTCATTTAAATGATGGAACTACCAATTATGCAGGAATTACAAGACCTTTATCTGAATTATCTTTTGGACTTTGTAAAGTCGATTATAGGAATACTGGTTCGGTTTTAAGGATCCAAATATCATATATTTCGGGGAATTTGGCCGTAAGGTATAATGATCACCTATGTTTTGAAACTGATAAGGTTTCTTTACAAAAGGATCAATATTTCGGAATGAGTGCAAGTAGTACTGAAGTTGCTGACAGTTTTACTGTCTATTCTTTTAAATTGTTTCCTGTCACTTCTGATAAGCCTGAAGAGGCTCAAGAGGCTCATCAAGAAGCTCCTCAGGTTCATCAAGAGGTTCCTCAGGCTCATCAAGATCCTCAAACTCATCAAGAAGCTCCTCAAACTCAAGACTCTGTTCACGATGCAGCTCATCTTTCTCAAGTGTTGCAAAAAATTGAATCACTAGAATCTTCTGTACAGAAAAAATTAGAAAGTCTTGAAGGATTGACTGAACTTTTACATTTGAAATCCTCAGTCTCTCAACTAGAAGAACATCTTGCTGCTTTAGACAGTTCGCTAAAGCAATTCGTACAAACATTCCTTCAAAGTTCTGATGGAAGACATATGGAGCAGAAGAAGGTATTTTCCGATGAATTGGATAAAATCAACAAACGATTAGATGATGTCAATCGGGCTGTTATTGATCATACTTCTAATCTGGGCATTTTTACAGGAACTGTAGATACTGCACTTAAAGGAGGGTTGAGTTTGTGGAAGATGTTCGGACTATTTGTGGCTGCTCAACTCGTTGCCTTTGCAGGCTACGCTATTTATAAATCCAAGACCAGCAGGAATCATGAGAAGATTCTATGATGGTATTCATAGAACGGAATGGCCTGGCATAGCAGATTGATTTGATAGAACTGGTAATTAGATCTTATCAGATCGATAGATATTGATCAACGCAATTGGTTAGGCTACTTTATGCATATCCTTATCAGGGCATGCATTGTAAAAAGTAAACAGTTGAGATGGTTATTCTGGTTAAAACCAACTGAATGTTGACAGCTTGAGACCGGTCACGAGATTTATTAATATATTATTGTTTATATCTGGACAAGAAAGTCCAAATGGCCTTGACATGAATCCGCCTCGAAGAGTGAACTCGATTCCGCGTAAAGGGATGAGACAGCCAGGAGAAATCTGGCTGTCATTGATCTCCACTGATGAGTTTATTCTTAACAAGCCGCAAGAATATCCATGCTTTAGATTCACTGGTTCATCAGTTTTTGCAGAATTCTGCTGATATCTTTCTAAATCAGGGAGCGTAGGTCACAGGCCCGCTGTGTTGCACATTTCAACTCTCTCAATTCAACTCTCTCACATTTCATTTACAGTGAACTTCAATTAAACAAATGAAGACTTTAATCAACATTAATAAATTATGGCAGTATAAATACACTGCTGTTACAGAGTCTAAGTAATAAGGGTCCATCGGTCGTCCACTCTGCCGATATCGGCATGCCCACTATACTCCCATTTATATTGGCAATCGCAGCTTAGTTCATTATATGCAATCAGTCAACTGGTCAGCTATCGCCCATTGCTGTCATGATATTCCATAACGTCATCCTCTTGTTGTCATCCTCTTGTCGTCCTATTCCGTTTAAGAAGCATAATTATTCCATGCAGCAGGTTGACCTCGCCAACTTGGAGGTACAATACTATTAATCATATCATGATCTTGCATTTGATGATGAGACATTTGAGGGGTTGGTGATTGTTGATACTGTTGTGATTGCATATAAGTCAGCATTTGTTGCGTTGGTTTACCCGAGCTTTGAACTCCATGAGCTTGAGGCATGGCTGTATATTGATTAGGAAGGCGTTGATGAGAAGGAACCATAGACTGAGGAGAGTTCAAGTATTGAGCCGTCATTGGATCATGAGGATCATGAGGATTCATTCGTCCAGGAATATAATGAGGAGATACTTGAGGATATTGTTGTTTAGGTAAGGAAACAGGATCTGGCATGAGGATTTTAGGGGGTAAAGGGATTTCTAGAGCCCCGGGAACATGAGTATTAAACGCCGAAGGAAGGGTCATGATATTCTCAGGAAGACCCGCTAAAAGATCTTCTCTGACCTGATTTTGATCCTGAGGAGTCCAAAACTCTTTCCACATTTGAATTCTCATTCCTCGTTGGGAATTTAAATATTTGTTGAACTCTGCAGTCATATGAAGGGTCTCTACTTCACTGGCTTTTTTAGGATTATTTCCAAACAATCCAAGACTTGAAAGTTTGGGCATTTTAGCAGGACGTAAAGGAGTAGATTCTTCCACCGGAGTTTCCGAGATTAAAGGAGATTTTGCAAGGGAACTAGCTGTTATCTCTGTAGCAGGTGCTGTATCAAGAGCCGCTGAAGAAATAGGAGTAGATACTACTTTTTCAATGTCTAAAAGATCCCCCCTTTTATCAGTAGCAGGAGTATTGGAAACCGTTTTAGATGAAGGAGTTAAAGAAGTTAAAAGTCCTGTTGGTTCTTGGAAATCAAAAGATCCACTAATGGAAGAACCAGGCATGAAAACGCCTAAATTACCTGCCATTGAAACATCTCTTGAATTAAGATTCGAATTAGAAGGACCATTATTAGGGGAAGAAATTCCATTTGAAGAAGAATATAAATTCTGTTGATAAGAAGAAGATCCAGATCCTCCTCCTATTAATAATCTTTGATGCATTGAATCCACTCCTGCTGCTGCCATTAATCCTTCTTTACGATCCATATAAATAGGATCATCTTCAGTAAATCCTTGTTCAATAGCTTTTCTCTCCCAATAATCATCACGAACACGTTTACCATTGACGATGATCCGAGGTCCAAAGGCTCGAAACATTGATCGCGCGGATACAAGTGCTATATGCCTTGATCGGAATGAATATTGAAGTAATCCTGCCGATATTAACGTCTCTTTATCTTGCTGAGACGCTATTAATTTATAAAGGGATTTGTTTTTGTTGAATAAAAGATAAGAATCTCGATACGAAAGTTCTTTAGCACATTCTGTAGCCATCATAAATAATTTATTCGCTCTTCCTGGTAATCGAAATGTCTTTATCCGATATTCACGTCCTCCTAATAAATGTCCATCCATCGTGACTTTTTTCTCTCCTTCAGAGTCGAAATCCGTAGGGATATATTCATCTCCTTCAGGGCCACAATCTTCACTAGTTATTGATCCTATATGTAGCATTTTACGAATGTAGAGTCAATAAATACGTCAAAACTGTCAGAGCTCTCAGAAGCTCATTCCAGGTTACAGCGTTATTTCATTAACATATTACCCTGCAGTCATGATGTTACCCTGGGGAACTTTTATTTTCAGGGTAATGAAAAAGAGCGAACTGACCTCGTAATGAGTCTCAAAGACCAGGAATGAGAGGTAGAATTGTGATTCAATTGTGAAATCACAAAATCATGAACTTATAAAGACTTCTGGATTTGTCTAATTCTCATTGATTTTGTCTCTTAACTGTCTGCTCGTCGCTCTTCTGTGCTACTCTTTTTTCAGGGTAACATAAAAAGAGCGATCTGAGTAGCATTATGGTGATAAATCCAGAATAATCCAGTTTATACAAGAGAAGATCAAATTTAAAGGATATTCTATAAACTAAAGTGACGCTTAAATGAATTCGATTTTTATTTATTTTATCTATTTATTTATATTTATTGGATCGAATGAAGCTGCTCTGGGCGTACTTGGAAAGGTGCCTTCCTGGGACAGTGCTGGCCTGGGACAGTGCTGGCCTGGGACAGAGAACACTTTTAGAACAGTGCTAGATGATGCAGCATTATAGAGGAATCAGATCAGACTAACATCAGGTCAGATTAATACTAGAATTGACACAATATCTGTTTAATCATGGCATGATGGGGCACCGTTTGCAGTCGGATTGAGTATAACTATTAGCGCCAGAGGGCAATATCATATTTAAAAGAATAATCAATACAGAGTTGAAGAGAAGTCGTTAATCATCACATTCCTAGTAGAGTGAGCTTTCTAGGTAGAGTAGAGAAAGAAGAGTAGCCTGCAGAGCGCTAGAAGTACGTTGGCAGCACGTTGGCAGAACCACGAAGCCAGCAGTACAACAACTATACATCCGAGTACCACTCGAGACCGCTCGAGACCGCTCTAGCACCTCCCAGCACACAGCAGATCCAATTACTCAATGATGCTCGCTGATAGCAGGCTCTGGAGGTCTTGTACTGGTATTTTCCAGACAGGCCCAGCCATTTGGATATACTACATAACATAAAGAAGACCCCAGCATTGACGAAGCTTCTGCAACTCCAAACATATCTTTAAACTTCTTTTGACAAGCGATTGCAGTGATTCGTTTATTTCGCTCCTTTGTCAACTCGGCCGAAATATATTTCCATTTCGCTCTTTCTCCGATTTCAAGCAAATCTCGAAGGGCCTCAACATCATCTTTATCCCAGTATATTTGAGAAGAAGACATTGGAATCGATTGATTATCTAGTCTTTGCCCCGTGAGCATTTGAAAGCGATTTCGGGCTGATTCAGGGTCACATTTGGCAGCATTGGCGATCTCTTTCCAAGAGACTCCTTGCTTCTGTAGGCTTAAAATGATATTATCTTGTTCCGGCAAGAATCGTGATGTTGGGCTTCTTCCTTTTGGAGAAGAAGCTGGCAAGGAAGGGGTTGAAGCTTCAGTCTTGGGCACAATAGAAGGTAAAGTAGTCGAAGAAGTTGATGCTGAACTTGAAGGGTCGATTTGAGGGTTCATTAGGGGTTGTTGATGGTAATAAGGATAATAAGGTTGTACAATATATTGAGGTTGTTGTTGTTGTTGTTGAAACAGTGTAGTAGAATAGCCACTACGATTGTTATAAGGCGCGTTCTGTGGCGGAGGTTGTGGTTGATACTGTGGTGGAGGTTGCTGTAGTTGTTGTACAGGGGAATGGCCCGGTGGAGGCCTTTTCTGCCCCTGATTTGGAGATGACATGGGAGGGGAGTAAAGAAGAGGTGTGTGACGTAAGACGTGAGACGTGAGACGTGAGACGTGAGACGTGAGACGTGAGACGTGAGACGTGTGGCGTGTGACGTCTGAGGTATGAGGTGTGAGTGTACTAGGGCTTGACTGCGTGACTGCGTGACTGCGCGACTGCGTGACTGCAGTGTAGAGTGCTAGGAGGGAGGATAGGACTGTAGCGATAGCGACAACGTGAGTACCTATCAGGAGTATTGAGTGCAGTACAATCTTAATAGCAATATATCATGATCTGATAGACGAGTTCAACAATCTGTAATAGATCTGTAAATAAAACTAATCGAATGGTCAATTGTTGGACTATAAACGAACAACCAGTTGTCTCGACAATACGAAGTGGGTCAGTAAATAATGGAATAATGTTTAGTTTTTCGCTTGTTAAATTGGGACAAAAAAGCTGCCGGAGAAATGAGGTTTCTACAATAAGTGAGACCTGCATTCGATTGCAGATGATGCGTATTAGAATAGCAATAGAGAATAGCAACAGAGTAATAAAGAGATTCTATTTCTAACTTATTGTCCACTTGTCGCCAATTGATATCAATCTTGTTATGATGAAATATTCAAGAGATCTGATATCTGTTTGTTTTTACTATGACATCAATGTTGATTGACAAAATGGGACTTTGATATGAAAGTGACACAATTATTAAGGTTTTCGCTGAGCTGATGTAAGAAAGGGTTGTTGTTACCCTGGAGAGGTCTGGACCAATATTCACTCAATTTCACTGAAATATTCACCAAATATTGATCCTCGAACTCGAATGCTTAGACAGTTAGACTCAAGGTTATGAACTTTGTTGTTCAAGACTCCTAATTAGATGTTATTAATTCTTTGCATGTAGTGACTCCGACACGTTCCAAACATTGCAAGATTGCAGATTCAAGTCATTCAGTCCATTCAAGCATTGCTCAGCTCATCTGCTCGAATGCAGCAGCTGCTGCTATCAATCTTAATGATATAACCGAATATATCTAATCTGACCAGCGGCAGACAAGTAGAGAAAGGACGAGAGACGCAAGAGAGACGGATGAGACGGTGATGATGAGATTAAGGTACTCGAGCTTTTATGATATCATTGATTAAGATGACATCTGCTCTCAAGTCTTTTTTTGCAATCATTATGCTGGTACTAAAGTTTTCAAACTATAATTCAATTGTTGTACAAACAAAACTTGCAAAGTCTGAGATCAGTGGATTCAACTGTGAATCATATGAGTCAGTGTAAGTTTGTGTTCCAGTGCCTAGTTCACTGAACTTCGACTCTGTCACTCGACTGGATTACTATACTCAAGATTATTATACTCAAGATTACTATACTCAACTAATTGATCTATTGCAACAACTCAGTTACAGGTAACATTTCTTAGTATTATACCCAGTATGAGGTAGCTGTTGTCTTTATTCTGGTCTTCTTTTCCCCTCCAGAATTCACTATTCTAAACAATGCAGTGAATAGAAGACGTTCGTATCAAGGAGCAAATGTTTTCATAATGAGAATTTATACAAATGTCGTTCTCAGATTTACCAGTTGTCAGCTATGTCGGCTTATGTCAGCTTATGTCAGGACGGTAAAAGAGATTTCAAATCATTTTCCATAATTACTAGCGATTAATTGATTCATGACTTGGTTCTTGATGATATAATTATTCTTATTCTCTAGGGGCTGTTCTGATACTATTCTGTGTTTAGAAGCTGATTTCTTGATTTTATCTAGTTATTCTGTAATTTAGCCTTGGAAACTGAGAACCTTCTGCCGGTGTTCTATCTTGGAAATTGCCCAGGAATCACCAGAATCACCAGAATTAGGCCTTTTCGAAAACTGCAAACTTAAAATAAGTAGAAAATTCATTTCTAAGGCATTGATTAAAGTATAAAAGTTTAAGAAGCTTTGAATATTGATTATTCAACTGATTGATTTCAATTGCTTGATACAATTCAATTGCTTGATTCAATTCATTTGCAACTAACTTGTAATTAATTAGCGTGCTAATTTTGTAATTCTTTGAATTTCTTTCATTTCAGAAACAACTAAAAAGTATCAAAGTTAGCCGCATTAGATATTATCAGTCGATTAAACCTGCATAAAGTCTGCTGATATGAAGATTGTACGATTGAGGACTCCTTTTGTGGGGAGTATTTTTATTCAACTTTGAATTAACTTAAATTAATACTTTACTACGTAATTATAATTTCTCCAATTTATGCATCAATATAATAATGAAAATTATTACGATAATAAACAATAAACTCATTTGGACAAAGGTAATGCAATGAAAGTTCCAGAACTAAATTGGAAGGGCCTCGATTACGAATGGCAAGATCTGATGCAAATCTGTTTACATGCATGCATCAGTGCAGCATAACATGCGCCATCTAGTGAATATCCGCCATATTGGATCAGCAGATGCTTTAAGTCTGTTTGTTATTTTCCGGTGTTTTTTTGACAGTTGCTGCACAAGCACATGCTCAGAATAAGCGAATATAATTGTCTGATTCTTGCTTAGAGTTTGAACTTTGAAGTTCAGGGTTCATGTGGAAATGCTTAGAAAATTGGTAAACTGCTAACTCGTTGTAAATTGTTAAACTCGTTAACAGAATATCTGTTATCTAGCACTGGTTAACAGTCTACTGCAGTTAAGGCGCAGTGACTGCGCAGTGACTGTTCAGTGTTCAATTACTGGCCAGATTGTGTAGATGCATCAACCTCTGCTTAGCACCAGTTCTTTGTCTTTACATGCAGCTAGTTCCTGAAATCAGTTCCACTGCACAGTTCAGCCTCTACGAAGTACCAAAGCCTAAAAGATCAAAGTTCAAGGTTAAGAATTCAAACTGACAGAAGATCTACAATTAGTTGAATAGAGTGAATTTATTGGCATTTCCGGCTGCATAGTGCAGAGCCACCTGCTGCCAGAAGCATCTAGATTGTTTATCTCATGTCTATCTAGCACTAGTATGATTGTTGTTACTCCCTATGACGCAGTTGATAACAAGTTTTAACGATCTCATTCCAAAGACTTTTCGAAAACCAAATGATCCAATTCCTTGGATCCGTGAGCCGAATGCATCTAAACTTTGTCAATTCTTGTAAATTTAACTCTCTTGATAGTCGCCGTTTTATACAAAGCTCATATTATCCAAAGAACTGGTTACGAATATATGCATGATCAGGATGAATGACTTCTTCTGATAGTAGTAGCTCTGGGGAAAACGGTTGGACTTTTTAAGAACTATACGAGTTAAACAGAATAGACAGCTGTGCATGGGCAAATATTAACCGAAAAACGTTAGAAAGAGCCGTCGATCATGCTGATCTTTACTATTTGCAGTATTGGGACCAGTTGTCAAGATTCTCGATTACAATTGAAAAATGTGTCTTTTTATCTATTTCTTAACGATTTCAAAAATATCAAGCAATTCCTAGTTTGTTGGACGCACGATATAAGACAAATAATACACAAATTAGAAGATAACTTAGCTTAAAAAGAACGGCTATAAAATGCATTGCATGTTCTTTGAGCATCTGATAGTGATGAGGAAATCAAAGTCCTAAAAATAATGACAATTAAAAAACAATAAAAAGAGACTTAAAAAAGACTTGTTACTTTGTTTAAATTATTAAATTAAAAATCAATCCATTTGTGTAGAATCCAAAAACAGCATTTCTATCTCCGCAAAAACAACTAGTCAACAATTGCTCAACCTGTAAATAAACACATAAATTAAGAGATTAATTGGAGTCAATAATAGCAGTCAATTGGATGTAAATAACGGATACAATATAATATGTTGAAGTAGTTCAATTGCCGAGAGTTCAATAAGGCTACTATCAAGCATGTGAATCTAACTGAATAAAAGCTTCGGCAACTTGGCAGTTATCTGGAAAAAAGGGCTCCAATTATTTCTCCCATTCGGCAAAGCAGCGGTCAACAACAAATTGACTTTTTGTCTAGTAATATTTTACTATGGGAAATTCGGGCAGCTGCAGCAACGAGTTGCATCACTGCAGTGTACCACAATCGGAAAACAAACTTTTCTTTTTGTCAAACTTGTCCATTTTAGTTTACGAGGTTTCCTTTTTAGGTATTGCTTTAAACGTTTGACATGCACTACTTTGGCTTTTTAGGTTTAGTGTCTTGACGAATAAAGAGATGTTCGTTATAGGTATTCATTTCGGCCAAAATCGATATCAACTTCATTCAACTCATGCAACTCCACTAAACACTCTTTTTCGAAAGGGGGTTAGCGGGCAAAACGCACTTCTTTTTATCATAGTAAAAACTAACAACATTTCAAGAAAATGTGCCATAAATCAAATACAAATATTGAGAAATTCCTTGTGGATAAAACTTATTCTGAACCTAATTGAATTCTTCCACAATCAATTGCAATTGTCCAACAATTCGTTAATGGTCTAAATATCATCAAGATCCGTCGATTGAAGGTGCCCTGGAAGGTCAATATGATGCAGAAAAATAGCAATTCTGGTCAACTGCGTCCCCTTGACATTGTCGATAACAGTCATTTGACCAACTCTACAACATGTTATAACGACCGAAAAATCAATGGCAATGGTCATAGTTCAAACAGTTCTCAAAGCAATCCGGAATCATCTCCATTAACTCCACAAAGACCTTCATTTGCAAATCAAAACGAACCAAAAATCATGGATATTAACGAGGCAATTGCTGGTCAAGAGCCATTTCAAAATGCTTTGGAGTTAAAAGCAGTGCAATTGTCTGAACAAGCACATTTACGCCTTGTCCAACGTCAATTGGAATTAGAAGTTCATCAATTGCTTCAACCAAGAGCAGCCAATAATAATAATCATTTTCAAAGTCTTCAATCTGTATCCGAAATCAATAATGATCCCCCCATTCTACTTACTTCAGAAACAGATCCTGTTCACAATCCTACTAAACAATTGGAAATCCCCGGAATCGAAGAAACAAGAAACCTTTTACCCCCTTTACCTACTGAATTTCCAAGTCATTCTTCAGGATTAAATCCTGCCTTTAAATTCAATTATAATCAATCGTCAAGTCATGAATCTCCAAATCTCTCCACCGACTTTGAATTCTTTCCAAACCATCATTCAAAAAGCTCCACGAGCGTTATCAACTCTCGACCTTCAAAGAACTCGATCAATTCACTTAATTCAACCACTTCTGCCAATTCCCTGCGATCTTTACGTTCAACAAGTTCGGTAAATTCAGAGACTTCAGAAACTTCAGCAGCAGAAACTGCCAATTCTGAATTCCCTCTTCCTTCTACAAGTCAATTAGAATACGATTTAGAACATTTTGAGTACAATTATCGAGACCAAGGAACTCTGAATGAAGCTCAATTCTTTTCGTTGCCTCAATCTCCTCATATTCCTATAGCCAGTCCTCCAGTGAGTCCTAAGGTTGGTTCAATATTTCGAAAACGATCTGAAGCAGGCCTGAGCTCATTCAATTCTCATACATCACTAACATCCGAAGGTCATTACGAAAGCTATAATGACAACTATTCTCCTCCCGTGAGCCCATCAGTGCCGTCCTCGCGCTTCTTTCAAAAACTGCGATCAAATATCAAACGAAGAGTGTCTCTTTCTTCTATAACTTCTAAAACAATCACTCCTTCTACTCTCACATCTTATCCTTGTACTATATCAACCCCATCTCTTCAACAGCAAAGACCTCTTCCTCCTGCTTCATTCAGTATTCCTGATGATGAAGAAAATGAACTCAGTGAATCTTTTGACACTGCTATGAAGCTTATAGAACAGGTTCAAGGCCAGAACTAGCACTGCTGTGCGACAACTGCTGCGAAAACTGTACTGCTGCGAAAACTGTACTGCTGCGAAAACTGTACTGCAACTGCGACAACTGCAACTGCAAAACCGAGTAACAACTGGATCGTTACTAATAGACTAACTAGTAAAATACTAACCTTACATTATTTTATATATGGGAGGCTCTTCTCGTAAAACTTTAAACTAATCTGAGCAGTTTTCTCAAATAATTCAATAATTACCCCAGTTTTACAATTCGCATTATTCAGAACTTAATTCTACTGTTAATGAATGCTATTTTGCCAGAAATCTACTCATCACGAAGACAATTACTGAGCATTACTGAGCATCAGTGGCAGTCCTGTTTCAGATTATAACTTGTAACTAATTTACCTAATAATGAGACAGTAAACAATAAGAACAATCCCCATCCAAGAAATATTTCGATATTTTCAGAATATTTTTTCACTAACACTTTTCAGGGTTTTAAAGTCACAGAAAACTGAAAATCGGCAGCTCACCTCAGACATAAGCGTCTCAGGCTCGTTCAATTAGCACAATAAAAGCTCAGAAAAAGCTCAGAAAATACTGATTCGATAAAAGATGCAATAAACTATCTATTATTCACTTTATAGATGTTCCTGATTTTTATTGTTTCTCTAAAATAGGGGATATTAAAAATTCAAGTTTTGAAGGCATTTCTTTTTCTGTGACAATAATTGGAAAGCTTTAGAGCTGCTTTTAAAAGGTTTCTAAGAATTCACTTATTCCTGTTCTCTTATTTATCACATTTACTATGTCATTGTGAGGGTCAACAGGGTGCCCTAATAAAACTTGTTTTCTTGTTTTCTAAAACCCCACTTTTCAGTCTTTGATATTTAATTCCCCAATAATACAACTTAATCGTCCAATAACAACTTAATTGCATTGGATACTAAATTCACTAATTAAGACTTCGTTTGAATATTTTTTGAATATTTACTCTGTAGCGTTATTTTATAATATTACTAAAGCTTATTTTACTAATTTTTATTGTTTAGGTCAGAATCTTTATCACTGCACCGAAAACAGTTAATTCTGTCTCACTCGTCAGACGCCTTCAGTTTCAAAATGAATTAATCACATGGCGGGCTATTTATTCCCTAATTGTGAGAATTAAACCCACCAAAACAGTTTAATTGGCTGCAAAATTGCAAGTTAGAAACAAGTTGAAAATTACGTGTAATTGCTGAACTGCACTGATTAGACTATGTTAACTGATAACAGTTAGAGATAACGACCTAGACAATTATTGATTATCTATTCAGTATTATGAATAAAGAGATTAGAGCCGGGATCTGCTGTATCTGCTGCAATCAGCTGTATCAATTGCCGGATTTATTCTTTGATTCTCGAGTAATTGCCTGATATAACACGGATATAAAATTAGGCACAACACAACTTCCACACACGGTGGAATTCCGTGGAAATCCTCTGGGGATATCCCATTTTATCCTATTTAGCTACATTACGCAAGTATGTTTAATAATTGTTATTGTTTCTCGGTTAGACTTGCTATGTATAAGTCTCGGTAGGTGCCGAAATAGATGATCTATACGAAAATCTGCAAGCAAGTATTGACTTTATAGCAGTAAGTTTATATTAGTTTGAGATTATTTGGAAACTCAATTCAAATGCGTGGAATTATTTGAAGATTGTTGCATTGGCCGTCCAAACGAGTCAACATTGACGTGTTTGTAAAGTTTAATGAAAGAATAATGGAGTGAATACTCGTTCTTTTAATTTTTAATTAAAGGTATTTCTTATCTGGTCTTTCTATTAGCTTATCTTCAAATGATGCTTAAGCCTGTGTCAATGACGGTTCCGTGTCAATGCTCCTATGATTGCAATTTACGACGATTATTATGAGATCTCACAATTGAAGATCTCAAGCTGAAGGAATTACAATGATTTTAATGAAATTTCAAGCTGGAGAAATTGTGACCCAGGTTTTGAAAATGGTAAACGAAAGCCTTTAAACGAAAGGGCTGAAAATGGGAAGCGAAATGTCTGTGAACCATTTCAGGCCTAAAGTTCTACAGAGTCGTTTAACTGTTGTTGAATTCCTGGTCTATTGCAGATAAGGATTAGACTATTTACAGTCTCTAGTCAGATCGATCTAGTGTGATTAAAGATTTTAAATCTTGCAATATGACGATTAAACTAAAGCTGTTGGGAATATTGCCGATATTATCTTGCCGGTATTTATATACGATAATATCGGCTATCTTGGAGATATCGGCTATCTTGGATCGGCTATCGTGAATTCTAGTTACGATCTCTATTGCTTCATAGACTCTCGCTATGCCAATACAATTACGGATAGTCCGATAATCCGACAATCCGATAATGTCTCTGGCCTCAACTCGCATATTTATCGCCGGCACGTTAAAAAAGCATTATTCTATAATTAATACAAAAAGGTATATTGAAAACTATTGTTGAAAGAAAAGAAAAAATCATTAAACCTAAAGGTTGGCATTGAGAATCATAATGGCGTTAGCCTTTTATCATTATTCGCTTAAAGTAACATGGCAGCACCCATCATCAGTCCTAAGGCACCAGCTGCGATTCCTGTGGGTCTAGCAGCAGCTCCACTGCTGTTAACAACAACAGAGGTAACAGTAGTGGGTGCAACAGGAGAAGTGGTGGTTCCAGTGGCCTTGGTAGTGGTGACAGGAGCGGTTGTCTTGGTCTTTGTTGAGGTCACAGGAACGACGGTTGTAGTCACAGGGGGAACAACAGTGGTGGTGACGGATTCAGGAGGGCAAGTGGTGACAATGGCAGTACACTTGCCGTTCTGGCACGAGGTGATGGTGGTGGTGATCACCTTTTGGCTCGTGGTAGTAGGCTTCTTAGGAGTGGTGGTAGTGGTAGCATTTTCAGGGCAGTAGGTCGTGGTCAGAGTGACAACACTGCATGCATTGTTGCTGCAAGAAGTGATGGTCTGAGTCTTGGTGATGGTGACACCAGTAGTGGATGTGGAAGTGGCTGTTTTGGTGGAAAGTGGGGCACTGCTGCTGCTGCCGCTGCTACTGCCGCTGCTGCTGCTACTGCCACTGCTGCTAGATGAGCTGACAGGGAATCCAGGGAAGCTGTAGCCACAGTTTGCGGCAGATTGTCCGAACCATGATGGGAACGCAGTCAAATCAATGACGGTGGCACAGTCAATACAGGCTTGAATGTTGGTGGTGAAGTTGTTGGAGCCTCCAGAAGGACAGATACACGCCGTGTTAAGAGGATCCTCTCCACAGTCAGTCTCTACTCGCTGCGCAGCATAGCCACAGTGAGTATAACAGGCGATTTGAGCGCTGGTATAGGGGGCAGCAGCGCTGCTGCTGCTACTGGAGCTGCTGCTGATAGTACTGCTGGCGGCACTGGAACTGCTGGCACTGGAACTGCTGGCGCTGGAGCTGCTGGCGCTGGAGCTGGAGCTGCTACTAGAGGGAAGATTGCTTACAAAACCGGGGAAACTATAACCACAATTGGCAGCAGACTGGCCAAATACCGCAGGGAATTCCGTGAGGTCAATTGTACCAGCACATGCAGCACAGGCTTCAATGTTGGTGGTGAAGTTGTTAGGAACTCCAGGAGGGCAGAGACACGCGACGTCAGTAGCGTCCGAGCCACAGTCTGTTATTACATGCTGGGCGGCATAGCCACAGTGGATCTGACAGACGATAGAAGCCGACTGAGCAGCCACAAAGCAGCTGGAGAGTGCGAGGACAGCGAGCGACAATAATTTCATTTTAACGAACGACAGAGTAGGAGAAATCTGCTGTTTTAGCAGCAGGAAACCCACATTTTATAGAAAGAGCAGGTGAGCGAATAACCAAAAAGCAAGTCACCTACTTCGGACAGCATTCCTGGTCAGGTTAGCAGCTCCTAAAGACAATCCTACCTAGGTCCGAGGTAGATAAAGCATACAGCGCGCATCAATGTCGTCCCGCGGTAGATAAACGACCCAACCGAGTCATATCCGGCCTCGTTCCGCGTTCAAAAGGAATTTTCAGTGTCCTCAAAGCTTTAGGGGTCAAGCTCAAACCAAGTTACAAGGCGGTCGAATATGCGGATGTGAAGTGCTAACGTTGAATCGCTCAATTGACTGATCCTTTTGGGCTGTTTATTGACCGTTCAGGTGGCATCAGTGCCATTTTCGACCACATATTCTTGGCACCAGTCCGCGAATAGAAACTCCGGATGCCAGGTTCAAAAGTAGATCTAATCTGATCATCACCCCGATTGAGACTGAAATCTTCTGTTTACGTCGATCTGTTTCGTTTTCATCAGTCCACCAATGTTTTGGAATTACCTTGAACGTCGGTGAAAAGTTTTCTCGGTGTTCTAATCCAATTCTGGGCATTCTAACCGATGTAGAAAAACACAGGAATAATCGATGCAAACACCAGGCGATTTAATAGAAATTAAATAGCCAAGTCCCGTACGTAAATTTACAAATTGCAGCATTAAGAATTGCCCACACAATTTTCGTTTTAATTTATATTTTAAATTCAAGATTTAAACCTTCAGAATATTCAATTGCTGCTGGATTCTGGACGAAATCTGATAGATTTATTTAGGAAACAAATCTCCCGCTAAAATAGGAATAGTTAAGGTGAGTCAAATTGGGTCACTAGATCTACATAATCTAGCCCGATTTAACCAGATCAGATAAAGTACAGTATATTAAGGAGATTCTCCGCTGATTCTTATATTAGCCACCAATGAGCATGTGCATGCCGGATTCTTGGCAAGCAACAATATCTGGATTAGGAAATGTTTGCCTTTAGCGCAATATTGATTTTTATCTGATTTTTTCTGATTTTTCTCAATTCTTGTACAAGTTTTGGACCAATGGCAACAATTTTTGGCTTGTTGGCATGAATTATTAGTTGTGACTCGTGAGGATTAGCGAAAGTTTGTTTATTCGTCTATTCTAGGTCGTATATCATCAAGAATTATTAAAAAAAAGGTATTACATAAAAGAAAGAGAATGAAGAGAATTAAATTTTAAAGTCCTATCGGAGAAATGAAAACCAGTCTCTCTAAAAGAGAGCAGCGGCAAATCCAATGACAGCAATTCCGACAGCAGCAGAGAGCTTGGTGTTGGCTCCATTGACTTGAGGAATTGAGGCGGTGGTAGAAGTGAGGTTGCTCGACTTGGTGGCAGAGGAAGAAGCAGCTGCTTTTGAAGATGTGGAGGGAGCGGCAGAAGAACTAGCGGCAGCAGAAGAAGAAGTGGCAGCAGTAGAAGAAGTGGCAGGAGCTCCAGTACCAGTGGCAGGAGGAGCGGCAGAAGTAGTGGTGTCGGCAGGAGGAGCGGCAGAAGTAGTGGTTTCGGCAGGAGGAGCGGCAGACGTGGTGGTGGGAGCGGGAGCGGCCGTGGTGGAGGCGGGAGCTGGGTCAGGAGTAGTTTGGAGTCCACAATCCTGGAGGAAAGGAACTAAATAAGATCCATAGTCGTCCCACAAGGTAGATCCACATTCAAGACAAGAATCGATAAGGGACATGAAAGGAGATCCGGCAGCGCAAACACAAGAGGTGTCTCCATTACAGGCCTGTCCGTCAAGGATAGCATTTCCACAGTCGGAGTGACACTGGTATGTGGCCTGGGGGTTGGCCATGGCCAGAGCAAAAGCTTCAGGCATAGCAAAGGCATTGGGGGCAGCAGCAGCACTGGCAGCAAGAGCCAACACAATGGAGGGAACAGAGAATTTGGCCAACATTATAAACTTGTGGGAAAAAAATTTGAAGCGAGTGTGTAGAGTAGAAAAAGAAACCGAGAACTTTATAAAGAGCAGGAAAGAAAGAAGATTTCTAGGACCTTGACGTCGTTTTTATATCAATTGGAAAAATAAACACAGACAGCTTTAACCCTTGTGCATCTCTATTTTGCCGGATTTCGCCAAGGTTTCCATTTGTAACAAATTTTGTGTTCTTGTCTAAGATCTTCATTTGAAGAGTTTAAAAAGCAACTTGGGGCTAATTTGTAGCCTATATTTACTTTTCACAAGCGATTATCAGATTGAAACCTCTCCCAAAAAATAATCTTTTTGATCTTTTTGATCTTTTTTATCTTTTTGATCAACCCCGTTTGGATCGCTTCTTAATATGGCAATTGCATTAGAGACTGCCCACGTAACCTTCGGCGTCGCCAACGGAAAATCCCTTTGCCAAGAGACTCTGTTGAGACTCTGTTGAGACTCTGTTGGTTCGTCTACTACTAGCTGGAGTCCAGCTAGCCGAACGTTAGGTTGTATAATATTCCTGCCAGAGGCTTGTTTAACTTAACAAGCTTGAAAGTTTATTCAAGTGGCATTAGGGGTTTGTTTAATGGAACAATTACTCAACTCGGTCTAAATACATTCCAGAGATCCTTTCATTCCTTTAATGGATGTGTGACCTAACGACCATTAGATGTGTGGAGGAGATGCAGCTGCATGAAGAATCCATGAATGCCATATTACTCAATTGGTCAATAAAATAAACAGTCCAGTCAATTAAATCCGTAGACTGTACTCCTTGTCCGATGCTCCATGACTGTTATGTCGAGTCCGTAGCCAATGACCTACTAACCCTAAGATTGAAAATCTTTGCGGCTCTTCGGTTATCAGATGATCTACCGTTCTGAGAACTTCAAACTACAGTCTGGGATAGTCTAGGCACTGGATTCATTAATTGAGCAATCAGGCAATTAGTCTTCAAGACTCAAGAGATTCACACAGTTACTTCGAATTAACCAACTATCTAACGAATTCTAATCTTGTGTCGATGGCTTTAATGGATTGAACTTTCTTCAAGGCCATTGTGTAGGCTTAAATTTAAAGCCTATATGCAGATCTCTATTTTTGACTTTTAGGTAATAATTACATAGGGGTATGTTGTTAAGGAATTTCGGGTTCGGAACATTCGGCCCGCAGTTGCATGCACTTCTGAGTCGGGCTAATAAAAAATGAACCATCTACAGTATTTAGCTAAATAAATTCAATTGTTCTCAGCTAAAGGATTGATTATAATGATCAGTGATCGGCGTAAATTTGAATAGGTCAATGTCTTTATTATGGCTATATTATGAAACTTTTTACGAAGAAATGCATTAACATTATGAATTGTTTATCTCTAGATTGTGAGTACTATTGACAATAGTCTATTGTTTACGACACAATGCAGTTAATATAATAATCTTAATATTTAATCAAACATTCCAAAGTGGAGTCTTATTTATGTGTATTACCAGTGATCTTGGCAACAGCTATAGACGTCACGAACCTGTAGTGTTAGTATATAAAGTCTATGGCTACATAATAAAAGAGCCTGTCATAAGGCATGCTCAACTTCAACTGAAGGTTTACGCGTGGCTGCGCAGCTGCAGCTGCAGCCGCTGGATAACTTTAGGGTTCATAATTTCACATGTCATCATGGCATTGTATGGACTAAGTTTATGCATTAAGTCGAGATGGGTTAAATGACGGATAGCAAATGCTCGTATTAAGCTTATATAGAGATTATATTAGAGTTGATTGAATCTGTGAGGTTAAGGATATTAATACTGAACATCACATAATATAGATTTGTAGACCGTACTACAGCTAGACTGTCACTGTATTACGGCTATCATCACAGTGCTAGACTATCTTTGTACTGCGAGCACGCTCAATTGTACGCCATTAGCTGACATAAGGTCAAGTCTTTAGACATGAAGAATCAGCCACGAATCAGCCACAATGATAAAGTTGAAGTTTAAATAAAGACTTTAAATATTGTGTTTTTGGAAGTACATGTATAATAACAGCCCATAATCTCAGCCGCCTTCACAATTAAAGCTTTAACCTCAAAGTCAATTCAAAATTATTCAACAATTGCTTTAAAGTTGGGCTATCCAAACAATGAGGTATAATAGTGAAAATTACAATTGATACGACAAATAGAGTACAATCGAACGTATCCATTAGATGTATCCATCAGATGTATAAAATAGATATAAAATAGATATAAAATCGACAAATAGACAATAGTCTCACAACATGGGGTTGGCTGGCTATAGGAGTCATCAACCGATGATATGACAAGGTTAAGAATCTTAACTTAAGACTCCCGATCTCGGGTCACCCAACCGAGACAGCCACTCTTTACCTTCATATTCGGACAATTCTTTTAAAATCCGAGCCGCCGCGCGCGCCAGTTTAGCAGAGGGTATTTGGTAATAATTGGCAACAATTGCATTACTAATGCTAAGCAAACTTTATTGCATTGGGAATGCTGGAATGGCGCATATTGCCTCATTAATGATTAATAATGCGCTGAACTACGGAAGATGCGAGTCGGAAAATAGAAAGAACAGTGAAAGAACAAGGAAATGACAGTGAAATACAGTGAAATGACAAAGAAATGCAAGATAAAAAGCTTTGTAATTATATTCAATTCTTAACGACAATTGAACATTGAATAACCGATAGTTTAACCTAATTTCCCGACTTTTTTCACTATATTGCGGGGGCTAATTAAGCTTCCACCCTTACCCTTGCTATCTCCGAGAAGAAGGGATTTAAATACAGAGATCAGCCAACGACAGCCCGGACTCCGGGTATATAAAGAGAGGAGTTTCCTCAATTGTAGAGCCGTAAAGACATCAAGGTAAGAAAGATACAGTATCATGCAAGTAATATCAATCAATTGAGGGATATTGGTGCATGATGTCATGACGCGGCTGCCAATTTTTTGACGAATTGCCCTTCAAGCCCTTCTAACTAGATGGCAATCACTCTTTATACACTTGGAACGCCAAATGGAGTAAAAATCTCAGTTGCTCTTGCAGTTCTTGGAATTAAATATGCCACCAAAGTCCTCGATATTTCCACCAATGTTCAAAAAGAACCTTGGTTCCTGAAAATCAACCCCAATGGAAGAATCCCGGCCATAACCGATAAATCAGACACCGACGGCACTGAGACCAATGTATTTGAATCTGGAGCCATTCTATTATATCTTGCCGACAAATATGACAAGACTAATAAAATCTCCTATCCATTTGGATCCAAATTGTATTATGAGACACTTGAATGGCTATTTTTCCAAAATGCCGGAGTCGGTCCTATGCAAGGTCAAGCCAATCATTTCAAAGTCTATGCTCCTATGAAAGGTTTTGATATTCCTTATGGAGTTGAACGATATGTTGAAGAGACAAGAAGATTGTATTCTGTATTGGAAACAAGATTAAAAGACAACGGATCTGGATTCCTTGTTGGAGATCATATTTCCATTGCTGATATCACCCATGTTGGCTGGGTTGGAGGTGCCAAAAACTTAGGAATCGATTTGGAAACTGAATTCCCAACTATTTTCAAATGGGTTAACCATTTGTTGACAATTCCTGGAGTAGTTGAAGGGTTGAACGTTCCTACAAAGTGGAGAGCTTTTACTCAAGGATGGATAAAAGAGCCTAGTGCTTAGCAATTAAAGTTGTAGTAGAATAAAGAGTTCTTGTTCCATCTTCAGTGAGGCAGCCGTAGAGATTGAAGGAGCGAGTAGAGATAAAAGGGGCACGAAGAAGGTAGCAGGAGTGAGGTAACAGGAGCAAGGTAGCAAGAGCAAGGTAGCGAGCACGCATGTAGAGCGTAACATCCGTAGAGAGCGAAACAACCCTAGCCTGCTAGCCTCAGATGAGGCTCCAAAGGCCAAGGCTGTGCATGCAGATCAAACTCCTCGAGTCATAACAATCTATGATCTACATATTGCAGAATAGGCACAATATACGAGAATAATTAACTGGGCTGAGTTTATTAGCTTCGGAAGGTCTTTCATCCGAAAATTCAAAAGCTCATCCCTGAATTGTTAAACTTTCGGCTAGTCTCAAATACCCGCCAATCAAACGGCTTCGGCAATTGTTGTATGCAGTAAATACAAAAGAAATTGTTGTATTGAGTTTTTGTTAAAGCCGTTAGCGGTTTCGCCGTGATTTCTCCGATGGCTATGAGATTACGCCGTATATTGAACTATATTTTACGGCAGATCCACCGAGAAAGAATTTTCAGTGAACTCTTAATATTAAGTTATTTAGCATCACACGAGTAAAATAAAGCTAATAACTGAGAATTAATTCTACGCAGCTCTGATACACTTGAATAGTACATCAGTCTGGTCCACGTAATCCATGGCCATAGACGTAAGCCTATAGATCTACAGTGATTTGCTAATCGTATCCTCAGCCTGTTTATCTTGTCCTACTTCATAGTCGTATAGTTCAGAATAATCTAAATTAACTAACATTGAAAACTCGTTGTTTTATTTGCCAGATTTTAGTTTTTTCATTTTAGTCCCAAAAATCTTCGGTGATTCATCGATGATGAGCCATCAAAACGATTTTCCAATGCGGCAGCTGGGATCCGCTGCCCGTAAAAACTTCCATAATAAGAGTATAAACTACTTATCATCATACATAAATGTATAAGATCGTCTTTTTAACGGCTGGCAAGTAGGGGCATCTTGCAGCAACATTATATCATTAGTAAGATTCACTATACGATGACACATTCAGTAGTGTTTTATGACTACATTTCTCGTTGAAAAACAGCTGTCCTCGGATATTTTATTCTATAATGGGATATCATTCATTCCTTTTATGGCCGGGCGAAGTAATTTTTAAGATTCTCTGAGAATCTCTATGTGTTATTGTCTTTTGTTCCTGCGCTTTTTAATTAGAAATCTTTAACGAATAACGATTATCCAAAATTGGCATGGACAGATTAATTGTTTTTTTACTTCGAGATGTACATTCTATATAAAGACGAAAGATAATAGATTTAGTAGAATATATAAAGAGATCGGATCTCTTCACTATTTGTTAATATTTATTCGTTTCGGTACCAACTACGATGGCTCATCAGGATGATATTAACGTCTATGGAATGGTACCATCTTTTAGTGCCAACCTAGCAGCTCTTATTCTATTTGCTATTGTATGGGCATTTCAAACGGGTCTAGGAATATATTATCGCCAATGGTGGTTTGGAATCGCCCTTTTTATAGGATGTGGACTTGAAACTGGAGGTTATGTTGCACGAACAGTTTCCAGTCATAACGTTGATTTATTAAACCCATTTTTGGTTCAAATTATTTGCTTGACTTTAGCACCAGCTTTTGTCATGGGAGGAGTTTATGCATTATTAGCTAAATTGGTGGTGATATTTGGTCGAGAACATTCAAGATTAAAACCTTTACAATATTCCTATTTTTTTATTATTTGTGATCTTATTTCAATTGTTTTACAAGCTATTGGGGGAGGAATGGCTGCTACTGCTTTACAAAATAATAAACCCACTGATAATGGAACTCATGTAATGGTGGGAGGTCTTTCATTCCAAGTTCTTTCAATGGTTTTATTCATGGTATTATTTGGAGAATTCATGTATAAATGTTATAGACATCATTATTTGAATTCGGATCCAGTACGGGAATCAAATGCTTCTGGTCAAGAAACAGTTGAAAAGCAACCTGAAGGTCGAGAAAATTCTGAATCTCTTGATCCTTTACAAGCAGAATATGCTGTTATGAGAAGCAGTAAAATGATGAAATATCTTATTGCTGCAATTACCATTTGTGTCTTGACTATTTTCACTCGTTGTGTTTATCGTGTAATTGAATTATCTGAAGGTTGGAAAGGAAATCTTATTATTCATGAGCCTTATTTCTTGGTCTTGGATGCTTTAATGGTATTTATTGGTTGTTTGGCTTTGACGGTTATTTATCCGGGTTTTGTTTATCATAGAACCTCAATTCCTTTAAGGCCAAAGAAAGTTGTTGAAGAGTCTAATATTGACGTTGATACTGTTTAATTAATCCTTTTAATATTTATTAGTTATAGAATAATTCAGAGAATAAAGGAGTTTTTTCCGTAGTAATATCAATATATAATATTTTCTTATTAATATTAATAGCCAGTAAACATAAAACGACTAGTCAACGAGGAATCAGAATTTCAAAATAAATAACTCAAATCTGAAGCTCAGAATGGCAATACGTACGAGTCGATACAATCTGATGATCATCTTTATCATCTTTATTTAGGGAGGATTCTGTGGGCATATTCTATGGCAGATTCTATGGCAAGGTTAGCCGATAATATGGGCGAAATAGGCTCTTCACTTAAAGTTTATATATTTATTCTCTGCACTACAATAAGAATATTACCGCCCATAAAAAAGCCTGTTTGCTGTTTGCTGTTGCTATTTGCACTGCTGATCTAACACTGTTGTGAAATTTGGAGATTGCACTCTATGCGTGATTCTTGTTATGAATGATCATCGTATCCGTAATTTAACGTGATATCTTCAAGTCGTAATAAATCTCTCTACAGTGGAATTTATCCGTATTAATAATAATCTTTCTCCGTTTCGCAATTCATTCCTCGAGGGTTAGGGTCACAGCTATTGAATGAAACGGTGGAGCCAGTAAAAGCTGTTTTATACATTTTAGGCACAATTAATGATTTAGTCAATGACATATTCAATGTAATTGACTCCTAGATGTAGCGATCTTGTTCAGTCACTGAAATAACTATCGGATGGGTATCCCAAAATCGGCCTGGAGGGAAGCGGATGGAGGGGGGCCCCAGGGGGCCTCCCAGCATGTCCCAAAAGAAATAGATCATCAGCACTTTCTATTGTAAACACTCCCAATGCGGAGTCATTGCGGACTGCCCCCTCCAGCTTCAAGTGGGGGTCAACAGTTAATATCAGTTACCCTCCAGTTCCCCAGTTCCACGATAAAGGCTATATTCTATGACCCCCCCATAGCCGAGCCGGATATAAATACCATTGCCGCTAGTTTTCCTACAATCGTTTATAACATTGCTTGTTAATATCCTTACTACAATGACCTCAATTGATATCAAACTTAACAATGGAAGGACCATTCCTGCTCTTGGTTTAGGAACTTGGCAATCACCTAAAGGTGCCGTTGAAATCGCAGTAGAACATGCTTTAGCCCATGCCGGAATTCGTCATATTGATGGAGCATTTGCGTATCAGAATGAAGATGAAGTTGGAACCGGGATTCGCAAGGCAATTGAGTCCGGAAAAGTCAAAAGAGAGGATATTTTCATCACCACCAAGGTGACTACTACTTATCATAAGAGAGTCGAAGAATCCATTGATTTGTCGTTAAAACGATTAGGATTGGATTATGTCGACTTGTTACTGATGCACTGGCCTGTAGGTCTCAATCCAAATGGAAATCATCATTTGATTCCTACTAGAGAAGATGGTACAAGAGATGTAGATCCTAACTTTTCACTTGAACATACCTGGAAGCAATTCGAACAGGTTTACAAATCTGGCAAGGCAAAATCCATTGGAGTTTCAAACTTCTCTGTTCCAGTCATGACGGAACTTTTGGCGTTTGCTGAAGTCGTTCCTGCTGCCAATCAGATCGAAAGTCATCCTCTTTTACCTCAATTGGACGTCTATGAGTTCTGTAAAGAAAAGGGAATTGTAATTGAAGCTTATTCTCCATTTGGATCGACAGGAGGTCCTCTTTTCCACAATAAAACAGTTTTACAATTGGCTGAAAAGTATAAAGTTGCCCCGTCTACAATCCTTATTTCGTATCATACAAGCTCCGGAAGAGTGGTGATTCCCAAGACCACAAGTCCAGACAGAATTGATCAAAATTCAAAGGCTGTTCAACTTTCTCCTGAGGATATCGAATTGTTGAATAATGTTCACAAGACTGATGGAATTAAGAGATATGCTGCTCCTGCTTGGGGGGTTGATTTGAAGTTCCCTGACTGGGATGCTTCTCACACGAGAATACCTAAAGTAACGAGTAAATAGATATTACCGATAGGATAATGTATTTGTCGTTGATTTACTATCAGCGATTGGTATCCAATTTTAGAGATGTAGAGTGCTTTATCGACTTTTTAGAGTGCCGATATCGGCTAAAATAACCATATCCACAGAGTTCAGAATTATTTCAATATCAGATCTCCGCAACGATATTTGCAATAATAGCTTGCAATATACATTGGAAAAGCTTAGATATTCGTATATGATTGAAACTGATATCTTTTGAGGGCTCTGATACTGCTGCCGATATCGGCTAGAGCATCCTGAATGCGATCACTTTGTGTCATCTTGTAGCAATACATTTACCAGCTGTAGACATTATTATCACAGTCACGGTTATGGATAATATATAAATCATCTCATCATCAATTTCCCGATATCATTCGTGATCTCGCCGATATCGTATCTGCAGCCTCACCAGTATAGCAATTAGCACATCATTCCTTCTATACTACTCAATTGAGTCAATTTCGAGGAGATTCTTGTTATTGTTAGGCAGAATCGTCACATAGCAATAATCAACTATAGAGCACTCCAGAATTCCTGTAGCTTTAATATACAACCGACAGCCTTCATGCCGAGGAGTTGTTAACAGAATTCGAGAGTTAGTGACCGAGGCATGAAAGTGACCGAGGCATATTAGTGGCCTAGACAGATTGATCATGAACAGATAAATATTTGAAGCTTCCACCTTCAAGTTTCACCAGTAAAGTCGGATTTCCCGGCTCTTCAGCATCAACAGTTATCCCACAACAGGAAACAGTGACTTGGGCATGCTACGGCCTCGTTGTATTCTCCAAATCTCGTCTTCAAATATTCAGTTTAGAGATTAGAGAAAAGATAATAAAAGGCGGATATCATTTCGTATAATACCGCCGATCTATCGGGCATACGATCGGTATCGCCAATCGTAGCAGTGAGCAGCTCAGTACACGCTGTCTCTGAGACATTACCAACGTGATAATCGAATCTGTACCATCTTAACAGCCTAGTTATGAGATTGATCTTATTTAAGTCGTTTGAGTATAATTGTTGAATATCGGGGTCTTTGGCGTTATCAGAATCTTTATCGGTCAATATCGGATCATCTCGCGATGACTTACCCTACTCACGTCATGTCAATTCTCCAGAATCTCCACGTCAAATTAATTTAATCGAGATCACTATTAAATCACTATAGATGAAGAACTTGGTAGTTTTTGGAGGAACTGGATTCCTTGGTAAGACATACAACAGTTGCAATGTCATATCCATACTAATAAGGCCGTTATATTTGCCTTTCAGCATTAAAAGCTGGTTGGAATGTCACTTCTTTATCGTAAGTAGAGCCTTTTTTAGAGCCTTTTTAGAGCCCTCTGGAGGAGGACTAGTCTAACTATAGACGAACAGGAAAACTTTCAGGAGATTTAAAACAATTTCCTTTATCTTGTATTTCTCAAATCAAATGGAAACAAGCTGATATATTTAATCCTTCTTCATATTCTGCAGAACTGAAAGATGCAGATGCTGTAGTTCATACAATGGGAGCCATTTTCGATTCCGATGGGTATAAAAAGGTTTTAAAAGGTGGATTTTCTCCAAAAGCTTTATTATCGGCAGCTTGTGGTTTATCTAAACAAGTTATTGGTTCGTCTAATCCTTTGGATAACAAATCTCCTCAAGAAGGAGCTTTTAATCGCTTGAATAGAGATTCAGCTGTTTTATTAGCAAGAGAATTTTCAAAAGTAAAGCGTGAACAATTGGAGGGACAAGAGCAGGAATCTCAAGGGTCTCCATCTTCTCCATCTCCACCCTCTACATTTTCTCCATTTGTTTATATTTCTGCTGAAAATAATAATCCTCTTATTGGACCAGGATATATCCGATCTAAACGAGAAGCTGAAGTATTAATTGAACAAGTGGAAGGGCTACGAGGTGTTTTCTTACGTCCTGGTTTCATGTATGATCAACAAGATACTAGTTCATTACGTACGAATATTGTAAGGACTCTTGGAGTGGCTCAAACGGTCTTGGAAAGAGTAGGATTCGGCCAATTAGGTGAAGGTGCTTTACCTGTTCAAATCGTAGCTAATGCTGCTGTGGATTCTCTTGAAGATGATACTTTACAAGGTCCAATTAGTTTAGGTGCTTTGAATAAGTATGCTCAAGCTGCTAGTTAGATGGCTGTGTTGAGCTTGCCAACATCGAAGTCCATGTTACGAATGAATGAAATCTCTTAATTCCGATATATCGATATCATAATAGGCATGTAATATTAAACAATAAATGCGTATAATCTATGTTAAGCAGAGATTTCGTTCAGAGCTTAAGATTCCAAATCCTGACCTCGCCTTATGCTGGAGCGAGACATTCAATTCCTGAGCCTTATGCTTTGATTTTGAGCTTTCCTTCATTCACTTCGTCTCGCTAGCATCTAACATACCTGCTCTCCTTGAGTTTATGATCCTTCTAAGCCCTGGCCTCTAAGACCTCCATGGACTTGAGCCATAAGAGTTGATATTCTCTCTATCCTTAACCTCCAAGACCTCCATTGCCTTAAGCTCTAAGACTGAGATTCTCCTCCAAAGTTGAGCTTAAAACCTGAGATCCATTCTAAGCTCGAGCTTAAACTTCTTATCTCCTTAGCTAAGACCTCGGCCAAGACTATCTTACACCTAGAGCTCTGTTCTAGCGAAGCGCATTTTTATATCGAACGCTTATGCCTTTAGCGTTGAGCTATACGGAATCTCCTTAGGACTTAGCGCTACGCCTTGAAAGCCTTTAAAGGATCCTTTCTTCCTTTCTTAGCATTTCGAGCCTTTCTTATCCTATTTTCCGAAGTCCTTTTAAATGGCACAGGACCAATTTGCTTTTGACTTTGACGACTTCCTTTAGGCAACAAATAATCCGGAACCCTCTTTAAATGACTCTGGATTCTTGTAGGATGCATTTCATTATCAAATCGTAAAGCAGACATATCTTGAGGATTCTCATCGAAATGCCTTTTCAATTTATCCGAAGCAATCAATTGATTTCGAATCTCTTTTATACGAGCTTCTCGAACTGCAACCTTTGTAACTGCTCGGAATGCATCTTCCATTCGATATCGGAACCCTTCTACTCGTTCCGTGTCGAACTGATAAGGCTGAAGGGTATGTCCTAACTTTGTTTGAGTCTTGACAATCCTTTCTAGAACTTTTTCATCTCTTGCTGCACTGGAAAATGAAGAAGCTTTATGCTTTCCAAAGAGGTTTTTAGGTACTACGAAAGATAAAGACATTCCAGACTTGTTTGATCGTGCAGTTCGTCCAATTCGATGAGTATAAGATCTAGAAGAAGTTGGTAAATCAAAGTTCAAAACGCAAGCAACATTTTGGAAATCGATTCCTCTACTCATTCCATATTCTTTATCTTGACGGTTTTTTTTAGATTTTTTATGCTCCTTTTTAACCTCTTCCTTTTTGGCATCCTCTTTAACCTCCTCTTTAACCTCCTCCTCCTCTTCCACTTCTCTCTCTTCTACCCTCTCATCTGTTGCTATCAACAGATTATAGATACTCTTATTAAACTCTTCGACAACATGAAGTCTAGAAGTCACAGGTAATTCAGCATTTAAAACACATGAACGAATGCCGAATTGCTCTAAAAAGAGCTTTAAACGATACCCACGGTCGATATCGTTTACAAAAACAATAGTTTTGCCTTTAATTAGCCCTAGTTTGAATATAACATAGGCCAACAGGAACTTGTCAAGTTCTCCAGTATTTACATAATATTGAGTCAATCGAGAATCATCAGCGGTTTCATCTTCATCTCCTTCAAGTTTCAGAATAGCTACATGACGACAGAACTTTTTCTTGATTTCATCGACTTCATCGGACAAGGTTGCACTCATGATAAACGTCTGGATTTTTCCGATTGGAATCAACTCTGCCAGTTCATTGACATCATCTTGATATCCATATGACACCAGCAAATCTGCTTCGTCTAATACAAGGAATTTGACGTTTTCAGCGTCGATTTCTTTATGCTTGATCGATTTTACTATCCTTGACGGAGTTCCCACTATAATCGACGGATTTTCCGCCAATAACGATGCTAATGCTTTATCACTTAGTCCTGTTTGTGCCACATTCACTGGCGTTTTAATATTCTTTCCACAGTACTTGATCATCGATTTGATCAATTTAGTAACTTGAGCCGCAAGCTCTTTACTAGGCACTAGAATTAATGATCGAGCGCCACTAACTGTGGCTGATTCCGTTAATAATGACTGTATAATCGGAATCACATAAGCTGCAGTTTTTCCGGATCCTGTTCTAGCTCTTGCTACTATATCTTTCTTGTCTTGTAGTGCCAAAGGAATAGCTTTGCTTTGGACTAAAGTTGGTTCCAAGAATCCTAAATCTGTCATTCCTTGTAGAAGTCGAGCATCTAACTCAAATGATTCAAACGACATTTTGACGGAAGGAGTTATAGGTTATGCGAATAAATATCAAGGGTGAGTTTAATAGTTTAATAGTGAACTGAGTGAGATAAATATTTATTTTTTAATTTTTTTGTTTTATATTTTTTCAGGAACTTTTTGGGAGAATTAAAGTATTGATCTGACACGGGTCATTGATTGACCCAAATCATTTAAAGCCTAAGCCGCAGCGTCGATGCTAGAGTCTTCGGTAGATGGGTTAGAGTGATGGATAACAGAGGAAAGCATCTTTTAGAAGCTATCATTAGGACTGTGTTATCAATACAGCGATAGGTCTTAGATACAAATCGAATCGCGAATGTCGGGATATTGTATTTTATCGGAGAAAGGGGCTGATATTATCTGCAATACAGTATATCGGAAATTCGGAATTAGATCTGGCCATAGGGCATTGTATAGCATACCATATTGTCTCATCGCAATCATTATATCAGAAACAGCAAAGCACAGCAAAGCACAGCAAAGCAACATATCAGCAACATATCGGCATAAGCATAAGCTTAAGCATCAGAATCAGAATCAGTTGAGCGTTCAAGTGTCAAGATAGGATACAGATATTCGTCATATCGATACACATTGTTCTTATATGGCGAATCATTTGATCACACATCCATATTTATAATCGAAAGCAGTCGATTAACTATAAATATATGTCAAGTGCATGAAGGATTCAATGTGTCTGAGAAGAAGGTATAGCTTTAGGATGGTGATTTTCTTTCAAATTTTATGGAATAATGGATATATCTCCTAATAATGGTATTATCGTATGGATCTCATAGAATCACATCTTTCGGGTATCCATGAAATGATCTTGCAGACTGCAGTTCTGCTCTTGCAGATACAGTTCTGCTCTTGCATGCAGTTCTGCTCTTGCATGCAGTTCTGACTCTAGCCATAACGAACGAATATAAACCAGTTATCTGACATATTTTTTGAATTTCACAGAATCCAGAATTCTATTTATTACCAGCTATCTGGCATATCTCATACAGTGATGGAATAAGTCAAAGTCTGAGTTAAAAGTCTACCTTGTCGATATCTTAATTTTAATATTTAATATTTAATATTACTAATATTTTACTAATATCCATTACGTCATCGTCACTTGACTCGACATCCCCGACTCCAAGACTCCCCGATCCCGACCCCGTCTCCCCACTTTATGAACTTCATTCAACAGAATTGATCAACATATAATGCCATTCCCTCCCGAAATCACATTGAAACAAATCTCTCTATGGGCTCAAGACCCAGGGCCTTTAGCCGACTATCAGTCGTCTTCGAAACTGCCTGAGCGAGTGGATGTGGTGATAATAGGTAGTGGATTCTCCGGGGCCAGTACAGCATTTCACCTTCTGGAGCGCAATAAATCAGTAGATAGTCAATTTGACAGGCCATGGGTCGGATCTACAGGCAAAGTGGTGATGCTAGAAGCAAGAAAAGTATGTTCTGGAGCTACAGGGCGGAATGGAGGGCATTTACAACCTGATTGTCTAAGTCATTTCAGCCATTCAGAAGAAGCTGCTAAATTAGCACGATTTGAGTACAACAATTATTTGGAGCTATTAAGACTGGTTAAATTGAGTAATACTCCTGGAACAGGGCTTCAACCACCTTTAAATTGCAGTACTGTAGACCAAGAAGGAGAATGCGGCTGGTTGAGTTATACGGACCCTGAAGCTTTTCAAACTGCTCTGGAAAACCTTGCAAAACTACGAACTCAATGCCCTGAAATTGCTAGTAAATTCCATGTCTATGATGATTGCAAAATTGCCCAGGAGAAATTAGGAGTAAAGTATCCTGTAATAGGCGCTATAAAATGCCCTGCTTCGCCTGTCAATCCCTATAAACTGGCTACTTGGCTTTTATTACGATCGCTACTAAATGGAATGTATTTATACACTCATACATTAGTTAATCGTATCGAGCGAGATAACGAGTATGTGATTTCGACTTCTCGAGGGGTTATTCGTGCTGCCAAGGTCGTTCTAGCTACTAACGCCTATACACCTGCTATTCACGGTATATCAAAGCTCAGTAAGCAGATTTTTCCTGTCCGAGGCCAGATCTCCTGCTATAGGCTAGATAAACACTCGATCAAACTGCCGATATCGTCTAAAGGTCATTTGAGCATGGATTGGGGCCAGGAATATATCGCCAGTGTACCTGACGAAGACGACCCGGATAAGGTCCTATTAGTAGTTGGAGGTGCTAGAAGATACGCTCAAGGCAAGGAGATCGGGCTTGTAGATGACAATGTTTGTAACAAGCATATTTCAAAGACTTTGGACGATTTCGTCAGAACTTGTCTTGGATGTGACGTTCAATCACAACCAGTTGAATGGACTGGAATAATGGGGTTTTCGGATAAACCATTAATCGGACAATTACCTGATGGTGTCTACATAATTGCTGGTTTTTCAGGCCATGGAATGCCGAGAATCTTTCTATCAGCTCTAGGTCTTGCGGGCTATTTGAATGGAAAGGAATTTCCTTCATGGTTCCCTAAATCTTATCAATAGCAGAATGCCTACAACTAATGAAATTACGTTAAACTGATACTATTAACCTACATCTGTGATGATAAATTTATATTGAGCTGCACGACATGATGGATGTAATAGTGATTCTTCACCGATATTATCCGTTAATACATGATGTATGTAACAGTGATTCTCACACCACGACATGATATATGTAATGGTGATTTCTTGCCGATATTTCCTCCCTCCATTTCCTATCCGTCATCCAATCCACAAGATTGCTGATAGCCTACGGCTGAAAATGGCGGAAATCGTGAGCTCAATTACTTCCATATCGCCAACGAATATCGCATCATCATTCTTAACCGCCTGATCTACTGAATTAAATGATCTAAAAAATTAAATGATCTCTGAATTAAATGATCTAATCAACCTTTATTTTCGTCTAAGCAACCTGATACATAAATAACATGGAGAAATATACATTCTTCCGTAAAGAGAGTAAAAATTCATTAAGAACCAATTGGTTCGAGGGAGTCAACTACACTGGCACTTCGCGCCCTTGGGCCCACGAGATCTCGGCCGGACTGATATCTTGACTCGAAGGCGACGATGTCTCAGGATAACACGACTGAGTAAGGCCTCGCTTGTCAGGGGATCCAGATTTGGGGATAGCCTCGGCGGCCGCAGCTGCAGCAAAGCTGGACGTCGAGGAAATGGCACTGGCAGTGTATGAAGAGGCATGGAGAGGATGTCCGATGGGAGTAGCCGGTTTGGACGAGCCCTGGAAGAAGCAGTAGTTGTTGAGCAAGTCCTGGTACGACATAGAGCCGAGTGCCAGTTGTTTGGCTTTGGAGTCGCTGCGTTTAAGAGGAGAAGCAGCTGAAGGTGTTATCGGAGCACTGGCAGGTTTAGGTGCTGCCTTCATTTCCGAAGGGGGGGAAACATTGTCCCGGGTGGGAGAGTAGGAACCCGGGGACTCATTATCCGATTCATAATCGGCATCGTAGCTCACAGTGGCTTTGGACTTTGAAAGAGCGCTTAAAGAGGCTCCAAAGTCATATCGAGAAGAGAATTTCTTTGACCTTTTGCTAGAGTTCTTAGCAGCACCGTTAACTTTATCAGGCTTGCCGAAACTGATATCAGCAAGGAACGAAGACGGGCTCAAGGTATTCTTTCGTGACGAGCCGCTGCCGATTTCAAAGTCGAAATCCGAGTCTGATTTTAAAGGTTTCAACGACGCAGGCAGTAAAAGAGGGGAGTCTACGTCGGAGTCGGATAGTCTACGAGGACGGTCTTCTGGCGTCCATGGGGCATCCAAAGTCTCTGATTTTGTCGGCTCTCCAGACTTTGTACGCCTGTGGTTGGGCTTCTTGTCGAAAAGGCCCGAGGCCTGTTGATTTGCCTGAGATTTGGCTACTCTAGCGAAATCCACCTGGTAATTATATGTTTCATTATTATCCCAGAATTCCTGGCCATCAGATGCATATTTGACACAGAAAAACATCGATTTCGTTGTCAATGCATGTTGAGGTAAATCCGCCAGTTTAATAGTGAATGTAAACCTGTCATAACCTTGAAGCTTCTTCTTGCGACGGATATCATCATTATAATCGGCCGCCAGCTCCGTCACAGTCTTCCAAAAATCTATAGTATACTTTACACCGACATATTTCTGGTAGCCGATGTTTTTGACAGTGATATTTCCCACTAAACTTTGCTTATCCGAAGTTAATCGAACACTTTCTACGTAAACCATGCTCGATTGTCGCTCCAAAGAAGGCTTGGGGAAGTTTGGTAGAGTGATTTTCCACTCGGTACGGTCCATATACCGGGAATAACCTTGTCGTGGGTCTTCCTCGTCCTCGTCTGTTTCCGAAGTCGTCTGATCTCCATCATCTTCCGAGCCCCAGTGAAACCTAGGACGCTCTTCTACAGGCGATGACTGAGCACTGACTGCTGTGGGCCTCTCAGAATGCAGGAAATGGCGCACATGCTCAAGCTTCGTGTCGAAATGCACCATTTTCGTAGGCGTCGACGGCATACTACACGGTCTAGCTAAAGAGGGCAGTTTCAGCGACGATTTTACGAGTTCTCCAGACTTTTTGCGCACTATCCTTGGTCGTTTTTCGTCCGAAGACGAGTCGAATTCATTAGGAGGAGTGCACGGCTTGTGTGTGTGAGCTTTCGAAGACAGGTAGGAGGAAGAGAGTGAATCATGATGGTTAAGACGGATAATATGATGCGAATGTTTAGCAGTGTGGACTTTGTGTACTATATCACCTGAGGAAACAGACGCTACAGGAGTAGGAACGACTGTTACAGAGGAAGAGTTGTGAGAATCGGGAAATGATGAGAGGCCTGAAGAATTAGAAGATGAACCGATGTTTTCGTGTTTGTTAATATCGTGAGAAATAGCAACAACAGCCTCGTGAAGCTGTTTGATTTTGCCCAAGTAATCTGTTTCATCGTTATCTAGCGAGATTGACGACGATGACGACGATGTTGAAGAGGATGATTCAAAGGAAGAGGTAGGACTCTTGTCATCTTCACTGGGTTTAGGAGCAATGACTCGTGCCGGTAGCGAAATGTTGTGATACTTTGAAGGAGGAGTAGATGAGGTAGAAGAAGTGGAAGAAGCTGTGAAAATAGGAGCAGCGTTATCTTCACGAACAGGCAACCCTCGTCGATGTTTATGCAGGAATTTCGTGGACATTGTATCTGAGCCAAGGTTTTTCGAATAAGGAGAAGGACCTCCAGATGTCGGTGACACTGGCGACGTGGCAGAGGCATCTTGAGCAGTGGCATCAGTCGAGCATGTCAAGGCCGGATGCCCGGACGGTGATCCAGGGCCGTTTATTTGGATGCTCATATTAATATTGTTAACAGCGTTATTATTACGCTGCTTATCATCAATAGACTCGTCGTTAAGATTTATGTCGGATGTCAACGGTTGAGGTTGGCAGGGTTGGTGCTGGGGGGTTATCACACCACTGGTGGAATAAGGTGATGCATTAGACCGCGCAGATAAAGGAGGTGAATAAGGCATATTAAGCCATAAAGAATAATGAAATAAATAGATTAGATTAGTAAATCACCACGTAGCAATACAAACTGATACAGGAGAATCTTTTAAACAAATAAAAGAACTACAGTATCCTGTTTGTCTTAAAAAAATGCTAGATGCAAAAAGAGAGAGGAAGATTACAATTAGAAAAATGAAAAAAATAAGGGAATTTTGTGGTTGGGAGTAAGAGCGACGCAGCAATCTTATGTGGGTTGATGGCACGGAAAGATAATTATTTATTTTCCAGTTGATTTTTCAACGCCAAAATGCTCAAGAGATGCAGTGCAGAAATGCAATAAAAGATGGGGAAAAGCTAGAAAAAACCAAGAATTGTCAATAATATATAATAGAACAAACGATGGATATTAAACTAATATCGCCGCTAAAAAAGTTTATGGGGAATTATATTATTAACTGGTCAACAATTAAAGAATTGGAAAAAGCAATGAAGAAAGAGAAAGAAAGAAAAAATAAACCATGGAAAAATAAACTGTTTGCTGCCTATAATTAATTTTTAAATAAGTTTGAATCTTTTGATAACTTGGATTAACTTGGCCATCAGATATAAATTCTTGATCTTGAAACTGTTGACAAGTCAATCTTTTCTTTTGGCCAGAATACACCTCCTGGCATGTTTTCTTCTTTTACAAAGGAGGCTCATTTAATGGGACAATTAATGGGACAACAAGGAAATCATTGGTGTACAGTACCTACAGACGGCATTGCATCGAGCTAGTCTATGCTAGATACCAATATGGTTATCTAGGTTGGTTAACTAGTTTTAGAACAGTTTTAGCACATCGGTCAATCCAGCCAATAGATAGTTCATCCGCCCAATCCTGTATTAAGTAGTTTCGAATCAGGCAATTGCTTGCGTTAATCGACGGAGAAATAGATAATAAAATATCGTATGTGGGCATTATCTGAGAACAGTTTTAACTGACTGTCACTGACTGTATTATTTTATCTGGCGATTCTCATCAATTATATTCTTTTCTATTTGAGTTCTCTGCATCCCAGCTTAAGCTTTATCGGCCGTGTGACACACCGTTCTACTCCAACCGACATCCGCCGCATCATGTACATATATATTTTGTGGTAGATTGCCCACTTTTACACAAACCATCGAGCTTGCTTTAATCCTGCATGGTCAAGCCAGAATTATTGTCTCTGATAATATACTATTATATTATTATATTTCGTTGGAATTTAATACAAATGCTTAACTAAATTATTTTATTAATAATTGATAATATTATTATCACGTCGTGTTGTGTTTTGGGGTTGGCATTTATTTTTTATGTTGAGTAAGTTTTTTGTAGATTCGCAAAAATTAGCTTTTAGTGCATATTTTCACCATGCACCCTTACACATATAAGATGAGATCTAAAACAGCAAAACGGTTTTAAAATTCAAAATTCAAAAATTCAAATATAAATAACATCAAACTCGAATTGCTATATGAATTAAAATAGATTAAAATAGGTTTATAATATACATTCTCACCGAACGTTTAACGTTAGATATGCATAACATTGATCATGTTGAAAAAAAGGGCTGACTTTTTTTTTTTGGCCCAACAGGTGAGGCATGATACATCCCATACCCGACGCATATCCGACACATGCAGAAGTATGAGCATGGCCTCACAGATCCATCTGTCTGGAAGGTGACATCATTTTCCTGCACCCCGCTCGTCTATTTGGTAGCGTAGGCCTAGGTGGTCTGTTCTCGGAGCTCCGCTTCAACAATTGCAGTCATGTTGAGTTAGCTATATTAAATTGACAGGCGATCTTTATTATAAGATCAGCAGTTGAGCAAGAGTGCACAGATCAATATTCGTGCTTGGATCAATGTTTGTGTCCAGGCTTGGTGATTGATCTTCAGTTGGTCTGTAGACCTGTCTTATTTGTTCCTCTACCTGTTCAACTATGGTCTCCAATCTCCATACTCTCCATGGAGTCCATTCTGTAGTACATCTGTACCAGCTTAATCCTTCCTTGTATAGATTATCGGGTCGATAATTTCCGTATTAAAGAAAATATTCTTCTGTGGGGAGTGCCAAACTTTAAATGCTTCCCAACAAAATTTACAGCTCTGTGCTTCAATGATTGTTCACTCTATCTGAGGCTAAATATTATGCTATCATCAAATAATAATATAAATAATAATAAATCTCAAACATCACAAGAATCACAAGATATTACATCTATAAATCTCAAATCTCCGTAAACTGTGCGATCCCTGAATTCATTGCATCTATAGCCGCCGCAAGATCAGCCGTTCATTTTAACTTTATCTGGCAGTAATTTTATTCAAGCCGTTTTCAGATTTAGAATTCCCAACCTATAGCGTAATTAAATCTTAAACGTGCCTAACAAAACTTTTTTAAAATAGGTCCTCAACCGTAGTTAATCCGAGCATTAAGTAAACTTTGTTAAAAACTTTGTTGCCGTAAGTTCTTGTACGAGGAATAATGTTATCAGATGGAGTACATTGGGCTCAGGGGTAGGAGGTCTATGGACTGTATTATTTTATTAATTTTTTTTTAATATTTTTTTTTAAATTATTAAAATATTAGGTTGTCTGAGATTCTCAGGTGAGATACATTTGCCTCAGTAAATATTTTTAAAAAATAATAAGCAGATGTTTTACTTTTTCGATTTTCTTTGTTGCATCTCTCTCCGATTCGGTTCGTACTATTTCTTTATTGAATCTCGTTCTTTGTATTAAAACGTATCAAATACTTCTGTTTTCATTTCAGGAGGTTGACACAATCTAGACGGCAAACTAGACGGCTGGACGTGGACGTAGAAAAGGACTCTGACAAGGGTTCTGAGCTGGTTTTGAGCCAGATTCTAACCGAGCTACGGCCTAGCTGGGATTCTTGCCGCTCTGTTTAGCCGTTTTGGCTCTATTAGCAGCCTTAGTCTGGTCACATCGAAGATCTTTACCATATTAGGTAATTCGCTTGCCAGCCGCTAGCTACCAAATTTAGCTCGACAACTTCCTAATTGGGCCTAGTTTGTCTTTATTGTATGGCAATCGCAACCCCTCAATTCAATTCAAGGGTAGACAAAGCAAAGTATTAAAAGCTCCAGTAGCAAGAATGATTACGCATTCAAACAAACCTGTTGTTACTTGAGAACTGGTCTACAAAGTTTAATCCCTTGAGGCTTCTCTAGCCCGATGAGGCTCGCAGCCTTAGTTGAAACTAGCGGCTCTAGTGAGACATTTGTACCAGTTCCGCATCACGTCCCTAATTCGATCGTCGTGAATGCCCGTCCTTGTGACTTCATTCACGGGACTGCACAGGACTTGCCTTCTACGGACTCAGTAGGTACAACAGTTCAAATGAAATTCATAATAATTGATAACAATTTCATATCATGATCTTTATTTTCTGCAACTTATGATGAATCAAGAGTGTATCAGGTGCTGGCATGCTGTTCGGTGTAGCTCGGTCTTCTCCTGGAATAATTCACCCCGCATTTTCCCTTTTCATTTGACTTTAATTTCATATTTCCCGGACAACCAATTACTGGAATTATTATTAAATAACTAAGACAAAATAGGTGAGCAAGTATTTAAAAAAAATTCCAAAAAAATAAAAATTGACATCCTCTTCAGCATAATTGCACCTCTTCCCCGCTGGGTTATCTTGTAGATTGTTTGAGCCAATATCTGGGGTTGTACTTGCATCTTGTATGGTCCATTATACCCTACGTATCCCCCTTTTTCTCGACCAGCCCGCATTTAGAACAGACCTGTCGACCAACAGCGTTAGCCGTCCAAAGTAATGGATATGTCTTATTTAGCATTTGCGAATTATTTCAAGGTACAATATTATCAGTATTGAGTAAATTCACCCCGAAAGTCAGGCGCCTTAACTAGTCGCTGATAAATGCCGGTCAGATCGATCTAATGCCTTACTGAGTCCTTGACTCCTAGAGGCTATCTAGATTCATCTAGATTCTTGAGTAATTATTAATTCAATTTTCACAAATTTCAAGATATTACTAATAAATATTTCTGTATTAGGTAACAAGGCACAGAAAGATAACTTGCCAAAATAAAAAAACTGTAAAATTGTTACTAGATCGTATTAATAAACCCTTGTAATATACTTAGATATTTATTAATTTCGTTGTTCATGCTCTCAATCGCCTAGTTCGAGGGGTTCGCCCTATAGATCCACCCCCGTCCAAAACAAGTCAAGTCTGAATTATCCAAATTAAAACGACAGAAAAACATACTTGCTCCAATATTAAAATACGGAGAACTTATTTTCAAGATTCAACTTAAATACTACATCAATCATTATTAGATACGTTAGTAACAAGAATCGGTTAATGCAACACCTGTTGTTAAGATCTGCACATGCAGGGCTAGAGATTCTCCACATTTCCGCAGATTTATTTCATGCAATTCCTCTCTGAATCAAATTACTTTATTACCCTCGTTAAGTTGCGTAATGCTCTTTCCTAAAACTCAATGTCTTATAAAGTGCTAAAGTTTAATGCTAAAATGGAAAATAACCCCTCGTCCAAACTCTAACTTAAAGACTTAACAAAGTTCGCAAGTTTACACGAATTAGCGAGAAATATACGAGTAATAAATTAAGATTTAAATATTTCAAGAAAAGACTGTGTTAGAGCTTAGATAAGCCTTGATCTGCAAGGCACAGTATTGTGAAAAAATATTACAAAATATTACTAAAATTCGATAAACTTTATTATTCAATTCAGAGTGAACTTTAGACAGAATTGATAAAAGCAGGAAAGAGGGCTTTAACAAAATATTAGACTTTCCGTAGAGACCAGTGGCCAGATTATACCGATTCGCCGATTCCGTTGACGTAATATCGGTGAGATGAAGTACAATATCGGATGTATCGTTGACTATGAAAGAGCAAGTTTAAAATATCTTCGAACTAAGCTTCTTCTGCCTAAATCATATTCAAAGAATTCAGCTGTAAAATCATTAAAGAATCTGTTAAATCGTAACGGTACAAAATTCCCAATATCACATTGATCATGTCGCAAGCCCCGGGAAAACAATGTCCCAAATCGCTTCCCGTTGACGGATAATTCGGATATCGGAACCTTGCCCGATATAACTACAAATATCCATTGCCATCTTATCGGCTAGCTACTAATGATATGGAATCAACATTAATTAACCTATTTTATACATTCGCGCCTGCGCTAATTAGTACTATCGAAATCATCAAAACAATACATTTTGACTACGCCGTCGTCACTGCCGCTTGCGAACCGAGTATCACTGAGTCCCACGCAACAAACAGGCTTTGTATGGCCACTAAATGTATGCCAACATCGTCCACTTTGAAGGTCCCATACTTTGACCAGTTTATCATGAGCTCCACTGACGATCCGGAAATTATCGGCGGCAACAGCCCAGACTCCTTCTACATGGCCAAAAATAGTACGAACACATTCTCCAGTCTTGATATCCCATAATTTGATGGTATTATCAAGTGAAGACGATAATAAATGAGTAGGACGGTTTTTTCTTTTCACCAGTCTGGAAGAAGTTGTTTCAATTGCTTCTCTTGTACTGGCATTTGAAAGATTCGAACCCAGAATCTCCCTTCCGACTCTACCGACTCCATCCACAACCGAGAAACTCCTTCTTTGAACTATATTGTTTTCAAATTGCAGCCTCTCATCTTCAATTGAAGTTGTTACTTCTTCAAGAGCTTCCGAGACCACGATGGGATCTACAGTCACTTGTTCATCAGCCTCAGACTCGGAATCATGGACACCACCACTTTGACAGGCGATGCCGGAAGTTAGATCATGACCCGAGTCTTCTAGATGATCTAAAGTCAATGGTAAAACGCATTGAACTTGAGCTACATGACCGATATCCTCTTGCCCTGGACCGCCAAAGATGCGAATACATCTCTTGGTCTCTAGATCCCACATTCTAACAGTGGTATCTTCACTGGCACTGTACAAAGTACCCGAAGCCGAATGGATCTTGACTCCATGAACCCAATCTTTATGACCGCGTAAAATAAAGCACAATTTCTGCTCGAAATCCCACACTTTGATGTTATTATCTGCCGAGCCACTGGCAATTAGTTTCTGGTCGAAATCAAGACAAAGAACTTGTTCTTGATGGCCTCGGAACGTGGAAATCTTTGCACCAGTTCGATAATTCCAAATGATGATTTTATGGTCTGAAGAGCCTGTGATTAGTTTGGAACTGTCGAATTTGAGAGCGTTAACTCCTCGAACATGCCCTACTAAAGTACGAAGAACTTGGCCTGTTTCTACATCCCAAACTTTTACTTGACCATCGTAAGCTCCTGTAATAAGGTACTGGTCGTCGAATTGTAGGCATAGAATGGATTTACTATCCTTGAATTCTTTCAGTTTATATCGTCCATTTCTCCAATTGCTTTCGATTTTGAACCGTTCGGAATAAACATCTTTCCAAGGCCTTGTTTTCCGTGACGGCACGGGAGTCGATGAAGAGGCAGGCACAGGAGAGCTCGTTTCCGTCTTTAACTTCTTTGAATTGTCATCTGTTTCGTCTGGATCACATGCCCTCTTATTCGATGGCTTTTCTGTCACTTCCGAAGGTATCAAGTCGATATTCTTGGCTCTGGTCTGCATGGCTCGTTTACTATCACGTAACCGCTTCTTTTCCAGTAAAGGTAAACCCCAGCCACACTTTGTGCATTTCTTATCAATATGCTGTTCACACATCCGATGCCATACCACGTCGTCATCAGCCAGTTCGCGCCATCTTCTACAGACCTGAGCCGCTCGACATAACGAAGCAGTGTCGAGATAACACAGGATTTTAAAAGATATTTCCGGCGGCAGAGCTGTAAGAAAGTCAATTCGAATTAAATCCTTTAATATTCCTGAAATATGCGACAGTTGAGGAAAACAGCACTGTGCCAAAAGACCTTGTAAAATCAAAGTACGCTGTTTCGAAGGTGCGGCAGAGAACATCGACCAAACATGAGTTATAGCTTCTTGGTCTGTCGGGCTTAGTTGTTCTAACGACTGTTGGATCTCTTGCATTTTGGCAGCATCAGCCTGTCGATTACAACTGACATCAGGATGATGACGATAACAATAGTTCTCCATTCGAGCTTGTGAATTATGTTTGCCTAGAAAATTGGCAATAATATTAGATTTTTCTTTTTTACTCTCAACCATGAGGACAATAAATAATAAATAAATAGAGGAAGAAGGAAAGAGAAGAAGGAAAAAGAAGGGGGGGGGAGTAGTTGGAGAAGTAGTCGAGGAAGTTAGTTGAAATCGAGTAGTTAGTAATTAGTAGAAGCGCCCAAACGTTATTAATTAACGTTTTATAACAAAGACAAGTTGCTTTGAATAAACAAACTCGATGATCTCGGAAATATCTCGGAAATCGGGTTTATATAAGTCACTTGAAATGATGAAGTGAAAATACTTGCAAGGTACTTATTGCAACTTTTGATGAGGTGTGGATCGACTTTTGGGTAGAATGGCTGAAATGGCTGCATGCGAATGGCAAATGGCGTTGTGGCTGAATTGGGTTGATAGGTCACTGGACCACATATTACGCCACATTCTTTTGTGGGCCATACAGAAGAATTTTTAATAAGTGCTATGTAACAGCACTTTATTACTTAACTATTAACCAACTAATAAGCTAAAAGTTTCATAAAATATGGTTAATAATTAACTTTATGTGAACCAGTTTCGGTGATAATATCAACCTCTGATTCTCTATATTTCTAAAATCTCTTCATCTATTCAAATTTGATTCTTTGCTGCTTCTTTTGCTTATCTCTTTATCTTCATTTTCATTCCGTGCCGCCTCAACATTATCCCAATGTAGATGAAATTGTGGCTGATGGCGTAACCTGTCATCACGCAATTTACCCTGTCAAGCACAACTTCGGAGAAATCAAGTCGGAGAATCGTCGAGAAAATGATGAAATCTTCAGGGTTCACTGCTAATCGCTGCATTCGGAATTCAAAGACTTTTTGAAGACTTTGAAGTTTCTCAGGAAGGTTTAAACGATATCACATTCTGTCGGTTTCCGATGAGCAAGAGATGACTAACTAGTCGCGATAGTGAAAGCCTCAAATGATCAAATCAACTGTGTCAAATGACAGACTTGTCAGTCTTTGTCAGTCTTTGTCAGGATTACTAGAGACTATTTCAATCCTTTGTCATATTTATAGTTTCCTCATTGATGGATTAATCCGTCATACTGTAGTGTTCTAGCGTTCTACAGTTAGAGGACTCTTAGTCTAATGGATGGTACTAAGTGGCTGAATAACGTCATTCAACTTGTTACTGTGAAAAGAACTAGCGTCTGATCTTGATTGCGGTTGACAGGCTGACACATGCTCACAGCTCAGTTAATTCTGTGTGTCAAACGACAAGGCTCAGATGATCTCAAGTGCTTCATTTATAAATTAGCCATTTGCTATCTGAAAGGCTTGTGTAGTCTGTCACATTGCTGTCACAGACATAGTAACGCTTTGGCGTGCAAGATTAACCGAATTCTGGCGAGCGGCGCTAATCGACTACACTTATTGGTGATCTTATTGTTGATTGCTCGTTCGTGGTTGAATCAAAATCAGTTTAATGGTTGCAATTGCTGAGTAAAGTATGACAATTTGCTGTGGCCGATATATCGGCAAATTTGAATCGACCTGGTTTCTTTGCACGGCTATTAATCTAGTAAATCGGCACTATTCTGTATAAGAATGGTTATATACTTTGGTCCTCTTTGCTCTATAAGAATGGTTATATACATTGATCCTCTTTGTTCTATACTTGACCATAGTAATTTCCAGAAACGACTCTAGATATATAGAGCTTAACTAGCGAATATAGTCGAATTTACTCCTTCACATCAATATTGTCCAGAATATATATTTGAAACTGTACAGAATCGAGCAATCGACAATCACAGGGTCCACCACTCAACATAACTCATTCTACAGATTAAGACATGGTTGATCATTTATATTCTAATTCTTTATCGCTAACCACGATATCGGTGCAAGGCAATGATGACATAACCAAGAAATAGGGGAGGTTTTCGATGAATTTCTGTCGATTATCAGATTTCATGCAGTTATTAACCTCATTTGGTTGGAATTATTCGATCATCCCAACCCTTTTCCTTTTATGTAGAAAGATCTCCAAACTTTTATCTGGAAATAATCCAGCATTCCACAGCCAAGATTGTTTCTGGACATCAAGGAATCTAGTAATTAATTAAACAACAGCCCGAAAGATATTATTTATTATATTAATGGAATATTTTTTGTGATAAAAAAGCTTAAGTTAAACTGGCATAACTCGTAACTGATATCATCATTTGGTTTCATTTGGCCAGGAATTAGAGTTAAAGTTGGTGCCTTTAATTTTGTTTGATTGACCTGACGATCTGCGTTAAGTAATAAACATATTGTTAGAGGAATTGTCAATTCGAATCTCGAGCGAGTTTTATTCAAAAATTCAAAAAGATCGACCTAGTTCACATCTCAACATGGCTAAAATGACTATCTCCAAGGCTGTGAATGTAAGTAGCGAAGCATATGAGATATGACTAACATAGGGGGCTACAAAGCCTTCACATAGCCCGCCAAAAGAGAAATATCTGAGAGTCATTCGACTGTTTCTCAATAAGGACAATTCATATAATCAAATCACGGTTGTTGCTCAACTGCTGCTACCTCGATTACACTCGAATGTGCTCAACATTTGCCTCAAAGCTCATATCCTACTACATCTAATGATATCCGACATGTCTTCTCCAAGATACACATTATTGACATATTTGAGCCGGAATTTTCAAATAAAAACAACCGACTCACGTAAATCCAGCCTTCCAAAGCTATTTCCTGTTATCACCTCAGCCTTTGCCCAGTCTGATGCTACGCGGTTTTTGGCATCTTATTCAAAATATATCAGCATGCGAATCGTCGATTTCTCAAAGCTACAAGTGGATCCGATCAGGGAGACTCTTGACCGAACATCAATAGCTCATTCCACCTCGCTAACAAATCCCGAGGCGCTTCTGAACCAAACCCAGCGGGTTTCAGGTCAAGTCAGGCAGATTTTAGATGGATTATTCACAAGCGAGTTGGTCACTGTACCTCTTTATCTATGCGCTTATGATCTTCTAGCTAACGATATCACTTCTTTGTTCAAATTCCTGACCTCGGCGCTTGTCACAGCACTGCAGAACTTCTTTACTTTACCGAGAGCTGATGCAGAAAGTACGCTATTCTTATACAAAGAATTCACAGGGCTTCAAATAGCAGACGAAGTACGTACTTTCGTCACTCTAGCTGCCAATTCCTGCGATAAAGAAGTTAAACTGCCGAAACCTTTAGTCCGCAACGCAGCCCAAACAAAAGATCTCATCAACGCTCTTCAATCGTTTCTCTATCAAGATGTCCCTCTTACATCCTCTTCTTCTCAAACCATACGACCGCCGTCGCCGAGCACAGTTCAGACCAATTCTCAGGCTAGTCTGCACAGTTACACGTCGGAATCGTCAGTGACTTCGCTTTCTCAGACGTCATACTTGTCGTTGAATCTGGACAGAGATTCAGGCAATTGGCAGGGAATGTTTGACTCCATGGCTGGAGTTACCAGTAAGAGATCCACTGTCAGTACTCTGACGTGATTGATCAGTGCGGCTATCAGCTACATGTCACGTATCGCCGATATATCGGGGTTGCACAACCATCTATATAGGCAGAACTAACTTTATAGATGTATTAATATTAATCTAAGACTTGCTACTATCTTCCTTAAGCGTAACGATTCTGTTCAAAACAATGTCATCATCTTTACTATCACGATCCATGCAAAAGTAGCCGACGCGAAGAGCTTGGAATCGCACGGATTCAGGAGCTCCTTTAATCTCCTTTCCACTGAGTTCTTCACTCACTCCTTTGGCAGTCCATGGAGAATGCTGTTTGACGTAGTTAAATCCTACCTCGATGATAGCATTCTTGATTATTGTCTCGCTATCGGGATTAATATCGGCAAGGAAGCCATTTGGATTACTCTCCGGGGCTTCTGATTTAAACAGCTGGCTGAACAGGCGGACTTCGGATAGTTTGACGGGAGAACCTTTTGTAGGAGCATCAGCAACCCACTGGATGAAAGTCTTGGGCTTCTTAAACGGAATATCGTTCTCGTAGTGAGCGTAGATAAGTTTGACGCGTCCTTCATGGTCTTTATCATATGACGTGACGCGGATATTGTGGGGGACTTTGAGTAAGCCAACCGACTGTCCTGGAGCCAAGCGGAAATAGTCCTTAGATGACTCTTCTCTAAAGTCAGACCTGTCCACGTAGACGGTTCGGGTGAACGGGACTTTATGGTCTCCCATTTCCGGGTTTCCGGGCTTGAACGGGACGTCAAACTCTTCTAGATGGTCTTCGGGCAGATTGGTTAAGATAACAGGCACCGGGTCCGGAATCATCATCAACCGTGGTGTGGAGTCTTCTAAGAACTTGCGCACTGAGCTCTCGAACCGTACGACCTGGATATTGGAGTTGGACGTGGTGACGCCAAGCTGGGCAACAAAATTGAGCACAGCAGCGGGAGGAACGCCCCGGCGGCGAATAGCAACGAGCGTGAACAGTCTCGGGTCATCCCAGCCGCGTACATGGCCTTCGTGCACGAGTTTCGCGATTTTACGCTTGCTCAGCACTGTGCCTGTGATATTAAGCCGCCCATACTCGCGCTGGGCAGGTTTATACACGTCGACAGCGTCGCATAGCCATTCGTAGGACTCGCGCGATAAATAGAACTCGGTAGTACAGAGAGAATGCGAGATGTTTTCAAAAGAATCGACAAGACAGTGGGTAAAGTCATATGTCGGGTAGATCTTCCATTTGTCGCCTGTGCGGTGATGAGGAGCATTGAGCACGCGATAAGCCACGAGATCCCACATCTGAGGGTTTGGATTAGTCAAATCCTGCTTCATGCGAAGAGTCACTTCTCCAGGCTTGTATTTCCCATCACGCATGGCCCGGAACTCTTTTAGATTCTCCTCCACAGACGTTGCTCGATGAGAACAAGCTACACGCTCTCCTCCGCGTTCTCCATCAGCACCTACACCTCTACTGGCCTTGACCTCTTCAGGAGTGCAGTAACACATATAAGCCAATCCCTTGTCTATCAACCTTTCGGCCAGCTCATACAGCTCGTCGAAATAATCAGATGAATAGGTGATTTTGTACGGACTGAATCCCAGCCACTCTACGATCTCCCGAATAGAGGTAAAAAACTCCTCCTCCTCTGCCTCTGGGTTCGTGTCGTCATATCGTAAGTAGCAGACGCCATTGAAATGCTGAGCGTAGCCAAAGTTCACGGTAATAGCCTTGCTATGTCCTATGTGCAAGTATCCATTCGGTTCAGGAGGGAATCGCGTGAAAACCCGTCCTCCAGTGGCCTTCAAATGCTCCATCATGAGTTTCGGGTCTTTCTGCGCATTTCCACCGGGTTTGTGCAACTGGCCAAGGAATCCTTCAGTAAACATCGACCTAGGTGCTTCAGTGCTGATCTCGGTAGTCTTTTTATCTGATTTCTTCTCTTTCTTGATTATATCCCTATCATCTTTAGGTCCTAGAAGTGCTAGATATTCGGCATCTATTACAGGCTTGAACAGAGCAGGATTGGCCCACTTGAGTTGAGGGATCTTCTTGACAGTTACAAGAGTAGATGTAATCGTCTTGTACCTGTTGGTTTCAATATCCTGCTTGTTCTCTTTAATGTAATTTCTCACAGCCTCTTTAACCTGGTCTTCAGTCACCTCAATGCCAACTCCCGATGCTTCATTAAGATCTTTAACCGAAATCTCTTTCTTAGAGGCTACATACTTCCAGGCGGCATCCAACTGGATCGTCGTCTTGATCCGTAAATCGAGAATTGCATCGACAATCAAATTGCGTCCGGGCTTAGTTTCAGCACTTCCATCCTTTGACAAACCAGCCAGGCTATGCAATAATGCAGTGATTGATTTAGAAAGCGGTTCCTTTGCCTGAGTATGGTTGGCAATTTCTGATAACGCAGTTGAAACCTTGGCATTCTTGACGATCTCTTTAATCTTCGAGTCCTCGAATCCCAGTCGCTGGAATCTAGTTGCAAGTTCGTCCGACATTATGAATATGAAGAAGAAGAACTGAGTTGAGGATGAAAGATTAGAGAATGTGTCACAAAAATAGTCACTGTTACATAATCGATAATTACCCTAACCTCGATGAATTATCAGCCGCACGACATTCTTACATCGCGAATGTGATAAATGTAACATGGCAAAGAGCATAAATATCAGCTAATTCCCATATTTTTCTTTCTTCTTCTTCCTCTTCACAAGATGGAAGAATTTCGAAGCATTACTAGAGTAGTGTCATGCTTTGAAACTTTAGATAGATATATTCAATACGAATATCAAGCTCAGTAAGCTTTCTTGTAGACTTTCCTAACTTTCTTGACTCATAACAGACCGTTTAAATACTGGAAGGTTCTAGAACGATTCCTTACTGATGCCTTGAACGGCAGAATTAAACTTGACAACATCAACCGCGACTTCAATAGAGTAGTGGATGCAATTGTATTGGGCCTTGAACGATCGCGTCAGCTGCCTCCTTGTGATAAGCTTTTAAGCTGTTTAATCCTCAGCTGTCTTGCGTTTGGTAGCAACGAAAGAAGGTTTCTTATTCTTTCAGTTGGTTATTCTCATTTCATCTGTGGCTACTGACAAGAAATATGCTGTCAATGTGCAAAAGTTCGACAATATATACGCTATGGAGCTTTTAATCCAGAGAATATACCGAGCAGCTCCCAATTCTTGGAAGGTAGAAATCCAAGACTTTTTTAGTCATACTGACACAGATTGCTTCTCTTGTAAGTGTTATGGTGAATAAAAACCCTGCGTTAAGCGGGCATATGTTTCGGATGATCAACAATACGCCGATTTGCGAGGCCTTGTTCTCAGTTGTAAAAAATTCCAGGGACTATACTTTAAGGCTCTTTATCATAGAGATCCTAAGAAGAACCCTTCCTGATTCCAAGGCTTGCTGGAGTTCGAAAATCAAAGTTGGTGATTTGCCCAAGTTTAAAGATATCAAAGAATCTTATGTTGTTTTCTTGATGAAAATAGACATGGCAAGGAGAGTATATGTACTGGACTGGATCCCTATAAGTTCAATGAACTCTCTAGGCCGTAGCTATAACTACCAACAGGGATTCACGATATTTGCCCAGCTGTGTAAAGGTGCTTTAATACTTTGGTATTTCAATCGCAATAACGGAGGAAAGCATCCGGGGCAACTAGAAGTTGTTCTCAAGCAGTTGAAGGATCTAGACGTTAAACACGACGAACAATCTGTTAGATTGATTCTACAGACAGACCCAAATTCTAGCAATTATTCCGCAGCAAGTGTATCTCAAGTTTGGCATTATTTTGAAGTGTTTTTAACCGTCAAAGATCCGGATACTTTTAAAAGCTTGTTATCGGCATTAAGACAATCGCAAATGAGGAAACCCGGTGATAGTAAAAGCCCTGAAAAAGAAAGACGAAATCACTGGGATGATTCAAATAGAAGCCCCGGGGCAGACAGAGTTTTCATTTCTACTAGAATCATCTGTCAAAGCAGTCAGAAAGACTCGCCGACTTTGAAATCTACACTTCGACCTAACTTTCTGTCTTCTCAAAGCAGTTTTGGAAGCTTCCCGGGCAGTTTCAAAAGATCAGATATCTTGAAAAGCTCGCCTGAGTCCTTTGAAATACCAGATACATTTCCAAGAGCTACCTGCCTGGCAAATCCCAGTCCACAACCTTCAAGAAAGAAAGTTAAGAGACCTAGAGAAGAATACGTTCCCTGTTCCAGGAATGAGAGAGCAAAACGAAGAGAGGAGATTCCAGAACAGCAAAAGCTACAACAACAAGTTTCAATAGTCATGAAATATGAAGATGATGAGCCATCTGTCAAATTTCCTGTGCCCTGTTCTCCCTTTATAGAAGTAGAGGCGACTCAAGATGACAAAAGAGAGATAATGAACACAACAGACTTGTATAGTTCTCAATCATCAATGTCATCTTTCTCTCGCTCTGTGATTTCGGATTCCCAAAAGTCTCCTCAAGGTAACTACTCGATGCAAGCTACATTGACTCCAATTACTACTCCCATAGAGAGTAGAAAAAGGAGAAGAGAGATCTTTGATCTTGATTCTTCTCAGGCCTCTGAATACCTGGGGTCAAAGGCTAATCCGATTATAGTCGAAGCCATGAACTTAGTCCTGAATTCTGTCCCATCCTCCGGGCGAGAAGCTATTTTAGAGGAAGAAGCGTCGGGGATATATGATTAAGATACATGATTGAGCATGTAGATCAGATAGATCCTATGAGTGCTTAAGGGAGACAGAGCAACGAAGCGACTAAGCTACCCCAGTTAGCGTTCCGATCTGCTCACAGCTATTCGACATCTTGCTGATTTATTGTTATTTAAATATTTATTAGTAATTTTACGCAAATGATGACTGAGTGATAAGCGATGCCCCCAAGACTCGGAAATGTATCCGACCCCGGGCCTAACCCTGCTACAGACAGGTCAAGGCTCATGAAGCTAAGTGTCTTGAAGTAATTGTTCAATGCCGATGTCAACGTAAACAGGAACTTTTTGTTGATTGACCAATTGTAGTTAAGATTCCGGGCCGATCGGTTGTGATATTTCAACGATTCCGCTTCGGAGACCAAATGTCCGCCTTTTGAGCAATTGGGACATTCAGACACTTTGAGGATTTAAAGAACTCGATCGTTACTCGCGATGAGCAGTTTCTAAGTGTATTGTGTAATAGATTCTTCCATGATTGATACGATGTTCAACAAGGTGCGCGGGTTACATATCCCTCATCCGTTTGTGCGGGACCGCTCGCGATTGTTTCATTCTCAAGAAAGCTCTCCTACTGGACGTCGGTCGTTTTCCGGGTCGAGAGACTCCGTACTTCAAGCTGAGACTCCGGCAGTGAGAGGAAGATCATTGGACGAGACAAGAGCGGTGAAGAGATCGTTTTTCCATCCGAACGGCTCGGCGTCTCCGCATAATTCACACAAGCCTGTGGTTTATGAAATACTGACGTGCGGGTTTGAGGACGCGGACTTTGAATCAGAAAACAGCTTGACAAGCGGGTCGTCGAAAGTATCCAGCCGCTATAGTTTCAAGCATCAGAAGAAGATCGCTGCACTGGCAGAAGTATATAAACAGATAAAGTCATCCGACAAAGCCATTTTAAAGTATCATGACATAACTGTTTACCGTACGGACCTGGAAAATCTGCGTGAAGATGAGTGGTTGAACGACAACAATATCAGCTTTGTCTTTGAGTACCTTGAGCGCGCGCTGTTGCATCCGAATAACATGTCGTCGAGTATCTGTTTGCTCCGGCCTAGCATGGCCTATTTATTACTACATAACGCTGACCCAACATCTCTTGTAGGCGTTTTACCTCCACTGGACAAGTACGAGTTTATTTTTCTTCCTATCAACGACAATCCAGATGTAACAAGTGAAGAAGGAGGCACACACTGGTCGTTACTAGTAGTTAGTATAAACGATGCCAAAGCTCTTTACTATGACACATTGTGTTATGGTCTCAGCGATGTGGCAATGATGACAGCTTCTCATCTGAGCAAAATGGTTGGCAAGGCATTAGATTTAATTGCTGTGCAAACGCCCCAGCAAGTGAATGGGACTGATTGTGGTATTTTGCTGTGTGAAATCACAGCTTTTCTCATCAAAAGGCTTATAAGAGCGGATAGAGGAGAGGCGATAAATCTCGGACTTGATTCCGTGTCGTTTGTGGCTTCAGCGGGAAGAACATTTATATCCACTGCGATTCTTGAGATGATAAATGAGGGGCCAAAGGGACCAGATAATATCGTCAAAATCGCCTCTCCGAGAACGAGCACCGAAAGCAGAGAAAGCCGCAGACACAGGGTATGACTAGCATAGCAACAGCCGATACATTGAATCTCTAATCGATGTAATCGGCTAATTGCTCGGACAAATCTCTCCATGCTATCGTCTCCCTGATAATAGCAGGGTCATTAATGGCCAATCCTTCACCTCTATCGGTAGAGTCATCTCACCGATATTGCATAGCTGAATCGCTATCATTTATCCGTAACTGCATGACCACTTATGACTTAGCTTAAGTGATGTTGATAATTCATTGAATTTCAATCTAGAATCTATGTACATTATACCCGACAATTGGAGATATCAAAGACAATAATGTCCTGAGCTCCCTTGGCAGCTAGTTCGTCCATAACTTCTGCTATTTTCTTCTGTTCCACCATGCTGCTGACCGCACACCAGCCTTCTTCATCGATCTGGCTCACAGTAGCAGCTCTTCTTCCAGGTGTTAACTTTATCAGCTCGGCTAGGTGGTTTCTTGGCGCATTATAGTTGCATAGAACGTACCTAGAGGCTGCCAGGACTCCCGAAATCCGCTTCTTGATCTTCTCTGCTATATCGGGGTGCGTCGGGCTCGAGGATCCGATTAAATAGGCCGATGTTTCCAGCACTGTCTCTATCGGTTTCAAACCCGCAGCTCGCATCGTTTCTCCCGACTCCACCAGGTCAATGATGGCATCAGCGACTCCTAGGGCTACTGCAGCCTCAACACTGCCTCCTACATGTTTGATCTTTGTAGCAAGAGGCTCTCCGGGCTTCTTGCCTTCTAGTTTCTCAAAATACTCCGTGGCCAAGTATGTGAAGGATGTTACAATGGTCTTGCCGATAAGCTGCTTGACATCGGTAAACTCCCCGTTTTCTGGGACTTGGAATTGCAACTTGCACCTCCCAAACCCGAGATCCATGTAGTTCTCTACTTGTACTCTTGACTCGGCCACTTGATCTATTCCCGTGATTCCGAGCGAACATCTTCCTTCACCGACAAACCGAGGAATATCGGCAGCAGGTAGAAAAACTAGAGCAACAGGCATATTGGTGCAAAGAGCGATATCAAGCCGATTTGAACGGTGGAATTGAATATCGGCGCCGGTTAACAGTTCCATGCTTTTTTCATACAGTCGTCCCTCTGAGTTAGATTCAATTACGGCGATAAGCAAAGATTCGCTACATACTCTTAGGGACGGCAAGCAATAGCCGGTCGGTTAGGTGGTTGACAAGATCCATTCTATACAATTGACGATATTAGTGAAATGTGAATCAAAGGTCTCAAGGTCTCGAGAACTCGATTTTCAACCACATGTTTTGCACTCCCGAAAGAGTCATGATGAGTCATATTGACCAAAATATTAGTCACAAAAAACTTGACACTAGCTATTAGCTAATGACAATAATCGCTGAATTGGGAAGTGCGCCACATACGCATAGGGAAATTGCCACAACCATAATTCGCCGGCAATTAGATCAATCCTGTGGTAGAAATCGCATAGAGGAGAATACTGTTAAGGTTATACAGACAAGCATTTTGTTGACATATATTATAACCTTCTCTGACATCATGACTTCCGACCAGTACTGGCTATATTTCTCGCATTACACTCCGACTAACAGAAGGCCTTTTGTTTGTTTTACTCGAGAGCTACAGACGGGCGTTAATAGATCGATTGCTTTCTCGGTCACACTCTGGTCTAGAGAGACTAGATCCAGTCCTATGCAGGAGCAGGTTGAGCATCAGCTATTGTTAGTGACACTATATTGAGACACACTAAACCCAGTCGCCCTTCCAAGGTATGTACAGAAGCTACCTTCTTGTCGAGAACTGGATCACAGAGATAGTCAATCTACATGCTTGTAAAAAAAGTCAATTGGTTGAAGTCTGGTTGCAAGATATAGTCGAGGTTATTGACCTTTAACTGTGGCGTTTTCCCAATAGAGCAGGTTGTCAGCATTTACATAAAAATCATGTGCGGCGTAATTTTTATATATAATTTACCCTACCTGTGACTGCTATTTCCTTTTGAAGAAAACGTTTTCATCTTCTTCACCACCTCAGCTTTGCACCGTCTACAAGTATTATAATCATAATGGTGAGTACAACGCCAGTTACTGGTATATTCCAGATGCCTAAAAGCTTTAATGTCTCTAACTCAGGATACTAAAACCCCTGTCAAACTCGCCAAAGTTATCAAGGTCTTGGGCCGAACTGGATCCCGTGGAGGAGTGACTCAAGTACGAGTCGAGTTCATCGATGACGAAAGCCGATCGATTGTACGAAACGTTAAAGGACCTGTCCGTGAAGAGGATATTCTATGTCTGATGGAATCCGAGCGTGAAGCTCGTAGACTGAGATAATCTGCTCAACATGCATCCTACAAGTTAAAATACAGTGTAATTATTGCTAGTCGTAACGTCCAACAGTTTGCTGTCTGTAATGACGTAGTATGGACGTAGTACAGATGTAGTACTGTGCTGTGACAGTAGTACAGTCGTATAGCCGGTCAGCCACGTTCTATCAGTCGTACCGTAGTATAGATAGTCCGTGCAGTGTTACAGTCATATAGCACAGCCGTCTATGTAGAATGGTTGAGCTGCTCTTTCCTCCAGAACCGTAATAACAAGTCTGCGTACCGCTGTAACTCTTCTAGAGGAATCATCAAGTGAAAGTCCGTCAGTAATAGAAACTGTAGCTCCAGATGGTTGAGCTCGTCGACGGGAAGTCCACCGACCTTGGCGTACCGTGAATTCTTATAGAATACATCGGAAAAAAACTTGGAGGCCACAGTGACTCCAGCGATGATGAGTCGATGGATATTATAGCTGTCCATAACAAATAGCTGAGAGGACGGGCGTCCCGGGGCATTTGCTGTTACTGTGGCTGTACTTGAGGGTGACCCATCATCTTCCATGGCATCCGCCGACGGAGACGGGTTGTCGAAGCCCGAGGAGAATGTGGTGCTGGGGTTGACAAACTCCCCTGCGTTTGCTCGTTGCGCTATTCGGTCAAAGTAGACGAGCAGCGAGATGAAAACCTCGTTCGTTGTCGGGCAGTACTTGAGGATTCGAGACAGATACGATTGTAAGCCGATGGCGGGGATGTTTCGGCCGTGGAATGCCAGCACGTTTGCAGTGAACTTGTTCGGTCCTCCCGGGCCGTAGTCCCCGGAGTTGCGAGTCGCGTTCTGGAACTGTTGCGGGTGCAGTGCGTCGTTTGCGTCGATAATCTTCTGCAACAGTGCGGAGAGCATCATAATAACGTCTGGGACGGGATATGTAGCGATGTCGAGGTGCTCGGGCTCGGAAACATCCGGGGGGTCTTCTGCAAGGATGTCGGGCGACATTCTCATGGCCGAAGGTGACAGTGGCTGTGGCTGAAACTGTTCTTCTGGCTGTTGCTGAGACTCTTCTTGTGGCTGTGGCTGTTGCTGAGGCTGAGGCTCTTCTACTGAATGAGGAGTTGATGTCCCCGAGGCTAGAGCCATGGTGATATTCGTAGTCGTTGACGAAGGATGGGGCATAAACGACAAAGCGTTGGATAGGGAGTTCTGGTAGGAGCGGAACGGGTTATCAAAGTCATCGGCGGTGCGTGGGACGGAGAAACGGGACCGGGTTGGGTTTGATGTGGAGAAAAACTGCGGGTCCGATGAATACGGGGAGGTGCCAAACGGCGAGTGCTTGCCGCGGAACGAGTTTGTGCGCGGGTTCGGGTAGGGGAATGCAGAGGAATTAGTGAAGGGAGCGTCGAACGGGGCGCTGACAGGGTTCGGGATCGGCATGGTAGACCCTGCGAGCTTCGACGTCAGCAGCGACGTGCGGGGATTCTTCGGGTCCGAGATCGACGGGACGCGAGACCGGTCTATGGGCGGCTCGGCACGCGGCGACGCCTCTGGGTTCAAGGACGGGGACGGGTTCGAGCTGATCGATGGATGCCGCGTCCCTGAGAAAGAGTAACTTGGGACGGTCGAGTACGGGGAATACGCGGTCTGATAGCTCGAAGGGGGTACAGCGCTCTTGTACGACGACGATACGGATGACGGTTCGTTGGTGTTCGGGACGAAACGGGACGCCGACGAAGGCGAGAAAAACGACGATGCTGCTGGGGACATTGAGAACCCTGAAGTCCGGACGTTGACCATCGACACGCTGTTCTGCCGCGCTGCGGGGAGCCCCGGGGCTCTCTGCAAGAAACTTTGGGACGCGGACCGTGGCAGCTGCCCCGAAAGCGGATGCTGCGAAATCATCGATGACGTCTGCGACACGGGGACCAGCGGGTTGGTTGACTCGGCCCCGGGGCCCGGGTCCGGGGCGGGCTCGTCGACGATTATCGGGTCGTCAGAGTCCTGTTCCCGGTCTGGACGCGAGCCGCCAGGGATCCCAATCGGTTCAGCGCGATCGGACATTTGCAGCTGGCGGGTGAACGCTTGTTGTGCAAGCTGCTGCTGCTGCAGATATTGGTATTGTTGCGTCGGAGCCGATTCGGGGGGCCCGGAGGGCCCTGGGGCGGCGTGGCCTGCTTCGGGGCCTCCGACAGGTCCCCCCACGGGTCCCGTTCCGGGTCCCGGGTCGCTAGGCGCATTGCCCGAATCCATGGAGTTTTCCTCCTTGTTAGAATATCATAAGTAACACAATACAACCAATCACGCAATAGAACCTAATGCAAATATGATAATTCAACAATGCATCGCTCAACAAATCAACATCCTGGCGGCTTAAAGCGCTATCAGTGATTGTTCAATCCCTTGAACGGTGTAATAGCAACCTTCAATTGAAGAATCTTAACAATGACAAACAACAAAGTAATGATACAACAGTCATTGGCTGATTCCTTTACTTACCATGTTCAAAGCTTGTGTTCTCTTGTATATCCTAAGAGTACTGCAACCGCTTGTCGAAAACTTGGTGTTTAGACGATCTGCCGCAGGGGATCCCCTAACCCAGGAGGAGAGCTAAAAAGAGACCGAGAAACAAGAGAGACTTGGCACTATATTTGAGTGATTTAGTAGTAGAGAAGTGGTTATCACGTTAGTTGCTCTACACGTATGGATGTGCTGGAGTTGTAGCGTTTATTTCTAGTTATATCTAGCCAATATTCGAGTATCGTTATAGAAAGGTTATCACCATAATAATTCAAGATGATTACGCAAGCAAACCAGCGGGATGATGTAAGCTGTTGTCTGAATAATGATTGGCGATTGCTTCCGTCGAATCAATGCAGTCGATTAAAGCTATTAAGAGCCTATGATCGTTATAATGTACTATAGATTATTATTTTGAAGACCGTCTGTCTAAATTGCTACTAGAGTTCGTGTAACTTTCATCACCACTGCAATCTCGAAAGTATCGTATAAACGAATTATCGTTATAACTGGGTATACTACATCCCCACAAGTAATCTAACATTGCTTGCGAATTTCTTGTCATAGAGCTTATTTCTCATACGATTCTTCTCATGTCATCTATTGAACTTGGTTACCCGACAATCAAGTTCACTAGGTGAATATTCAATGATGTTGCGGGCTCAAACATGTGATTGCATTTGATTGGCCAGCAGTTAAAGATACGAAATTAAACTTTAACTGGTAAGGCGAACTCCCGTGAACCTTCCACAAATCTTTCCGAAAACCTTTCTGACATAAAGAACCAAAATAACCATAAGATAACGTTTCCATGGCAGCACGCTCGGACTCTAGAATCTAGACCGGGGTGCCGTCAAATGCCGTCATTACCCTGTCGCCACTAGATATCGTTGACAACTTTTGTTACCCTGTCGCCATCACCATCGTTAACATCGTGAAATTCTAAATCAAGCTCGTACGATATGTCTACGGCAGCGAAAATAACGTTTGGACTCACTTCGGTGATCAGTGTAGCCACTGTCATCTTTGTATATCAAATGCAATATAATGAGCGAGAGGTGAGTAGTGGCTCAATGAAAAAAAAATGCTAATTAGGCTCTTAAATTAGGACCTATTAAAGATGCAGAAAGAATGAGAGCAAAACGGCTAGGATTAGAACCTCAATTAACTCCTCAACAATTGGCTCGACAAGCAGAGTACGAGTTACAAAAGAGTCTAAACAAGGAATACTCGCAAATCCAGCCTGTCAAAGGAAAGTCTGAATAAGAGATTCTGAATAGAAATGTCTGAAAGACAACAGACTCAACGCCCTGTCTTTATTAGATCTCAAGCACTCACTGTAACTGAAGATCTACTACCTCTTGTATATATCCTCATTCTGATCTAACTAAAATCTGTATATAATCTCATTCTGCATATGTTTTGTGTTAAATTAAGCTGGGTCGTGTAACAGTTGTGTGATTTGATTATTGGCAATCGAGTCGCCGATATGTTATTCCCAGCCGATAACATTTGCCGATATCCAGATTATCGGTAACTTATAAGCATCAACGGATACGAATATTGATACTTTAGTTAGATCAACCAAATTGTCTTTCCATTGTTAAGCTCTTAAATGCTTATCGGTAGAATATCAGCATCGTATGGTACCGTAATATTGATCTAATATTAAATGGCTATATCGGCTATCGCGAACTTGTGATGCTGGTAATCACAGCTGTAATACAATAAAACCATCTGGAATTTCCACCTCCGATATCCTCAGATGTTCAAATGTAGCCGACTCTGCTGATTCTACAATCAAGCTGCTCTACAATCTTGCCGATATTGGACCTCTATCTAGAGGATTATTATCGGCTCCCGAGCACAAAAGCCAAACCCAACACTGAGCGACTGAACTGAACTATCTAAGAACAGCTTGAAACGGCAGATGATCTGCCATGAAATATTGCAAAGAATCAGTCATTCACAATCTCAACAATTTAAAGGGTTAGGCCAACTTTAAGTCTAGATCTTCTGGATCTTATCTTGATTCTGATTCTGATTCTGATTCTTGATTTAACTAATAATTTAAATACTTTGAATAAATAATAAATATTCCATAAAATAGATTCTGATAATATTCATTTATCGAAATATCGTTATCTCGTCTCAGAATTCTTAACCTGTGAATTTGAATGTTGAATGACGTCAAGCCTTTTGAGTCGAGTTTTGACTGCCAAATCTGTCAATCACTTTGTTTATCATTCACGGACATATCCGCAAATATATCCGCCAATCTACCTTGATCTCAAGAATGTTAACGACATAGAACATAGACAGGATATAGACAAGATATACGACATATACGACATATATACCGATATTGGATATTAATTATTGCATTATTACTGCATCATGGACTCTAATTCTTCTTCACCTCAGGATATTCCTTCACCTTCAAATGGACGCTTGGAGGCTGCTATGAATGGCCTGGGATTCTTAAAATCACCAAAACGAATGTCCGTTTCTTTCGGATCAGTTGGAAGACCCGGGTTCTTTGGATCGGTGGATCGTCCAAAATTCTTAGAAACATTAAACAATGAAGAAAGATCTCAATTGCTTCATGATGAAGAGGCTTTATTAGAGGATAATGATATCCGACCGATTGATTATGGTAGTACGGGATCGGGTCCGGGATCGGGTCCGGATCACGGTCATGGTGATGATTATGACCCAGTACGTGCGGCTCTCATCCCCGGGTCTCCCGTCCCGGAGTATTCCGACATCAATGAAGCATGGAAAAATGCTGTAGTTCAACGACAACTTCATACAACAGCATTCCGAGAACTTAAAGTACTCACCAATAACTCCATTCCCGTTTGCATCACCTTCTTATTACAATATTCTCTTACTGTTGTCTCGATATTTTGTGTAGGCCATTTGGGCAAAAACGAACTGGCGGCTGTATCTTTAGCCACAATGACTTGTAATATAATCGGTTATGCCATATTCCAAGGAATGGCAACAAGTCTAGGTACAGTAGCAGCTCAAGCTTACGGTCGAGGTGATTATAGAATGGTTGGAGTAGATTTACAGAAATGTCTAGCACTTATGAGTTTACCAGGGCTTGCTATCGGGATTTTTTGGTTCAATTCAAAACCAATATTATATCGGTTAATCCCTGAGCATGATCTATGTGATCTAGCAGTTTCTTATCTACAAATTCTATCGGTTGCAATCCCCGGCTATATTGTTTTCGAATGTATGAAGCATTATTTACAATCTCAAGGCATTTTCCATGCAAGTACTTATGTACTATTTATATGTGCACCGTTGAATGTTTTGTTAAATTACCTTCTGGTGTGGAATGAAACGTTAAAATTGGGGTTTATCGGTGCTCCAATATCTGTAGCTATTACAGACTATTTAATGGCGATATTATTAGTACTTTATTCGTGCTTTATCGACGGATATCAATGCTGGGATGGATTCACTTGGAAAGCTTTTAGCAATTGGAATCGTCTTGTTAGATTATCAATTCCTGGAGTTTTGATGATTGAAGCAGAATGGCTTGCATTTGAAATCATGACCTTTGCTGCTGCAAAATTCGGTACAACTGCCTTGGCTACTCAATCTGTTTTAGCCACTTTATGTGTTTTGGTCTACCAAATTCCTTTTTCAATTGGAATTGCTGCTTCGGCAAGAGTAGCCAATCTTGTAGGAGCTACTTTAGACCGAGCAGCAGCTTTATCGGCTAATGTAAGTCTCATAGTATCTGTTTGTTTTGGCATTTTCAATGCTACAATCCTATTTTCATTCAGAGACAAAGTTGGAGCTTTATTCAGTTCTGATCCGGATGTAATTCTCATGGTTTCTCAAGTCTTACCGTACGGTGCTCTTTATCAGGTAAATGACTGTCTTGGTGCTGTTTCAAGTGGCATTTTAAGAGGTCAAGGAAGACAATATATTGGAGGTTATTTAAATCTTTTCTTCTACTATGTTGTAGCATTACCTATAGCCTTTTACTTGGCGTTTGATCTTGACTGGGAGCTTGCAGGTCTTTGGATGGGGATTGTAATTGCCTTGTTTTTTGTTTCCATTCTTCAAGTGTATTTTATTCTTACAACTGATTGGCATAGAGTTGTGAGGGATGCCAAGGAGCAGAGTTAGATGGTTTAGCATTAGGCGTATTATAGTCCCATACTGACTATATTGTATCAAGGAGTGCTGGACTGGACTGGACGTGACTGGACGTTTACATTAAGTGATAGATATCGTCTCTTGCCGATATTTATCGACATGGGCTGATACATAATATCGTCAGGAAGGCGGATATATCTGTAATATATGTTACTAATGAGGAGTTCGAGATATAGAAGGGCTGCATGCGGTTTATCATCGTGTTGCCTAGTTTTGAGCTGGATCTGGTCAAGAAGATAGAAGTTTGGAGATAGAAATGATCTGATGGCAACCTCTTCTTTATTTGCTGGATAATACGTGAGGACGCCCGTGGAGCCTTCTGACTCTACAACCTTTGGATGACGCATTCTCTTGATTGGGATCCCATATCGGGTCAGTCTACCTATTAATGAAAGAAAGAAGATATTAAACCGGGCAAGGTATTCGTACGCTAGTAATTGCCGACGTGTGAATGACAGTGGTCAGTTCTATCGTGCTGATATGCCGATAGACCGGCACGACGATATCCCAGCCCTCACCGAAATTAATTTCTACCCTATCAGCACTCCAGTTCAGATATAACGCTACACAATACAAATAATATAACGGCAGACAACTGGTTTGGATACTACTCATATTGAGCCTGCTCAAGTCTAGTTTGTAACAGCAATAATAGCCCTTCAAATCAATTTAATTTATGAAGCGTTCAAGATATCTGTATAATAGTTACATAGGACATATCTTCAATATCCAGCTTATCAATCACATAATAGAAATTCAAGCTCTCAACAGTAATTCTGCTATAATCTTGAATAACTTGCTGCCGATATTTTTCAATATTCGCCGATATGCTCATGAGGTGGCATCTCCCAACGTTTACCCTGAGATATCCGTAAAATCAACCGGATTATTCGTTTAAATTGTTCTATTTGCCAACTATTATCCACTAATAATGTATTCTGGACAAAGGAATCAATATGGAGGGTCATTAGGCCAAGACCAAAGCCCTCCATTGCATCATCCAGTTCCTCAACATCCAATCCCGCCTCTACGATCTCCTCCTATCCAAAACATGCAACAAAATGCATATACACCAAAGCAACAACAGCAGCAACAGCAACAACAACAACAACAACCGAATGCACCGTCCGGGGTTTCGGGTACAATGGGTGGCAGTAATTATCAGCAATATTCAGGCCCCGGAGCTCCAGCGGGTCAATTCGGGGCAGGATTCCCTACTTTTCCAATGTTTAACGATACAAATGCTCAACTTGGGATTCAAGTAGGAAGAAATGCATTAAATTATGGACAAGAATATATTGGAAAAAATGTGAGTCAAGTCTATCCATTAAGTATTTCTTATTTTCTAACAGATCAACCAATATGTTTCGGTTTCGGCATTGAAATATTACTTTCAAGTGTCAAACTTGTACGTTCTACAAAAACTCGGATTAATATTATTCCCTTGGACTCATAAACATTGGACGCGACAAATCCAAAGATCAGAAGTTTCTGGAGTAGTCGATGGTTATGTGACAGCTCGGGATGATATTAATGCTCCAGATATGTATATTCCTGTCATGGCTTTTACTACTTATGTTTTATTATGTTCAGTCTTTGCTGGACTTCATGGAACTTTTCATCCAAAGATTTTAGGATTTTTTGCTTCTAAAGCAATTGCATTTATGATGGTGGAATTGATGTTTTTGAAGTTGGGCACTTATTTATTGAGTGCTGAATCGAATTTATTGGATTTAATAGCTTATAGTGGTTATAAGTTTATCGGGTGAGTATTTGAACGTTGCGTTGCGTTACGTTGCGTTGCGTTGATGTTGATGTTGATGTTGACGTTAGCGTTGGCGTTGGCGTTAAACTTTGAGTCTGTCTGAGTCTGTCTGAGTCTGTCTGAGTCTGTCTGAGTCTGTCTGGCTCTGTCTGGCTCTGTCTCTGAATGACTCTAATGTCTCTGTCTGATTCTGCTGAATCTGCTGAATCTGCTGACTCTGCTGGCTCTGCTGACTCTGCTGACTCTGACTCAGTCTGGCTCTGACTCAGTTTAACTCTGACTCTGCTGACTCTGCTAACTCTGTCTGACTCTCACTCTCACCTGACCTCACTTGACCTTTCTAACTAGAATTACCATTACAATGCTGGTGTCTTCATTATTTCCTGGTCTTGTCATTAAATGGGCGGTTTTCCTTTATACAGCTACTGCTAATTCGTTCTTTCTTCTAAGATCTTTACGATACTTTTTGCTACCTGATAGCAGTATTAGTACCACACATACGATCAGTCAATCTCAGTTACAGCGACGTATCCAGTTCCTGTTTCTTTACAGTTTTATCGTGCAGTTCATCATCATGTGGTTCTTGACGTCCTAGTAGTATAGATAGCTAGAACAATTAATCCTGGAATCGAACCGAGATAATTTGCCAATTCACAGACTCACCAACTCATAAATTCCCATTCCACTGCGCCACCGATCAGAACTTCTGCAGGGTAACACATCGACTATTAATTATCTAATTATTATAATAATACTTCCTATGGACCCTTCTATTACAGGTGATACAGATCTCTATGGACTGTTATCTATTTCGCCGGATGCTGGCGAGAAAGAGATCCGACGAGCATATCGGAAAATCGCCTTGATCCATCATCCCGACAAAAATCCGTCCAAAGATGCTGCTGAAAAGTTCCATCAACTTTCTTTGGCTCTGGAAACCCTCACAAACCCCTCTACCAAAGCTCAATATGATTCTCTAAGAGAAGCCAAGTTGGCACAGTTGAAAAGAACTCTAGAACTTTCATCTGCAAGGAGGAAGTTAAAGGAAGAGTTGGAGAACCGGGAGGCTCAAGCAGGTTTAAAGGCTTCTCAAGCCGTTCAACAGAAACGTAAATTAGACGTTTTAAAGCAGGAAGGGTTAGAGAAGAAGAGAGTTTTTCTAGAAAAGAAGGCTAGAAAGATGGACGTGTCGAATGAGTCGAAATCAAATGAGTCTTGTACTGTCAAAATCAAATGGAAAAATCCTTCAGACAAAATGTTTGATGATCACGACATTAAGGATGTAATGAGCGTATTTGGTGACATTGAATATGTCATATGGAAAAAGTTAGAAAAGAGAAATCAAAGTGCTTTAGTCACTTTTACTACGTCTTTAGCAGCCAAGAGAGCTGTTGAATCTGATAAACCAGAATCTGATAAATACGAAGCGTTTTTTAAAGCTTTAAAAGGAGTTGAATTGGTTCAAACGGCATCCGAAGCTCCTAGCTCCATGGCCTCAAAACTGGCTGAAATGAGATCACGATTAAACCAAGATTTAAAGACTTAGCTAATGGATGCAGAAGTGACTGGACTGTTCACGTACTATAATGGCATATCAAAACACCCGAGTTATATTCGAGATTGAGTCGTAAAACTGGTAAATCTCAATCTTCTACGGACGAATATAGACAGGAACATCTGCTACATCTAAATATTGGCAGACTATATCATTAATCACCTACGGATGCAAGTCTATCATATACATGTCTTGATCTATAAACTTTCAACCAATTGCTCTGTGATGACCTCCTCATAGGTGTCTAGACATTTCTGCATGGCTCCAGCCCATGAAAAGGTTTGTGCTCTTTTCGTAGCTTCTAACGACATTGAAGTTCTTAGCTCTTTGGACTCGGCGATTCGCTCAATTGCTTCTTGATAAGTTGCAATCATTACAGGCTCACAATCAGTAGGAGGCACTAGAATTCCAGATTTGTTGTTTTCAACGATTTCTTTAACTCCTTCAGCTTCTAGAGAAACGACCGGTAGACCAGAAGATAAAGCTTCTAATACTACTTGACCAAACGTTTCCGATTTCGAAGGGAAAGTAAAGATATCAGCCGAAGCGTAAGCAGCAGCGAGTTTTTCACCTTTAAGATATCCAGTGAAGGTCACATCGGAATGTCGTAGATCCTGCTCGATCGACTGTTTAGCAGGCCCATCTCCTACAATGACCAAATGGAATTGTTCGTGGTTCATCTTCTTGTATGTTTCAACCAAAACACGGATATTTTTCTCCCATGAGATTCGTCCCACGTAAAGTAGTATAATCTTGTCGTCTAAAGTGTAGCCGAAAGCGACACCTTCATCTTTTAATGAAGAGGAACTGTGGCGACGATCTGACGAAGTTGGGGTCAGGGCTAGGGATTTCTTTGAACTCTGGAGCCATGATTCTCGAAGTTGAGGATCTCTTCTTGAAGGGTTAAAAAGATCCATATCAACGCCTCTTGACCAGATGGCGACTTTGTCCTCATCAAAGCCATTCTCAACAAGTGCCTGTTTGGTGGAGTTTGAGGGGCAAAGAACACGTTTGCTGTAGCCATGGTATAATCTGTGTGTGGCCCAGATAGGCTCGTAAAGAAAGCTGAAGCCAAACATGGTGGCATAAAGCGCGATATTAGTATGATAAGAAGACACGTAGGGGGTATTTGGCAGGAAAATGCGGCAGAACAGGATCATTTGAGGGCAGAAAAGATTGGGATCAACAAAATGGATAACATCGGGGTTGAATTTGACCAAAGCATGAATGAGATGAGGAAGGGCAAAGTTCAACTTAAGCTCTGGATAAAAGAATAATGGGATTCCAACAGTTCCTATCAATTTGACCGACTTGTAGTTTCCAGAATCGGGGCCAAAAACTACTGTTTCATGATCATTTTCGATTAAATGATCCAATAGTCGAGAGACTGTTCGAGAGACTCCATTGACGTAGAGATGACTGACCTCAGTCACAATAGCTATTTTCATTTTGATTATTTTAAAAAAAATATGAAATGAAATGAGATAAAGAATAAATATACAGATACGAAATGTTGTAACAAGTAAAGTGAGAGAGTGAATGCGGCTGTACGATAAGAAACAACGCTAGAAAGCTACCAGAATACTTTCCGCTCACTGGCACGATCGCTTGCTTTACGATGTCAACAAGATTGGAATCCGGAGGAAACAGCTAGATATATAGTCTTGGAGAATATATAACCTTAATAGTCAGGATCGGCGAAAGAATCGACCCCCGAATTATCGTCTCGAACGCGGTATTTATCCACCACATGCTCCCACGTGAGAGCTTGGTTCTGCAGAAAAGTGCTTATCGCGCGATGGATTACGAGTCAAATGTCATCACGAGTGTCATTATAGGTTACATGTATTAGTACTGGTCATTACAATTCACCACTATCACCAGTCCTTTATTCTTTTCTACTGCTAACGCGATCATTTAATCGAACGATCAAACTTAATAGAATGATAATTAAATGTTCTTCACTCCTGGATTTCATGCTAGAAAACCCACGGGAGGAGTTTGAGGATTCTAGTTGGTGGACCTTAAATAATGCCTTGTGCGTTAGGCCGGAAATGGATCAAACTCCCAACAAGCCGCACGACATCTCAAACGTGATTTCGTTTATCGCTCCATTGGTTGGATGGGAAAACATCCTAGAAAACATCCTAGAAAGCATCCGAAAATATCCTAGAAAATACCATAGAAAATACCATAGAAAATACCATAGAAAACATCCTAGAGAACGCCTTAAAAAACATCCAAAACATTGTAAAATGCATTTGACTTTAACTAGACTGATTTGTATCACCTGATCGTTTGTATGGAAACTATTACTAGGATTATCTGGATACTGGCTGATTATCGGTATAATAAGAATTATTCATTGTCTGTTTAATATAATCTTTAATAACTGATGTTACTTATCAATATGCCGATTCAATCTTGCCATAGCACAAGATAAATCGCTTCAATTGTACAGATATAGCTACAATTATGAAGAATTCTTGCTTTAATTATATGGGAGTTATTGTAGACCTATATAACTTAAGTCATCTAATATGGGGTAAAAACCAGAGGAGTCACCAAGGGTTATGAATGTTAATGACATCGAACGTGTCGCTTATTGAATGACGAGTCATTCCAACATGAGAGTTGTGACGATATAATTGTAACATTGTTACAAGATGAATGTTGTAAATCAGTAGAGCAGGATGTGATTGATATTATTTATCAGGAGCAAGTTCGATCGGATAATAATTATTAAACTAAATCTCTGATTTGAACCCAACTTAGCAGATCTCGACCAGATATTATTATGCTACAGCAAGAGATATAGTAAAGTTCACTACGATTGCAACGGAAATAAGAGTGCGATGTAGTGCTATTCAACTGTTAACAATTCATCTTATCCGATAATTGGCGATTATCACGAGTTATAAGACAACAAGCTCACAAGATCATAACACCGATCATAAACAGCCGTATTTCAATGAATCTTTCATTAGCTATCTATCGTATCATAAGCCGATATTTACGGATATCCCATTTACCATCGTCTCGCCAACATTTATACATTGGCCTTCAATGCCGATCGTATTGTAAATTCCAATTGTTGTACTCGATCTGATCGTCTATTTGTCAATCGTCTTATCGTCAATCGTCAATCGTCTTAACATCAATCGTCAATCGGCATGATCAATCTACTATATCGGAATATCTACTCAGGACTTGATTCTTCGTTACCCTCCCTGTCAACTTCCATGCGTGGAACGGAGCTAAACCTTATCAACTAATGGAGAATAAATAAGCTTTGACGGAGAACTCGGAACTTATGATTACTCGATAGCGATTGATACGACAACTTATCAACATGACGGTTGAGAAAGTCTTTGAAAGGGTCAAGACCGCAGTGTTGGCGTTCCCAATCACTTCGACACAAGCCAAACGAATCTTCAAATCAGTGCTATGTACTGTTACTACCTTTGCATTTTGTGTCATCACAAGGGTCCTTGACATTCTAGGTGTTGCTCCTTATTTGATCTGTATCATGTCTGTTATGTCGTTCCCGGGGAGGCGGATGGGCTCTTTAATTGAGTCGGTTATATTGGCATTAAGTGGTGCGGCAGTTGGAATTGCCTACGCGATCTTTTCTCATCATTTTGCTGGAGTAATTCTTAAACATACAGGCATGGAAAATGCCCTTGCATTTATGGCAGTGATGGAGATAATCATGCTTTTTATCACCGGGTTCATTCGAAGTCTTGTTCCTCGGTTATTCATGTTTTCCTTCATCTGGTTCGTCGTTGTACATTTCGTTTTCATGGAAAAGCTCGAAGTTCCGTTATCCGCTATCGGTTACGGCTTTTCAATTCCTTTTCTCATGGGAGCAGCAATTTGTTTAGCTTTTAATCTACTTATATTCCCGGAGTTTGGCTCGACATATCTTGGATCAACTGTTGTAGAAGCTTTGAATGAAGTTCATACTGGCTTGAATTCTTCTGTTCAGTTCTTTCTCCAGTCCCCGAGCTCTAAAGAACCTTCTATCGGGTTTTTGACTTCACTAAAGACGAAAGCAAGAGGCAAACTGGCAGCATGTCAAGCGGTCATGATGGAATGTACATACGAACTTTCTTATGCGTATATGTCTCCTCGAGAACTCAAGCCGACGCTGAAAAAGATGAACAACTTGTCATCGACTTTAAATGCTGTAATTGGAGCTTGCGAGCTCGAATACGCGCTGCTAGGAGAAATAGATGACACAGAGACTGATACATCGAAGGACGACAGTGAAGGAATTAATCTCGACACTTTTAAAGCTCAAAGAGAGATCGAGTTTGCTAACAAAGACACTCTACAAGCGTTTTTAACTACAGTTCACGATCCAGTCATGAACCTTGCTCATGCACTTTCAGAGAGCTTGAACCTCATCAAAAAGGCTATAGCTTACGGCTACGATGTTCCTTTGGAAGAGGTTTCCGTGCTTGACTCGCCGCATCCTAAGCGGCGTGAAAAAAGAAGTATCCATCAATACGAGGTAACTGTAGACATTCTAGAAGCTCGAGTAGAGGACCTGCTTTCAGCTATCTCAGCATTCGATCATGCTTCTCCAAGAGCTTTAAACAAGTTCTCGAAAGCCTCAATGGATCAGGATGTAGATTTGATGCCTCGTGATGAGCTCTTTTTAATCTCCTCGTTCCTTTTAAACTTTAGGGAATGTGCTTCCATCGTACACAATCTTCTAGCCGACACTCGCGATATTGTTTCTACTAGGACCCGCCGACAGTCCCAGGGCTGGTTCGGACGTAAAATATGGCTTTCTCACCTTGCATCTCGTAAGAAGCTGCTGCGTTTCCTTTCTACAGGCTACGAGGAGCGTAAAGAAGGTGACGTGGCTAGTATTAATGAGGTCAAAGCATCTGAAGATATTGATAAGGCCTCTGATGGACTCAAGAAGTTCACTCAATCAGAGTATCTTCATAGTAAATTCTCGCCTCTTCGAATGACTTTTGCCAATACTCTTGAAGCACCAAAGAAGTATAAACGGCATATTCAATATGCGTTTAAGATTGTAGTCCTTATGATGGCTGTGTCATTTCCTGCCTTCTCTGTAGACCTCCGGGACTGGTATGTTTCCATCCGTGGAACGTGGGTTGGTTTCAGTGCGGTACTTGTTTTGGAAAGTTCTGTGGGAGGAACGTTTCTCAATGCCATGATCAGGGCTATAGGGCTTACCTTAGGTTCAGCCTGGGGATATGCAACGTACTCCTCTGGTCACGGTCACAACTACTATGTAATGGCTGTTGTGCTTGGAGTAGGCCTTTGTCCGATGTTTTACATCATGATTACATCGCGGTATGGCAAATCTGGCTTCGTAGCTGTCGTCAGCTGTCTTATAGTGACAGTATCGTCAATTAACCCTGATGCAGGAACTATTCTTGAGAATTTTGCCAAGCGTTGTTTGACCATGTTGGTGGGTTCTTCAGTCGCTTTGCTCGTACAGGTTGGATTATTCCCTATTCGAGCACGAGATCTCCTATTCGAGCATGTCATTGCTTCAATAAGACTCTGCCAGCATCTCGAAGGTCATGTAGCAGTTGGAGTCGATGGACAAGGCGCTTCTTATATGGATTCTTTTGAAGTACAACATAGGTTCAAGAAGCTGTCCAAAAAGGCCAGGATTTCTCTATTAGTAGCCTCAAACTATCGTAAGTGTGTTCTTCTTCTGCTCTGTGTGCTAACTAGTCAATCTCACTGAACGAGAACCTCGATTTAAAGGCTCATTTGAAGATATTGCCACAGTATTTAAAGAAATCATCTTTGTTCTTAACCAAATTGTCGACCGATTTGATAATATCTTGTTTCTTCGCAAGAAATACGGATCTGCCGTAGTAGAAGACCTCAGTGTAAGCCAATTCATGTATCTCATCTCCTTCATTCTAACTCAGGATTACGTTTATTGGTACCGTAGAGAGGCCTACGGATGCATCACCACAACTCTCCGAGCTGTAGAAGAAAGCCTGACGAACCGTACTCCTCTTCCGCAGTACATTCCAAGTGCACGTATAGCACATCTCCGCGTTGTTAACCGTGTACGAGGAGTAATAACAGCACAGAACCAACAGGGTAGAAGCGATGACTACGTAGAGTTCGCTACCTACAGTAGGCACAGCATGTTACAGTTAAAGTACATGAGCTGGAGTGCTAGTAGTGTAGCTATGGAGGAGATTATCGAGTATTTAGAAGAGCTTGTGGACCTGACAAAGGTTTTAGTAGGTTCTAACAACTTTGGCTACGGGTTCTTGAGTAGACCGTTATATGAAGAGTGGGAGGCATTAGGGACTAAAACAGAAGAGCCGGAAGTGCCGTCAACGGATATCTCCTCTTCAGAAATGGTTCCGCAACCGCTGTTCTCGGATCAGCCCCGCAAGCGCTTCTTTTCCATTCCTTCGACAGATATCTCGGATGAAATGACCGACATCTTGGCTAAACAGACTTCAAGAGGTAAATTAGGCAAACGTGGCTCGGAGTCGTCTGAGGAGTTGCCCATGTCATTACAAAGGGTTGTTAGTAGGAAGAAGACCACTTTCAGCGACAAGCAGTTAGGGAAAATAAGGAGCAAGTAGTCGATGAAGGCAAGATTTGATATTTTATGGCAGAACTGAAAATATTATCTAGCTTTAAACCGATATCAAGTCGGCATATTTAATTATCGTCAATTAGCATTCACACGGATATTTAATTTATTATTAAACCGATATTATATCGGCAATAAGATTCTATTCGTAATTCATTCAAACCGATCGACTCGTAGTTAATCAATCTATCTCTATATACTCTGGTGAGTTACTTTTAGGCCTTGAAGAGTTGTTGTTAGCAACATTCTCTCCTTTTCTCTTCCTACTTTTCCTCAACGACTGCCCCGTTCCTTGAAATATATTATTACTGTCACCAGCGTTCTCTTTCGCTTCCCGGTCAAGTTCTTCTTCAGAATGTTTGACAGGAATAACCGGGAACCCGAAAAAGAGCTGGCCGAACGGTAGATTTAAAGCAGAATCAGATAAGGAGGATAATGAGGCTGAGGGGACTTCGGGAGGAGCAGAGGCAGAAATTTCGACTTCTGGTTTCGATATCGGTTTTCCTGACAGTTTTTGACCTTCTGAAGAAAACGGATGGGTGTCGCTGACGACAGAGAGCTTGTTATAGCCAATAGTATTAGCCATAGTACCTACTGGAGTGAAATTCCGTGACGGAACAGAAGATGCCGGAGTTGAAGGCTTTGACGGTTCTACGTATCCTACCGGGGGTGCGAAATCAACTTCGAGATCTGTCTCTATGACACAGATACTGTGACTATCGCTTTCAGGCTTGACTTCTAATACTTTAATACCATATGACCGGTTATTATACGATATTTGAAACACATCGTCTACTGTCAGCGAGCTAAAGTTGCGAAGTGCGTTTTCCAGAACCGATTTCGGGTCCGAGATGTCCAAAAATTCCGTAGATTGAGGCTCGATCTTTACAAAGCTTCCTGCAGGTAAATCAGTCGATTCGATCTGTAATACTGAACCCGTATCAACACCTAAAGTGTTCATCATCCAGTAAGGCAAGTAGATGCGACCTTCTTCAGCAATAAACTCCAAGACTCCTGCATGCGTGGCGACTTGTGTTTCTTCAGACGTTATCTTGAACAACATTGGGTAGGTAATATGAAGGGATACGAGCTTTATAAGGGCACTAGGAGGTAATACGACCTTGCCTCCATAATTGAGGTCTTCCCGCTCTTTACCAGGTAACATCGATACAGGAAAGCATCGGAAATATTGCTGGAATTTACGGTTTCGAGGAGGTCCGAATCCAAATTGTTCCTGAAAAGAAGGCATTCCAAACTAGTTAGACAGAACGAAAAGTAACTGATACTTACCATGATGAATATCTAACGAATATTCTACTATAACTCTTTAGATAAGTGTTAAGAAGCCAAATCGATCTTGATTGACGTTGAGTAAGCATGCTAGAGTCACGTGAGGTTTACTAAGTGATCGCGTAAACGTCAAAAGATGAAATGGCTCCAAAATATCGTCCCAAGAATTTTGTTAATATTTCCAACATCGCTCGACACAGAATCGTGTATATGACGCAACAATCAGTTTCGGATGGAGACGTGGAGATGGACGTGGGAGACACGGTGGACGTGGAGGACGCCGTTGAAGTAGACTCTGAAGTCGACCCTCATGGACTCTTCTCTAAACCAATGCCTCACCTTCCAGACCTCGACGAAGGAGAAGCGGAATGGAGCGATGAGGAATTGAATAGAATTCGAAGCTCGTTCCGAAGTAAAGCTGTGGTTCCCGTTCCGGCACAGCAAACTGGGGACTTGAGAGACATGTTTTCAGATAACGAAGACGATTCGGACGTTCTTTTTAACGTGGAATTCGACGACGACGACCGAGTCAAGAAAAAGTCTCGTGGAGGTAGTAAGCCAATTGCCGAGCGTGAATTGAGCTTGCAAGTAAAGCAATTTCTATCCCTGGCGTATAAAGAGTACGTGAGTAAGGATTATACAGCAGCTATAGCCTTAGCTGAAGAGGCGATAAGACACGATCCAGACGCGAAAAAGGCTTATAATTTGCTGGCTACCATTTACGAAGCTTTAGGCGATTCAAACAAGGTCCTGACTGCTAAAACTTACGCGATGCAGCTGGACAAAAAGGATAAAGATGGGTGGATTGAATTGGCAGAACTGAGCAGGGACAAAGGGTTATATGAACAAGCGATTCGGTTCTATCAAATCGCGTACCGATTAGATCCCGGCGACGTAGTCATCATTCGGGAGATCGCAGACCTCTACGTAGTCTGTAATAAGTTCAACAGGGCCATTCCACACTACCAAATGCTACGGAACCTGTTCCCAGAGGACAAGAACCTCATGCAGAACCTAGCAGGTGCACTGGTTAAGCACGGGCGGCCAGGAGAAGCTGCAAAGCTTTATGAGGACTTGCTTCGCGCTAATCAAGATGACAATGCTCCTGTAGCATTTGAATGGTCAGAACTCAACATTCTGGCCGATATTTATACAGTCCAAAGGGCATGGACAAAGGCAATTAAAGTAATCAAATCTACAGCCCGATGGCTTCAAGGAAGAGCAGCTGAATCATGGTGGGATAACGTTAAAGATGACTCGGAATTCGACAACAGAAGACTAACTTTTAAACAAGGAGAAACGGATGAATCTCGGTACTTTTTGCCCATAGATATCCGCATGAAATTGCTTGTTTTCAGGCTGAAATTAGACCAGCATGATGAGGCGTTGATTCATTTGCAATATTTAAAGGAATTGGACCCTTACGATTTTAATGATTTGTATATTTCTATAGGCAAGAGTCTACAGGTTGCAGGGTTGGTTAGGGAAGCGTTGGAATTATTTGTTGCAGTTCAAAACTGCGCACAGGTAAGTGACTGTGCTGTGCTATGCTATGCTATGCTATGCTGTTCTGTTCTGTTCTGTTCTGTTCTGTTCTGTTCTGTTCTGTTCTATTCTGTTCTGTTCTTGCAGATCTTCTGTTCTGATCTGCTGGCTGTACTAACTCAGTTCATTGACCTCGATCTCACTTTGACTATTGGAAAGTGTGAAGCGGAATTAGGCTACCTAGAAGAAGCAGAAACAACGTATAAATCCATCATCGAGCAGGACAAGAAGAATATCGAGGCGCATGTGGGATTAGCAGAGATTTACGGGTTTACATGCCGGACCCCGGAGGCCCGGGAGCTGCTGAAGAAAGTGGCACTTCTTCGGAAAGAGCGAGCCGAAGAGGAGAAGAAGACTGACGGCAAGACTAACCGGTCCGAAATGATTATTGCTGACAAGACGGGAAAAGCCCGGAGATACGCTCCTACGAGGGCCGAACGTATGGCTGCGGAACGCCACGCCGAGGAGCTTGTGGCTCAAAAGTACCGTGATATTCAGCGATTATCCGCAGGACTCGAGAACGGCAATGTGGCGTCAGTCATGGAGTGGCTGAGAGTGGCGTCGGAGCTCGTCGATATGTTTTCGTCGGTAAAAAAACTTTTTCCAAACGATAAATCCAAAGTTTTTAGCGGTCTCGGAGCAACGAACCGAGGACGCAATATGGATATTGAAGGTCGTATTGGCCGTTTAACCACTAGGCTTTTAGAGACCGAGATAGAAGATGAATTAGACGCTTCTAAATTCCGAGGACTTGGTTTTGACTTGTGGTTCGACCTTTTAATGCAGTACGCGTTGTCGTTAAGTATTTATGAAGATGCCGACGACGCTTATGCAGTGTTAAAAGTGGCTAGATCAGCCAACGTGTTCTACCAGGATGCGACGCGAACGCGGGTGATGCTTTTCGTGTCTCTTGCGTGTGCCTACGAGTCACGCGACGTAAAAGGCGCGACCGAGTTCGTACGGCAATACATTAACGCTCATCAGTTCCACAACGATGCGTTCCGGCTCTACGGGTGCCAGTTCGCGTCGGGAAGCAAGGCGTGCACAGCATACAACAGTAACAACAACCAAAAGTTCTTTCTACGGTACGTCAAGTCCGTCGATGCCTTGGTCAACGGGGCACCTGTGACGGGCATGGCCCGAATAGCCGATTCCAGCACGAAACTCGACCATTCAAACCCTATTCTATTAACACTCTACGCCCATATCATGCTTCTAGGCCGCAGCTACGTGCCATGTTTGAACTACATTCTTCAAGCATACGAAATCCTTCCAAATGACCCTCTTATTCTTCTTACCATTGGCATTGTATACATCCACAGGGCCATTCAAAGGCAGACAACAAACAGGCATTTACAAGTGGTACAAGGGTTCACATTCCTGCTTCAATATCATGACACTCGTAGTGCTCAAGGAAAGCATGAAGCGCAAGAAGCAGATTATAACATCGCCAGAGCGTTCCATATGTTGGGGCTTACGACATTGGCTACGTCTTGGTACCATAAAGTGTTGAAATATTCGAATTTACAATCCGATTACGATTTGCGAGCCCAAGCGGTTTATAATCTAAGTCTTATTTATACCGTCAGTGGGAATCCAAGAATGGCAAGGGTCATTGTGGATCAGAATTTGATCATAGAGTAGGCTGAAAGCGGTATTCGCATCAGATGTGCTTGAGCCATCTCATTCGACAATCTGAGCTGAGACGGTTTCCTGTGATCTATTGTCCGGGGCTGGTCAGTCCGCTAGCTATGGTCTATGACTATAAACATAAAAGTCAATTGCAATCATCAACAGCATCTTCTGACCTAGAACACAGGTAACGTCACCATGTCAGTACCTGGATAGCTTGGAGCACAAGCCAAGCAATACTCTGGAACGCGTGCTAATATCTATTCTTCTATCTTCATGCTCCCCGTAATCGAGGACCACCAATGTGAGGCAATCTTGTGATGGAGATGATACCTCAAACTAAGTTCATTGATCAACTCTAAGTGATAGACATGCTCATTACAGATTTACTTGTATGCTAGGAATTTCGCTACCCGAACAATGGCAGCTTGGACCGTAAGGCTCAAGCAATGGATAAAAGCCTGTAAGATGTTGTCAGGAGGTTTGAAATCGATCAAACTCGTGAGACTGTTCACTGACAGGCAATTGTAATTGAACTGACTTTGTTGCTTGCTTCGAAGATCCGAGGCTTCGAAGGTCCGAGGCTTCTAAGGTCCTCAACTATAAGGCTTAAGGCCTCCCTCAACTGGACAGGCGACGTGACCACTCATCTATATCTGGATCGTCGATATGCTATAATGAATAAATGTTAATCTAATGATATTAAACTCCTAAAGAATGGTCATAAAACGTAAATCATGCAGTATCTGTATCGGTACTTCCGGGGTGCTTGTTAGTCCAAGAATGGGCCGTTGAAGGGCATTAGAATTGCGCTGCTTGTGGACGCTATGGACGGCCCGGGTCTAATTCAAGTCAGATTAAAGATGCCAAGGGCAGGTGGTCAGTGACCGAATCTGGACTGGCAACCCGAACGGCTCTTTCAATGCGAGTCTTGTCAGCTTTGAATGCATCAGGTGCTGTTCTGGTAGTGCTCGATGGTCGTTGCCCGAGTTGGGTTTAAGACTTCGGCTCAGCAGAATGGCCGAACCTTAGGCTAGTCCAGCGCGTGGATCTTGAATCTAGCACGTGGATCTTGAGTCCTGGCTTGCCCCACGATGTGCTCACGGTCGCAGTTAGATAGTTAGCTAAATACAGCGCAGAGTCCCAGAAAGCGACGGGATTGTACCTCCCTCTGAGTCCGGAATTCTCGTACTCGTATTCGATCATTGCGGTGCTCCCGCAGCTCGTTAGAAAAAACCGTCTTCCAAACTTGAAAGATACGACTTTCGGTCGTATTGTAGAATTCCGCCAACAGACCTATCGCAATTCCCGATGGTCAGACATTCCGCATCTCCGTCGACTCCGTCTGTAAACCCGATACCACTTATTTCCCCCCATAATTCAATCACCTGACCGACGGAATAGTTGGACTTTGTATCCAGCACCGTCACATAGTCGATTGGTTCCGAATACGCCAAGAACCGTCCCGAAGAGTCGAAACAGAGCGACCTGATTGCCCCGCTCAACTGAGTACCGATTACATGCACGGACTGCTTTGGGTTACGAACGTCGTAGATCCGGCAGGTCCCATCTTGGTTGCCTGATGCTATAGTATATCCATCACCCGACCAGGCACAGGCAAACCCGTAGTCACGATGCCCTGTTAATGACATCACCCGCTTGCCCGATTCGTCTACGACCATGCCTTCTAACGAGTCGCCCACTAAGACCCGAAGCTTTGAATCCGGGGCATGGGCGCAGCAGTTGACGGCCCATGAGTACTCAAACGAAGAGACAAATCGGTTTGTAGGGATGTCTAAAGTGCGTACGAAGCGGTCATTAGACGAGAAAACAGCTTTATCACCGACAATGCATGCGTGGTTGGTAATTCCGTTCGGATCCAGCGTCACTAATCCATCACAAACGCCGGATTTATCTGTTGACTCCATCGAGTCTATACGACGGCAGATATACTCGCCGTAAAACCCTCCTACAACGACGTACTCTGAGTTAGCTGCGACGGTAGACACCTTTATCGCCGCGGCCGCAGAACTATGGCAGCTTGCCGGAGATATGACGGACTTGATCTCGCATGTCTCGGGGTTAAGCCTTTTGATTAGAAATCGATCATTTTCAAACTCGGAAAAGTAGACGTCGTTTTTGGAAACGGGGCACACTAGATTACGCAGCTGGAAATGCAACAGATGCGGGCGAGGGCGTGTGAAGGTGCTTTTGAACCGAAATATTCCAGCTTTAGTGACTCGGGTGTCGATGACGTCGTCGATGCCGTCACGGGACCCGGGAATGTTGCTATAGCCTTGATAAGTTTTCAGCCGCACGCTGCGGGCCTTGGCACAGACGGACAACCCGGGAACCGATGGTTCGGTGGACCATGAAATCCCCTGCTGGTCGAATTCGCTATGAGCTTTCAACCATGTGCCATTTATTTCTTCCGGGGCATCATAATTGTCCATAAACGACAGATAAGTACGAGCTCCAAGCAATCCTTCGGAGCTAAGTTCACTAAGAAAGTTGCCAAAGTCTGTTTCCGTGTCGTATTCGTCATTATCTGCAGCTCCAGACGCGTAGATGATCTCTTCGGCGTCACCAAAAAGCATATTTATGTCCGACATCTCACTTGTACGCAGATATCGTAGGTCCATATACTCCGAGTCCAGCATTAACTCTGCTTCCCTCATGGATTCAGAGTATGAAGGACGACTTATTTGTTGTAATTCTGGGTGTTGTGTTAAGCGATCGGACATTCGTTCCGCAAGTTCGCTATGACCATTCGCTCGATCACCTAGATCACCGCGATCCGAACCTCGCTCCATATTGACTAACCCCGCTATTATGTTCATCAGCGTAAGCGTCTATACAGCGTATCAGCCAGTCAATCGTCTGTCTGTCACTAACAGTCAGTAACAGTACTGAGATGTGAGAGTTAATAGACAGAGTAGTGATGCTGTGTAATTAGGCTTAAATTATGGGCAGAGATTATTGGGAGATGGAATTAGGATCAACAAGCTCAACATTAATTACAAGACGATAGAATAGACGATAGAATAGAAGATAGAATAGAAGATAGAATGACGATAGAAGAATAAATGATTAGGCTGATAGACAGGCTGTCTGAACTGATTAAACTGCTAGAGCTATAGAATGTGAATTGGCTGTGGATTGGCTGTGAATAGAACGGCTGAACTACGTGAATGAATGAACAAACGGACTTAATTGACTGACTGAATGAACGGACAGAGCTGGCTAAGCTGGCTGAGCTGATGGACAGACAGAACAGACAGGATTGAATGGACAAACTAACAGAAGACTGAACAGCAGAACTACAGTCAGAGTGAATTGCTAATTTGCTACTCAACTGCTGAATGAACTGGATGGACTGAACAGCTCCGAGCGACTAGAATTAAAGAACAGGAGTCATAATGAATACATACATATATATATCGACTGAATAGCCGAAGACTGAATAGCCGAAGACTGAATAGCAAACGAACTGTATGCAGGCTTAATGAAATGACTGATGAGCAGTAAATGAAAGGCAGGAGAACTGAACTGATCTGACAGATTCAACAGGACTAGTCTGAACAAGGCGAACGAGCGAACTAAGAGACCGAGGAAAAGCTGTCAGGTTGAGCGGACAACTGAAAATGAAGTAAAAGAATGGACTATTCAACTGACTGAATAGATAAACGACTGAAAGGGCAGACGGACAGACAGACAGACAGAAAGACAGATAGACAGACAGAACTGATGAATATGACTGGACTAACGAATGATTTGAATGATCTGACAGAATAAAGACTTGACTAACTCGACTAGAAGTGACAGAACCAATTGAGCTGAAGTCAACTCATCTGAACTATCAGAACTGATGCTTGCCTTGAAAAAAATGACTGAAATGAATATTATCAACTTGACGAGCGTCTAAGGAGGTGATAGATAGCAGATAGAAACGAGGGCAGCACGTTAGGCTCCCGAGAGCGGTAGAAATATAGTAGACCGAGTGAAAGAGCTATACTAGAGCGAGAGACTGAGCTATGGCAAAGTGAAGAGCAAAAGACTCCAGCTCTCCCTCGCTATTGAGAAATGGACGAAATCAAGTGAATCGAGAGACGTCTCTACTGAGCCTGCTCTACCTCTCTAATCTGCACCTGCTGTCGTTTGTAAGATTGCTAACAATACTCTCAGCGCTTTCTGTACATTTCCAGAGTTCTATTCTTACTCGTATACACTTTAATAACTAATTAGTCAACTTATATCATCAAGTTCATATCGTTAACTATATATTTGAACCCGATTATAGCCATATATCCTATCGGAGCTGCGGTTCATAACTCTGTCAACAGTAACGTCATGTCTTAATAAACATCCTCGATATTTTCTTCAGTCGAAATTAATTTCACAGAATCATCATATAAATCAATAACTTTCTCATTTAAACCAGAAGAAATAATTCTTGCTTTTATTTTCGACATTTTCAACTTTTTTTCAAATTGTGAAATATCATCATTTGAATTCGATGTTGGAATTTCATTTAAAATCGATCTTAATTGATTTAAATTTCGTATCAATTTTTCATTAAACAATTGAGGATTTTTGTCTAATAATTCATTCCAAACTTGAACTCTTCCTTGTAAAACGCCTAGAGATAAAAGCCTTTGGAAGCCTGTTTGAATCCCGAATTCTTTTCCTTCTAAAGTTCCCGATATTTGTCCTGCTGATAATCCGTCTTTATATCCTTCATTATGGAATCTATTAGACGGGTAAATAATAAAATGTCTACTCACTCGTTTTCCAGCTCCAAAATGGTATTTAAAGGATCATTTTCTAGTCCCTCGCCGTCCATTAGCGATATCGGGTTGGAATATCGAGTGGAATATCGGGTGGAATATCGGGTGGAATATCGGGTTGAAGTTAAAGCTATTGAATTATCGTTATAAACAGTGGCAGTATGTAAGCAGACTCAATAGAAGGTCACGGTTCAGCCAGTTGATCCAATTGTTCCGTCTAATTGCTCCACAAGCTCACAAGATACGTTCTTCAATACAGAATATAATTGTATTACAGAATTATAATAATATTCTCATAAGTTGTCAAAAGTACAGCTTCCAATTTGTTCGTTGATTCTAGCGGTTGATTGTTCATCACCTGGTTATTACGATTGGGATGAATGAACGATATCGGTAGAATCCGTAAAATATCGTCAGAAATCGCCAGAATCGGGGAATAGCCAAACATCGTCTAATCTTCTAGTCGTTACTGTTGACACCTGAAGATTCCAGCCGAGCGGAGCAATAGACTTAACTTCATATTTATCTTATTCTGTACCTTCCCTATACCTATACAGTACAGTATATTTTAATTACCCTACAGTCTCCGGATCAATATTTATTTGGCTGATCTTGAGCTGATTCTGAAAGATCTTGAAATATGGAAGAAAAAGATCTTATCTCAGTGGCAGGAGCGGCGTCTGGGAAAGAGACGGTGAAATTCGACCGACGGAATCCACTTTTTGTCCAAGGTGAGGCAGAAGAAGAGAAATCGGAGCAAGAAGAGATCTTGGAACAGGACATTGAAAGGTCAGTTCCAAAGCCAAGGAGAAATCAAGTCAAGTTAGATTTTGACTCAGACTCTTCTGATGATGGAATAACTCGACGGGAACACCCGAGGAATCAAGAGGATGAAGATATGTTTGGATCGGATGAGGACAAGGCTGCCAAACCAAAGAAAAAGACGCTGTTTCTTGATGTAGATGAATTCGAAAAAAGGCTTGACGGTAGCGGGGACATAGGGCCGTCTGAAAACGACGATGATGAAGAAGATGAAGAAGAAATCACTGAAGAAAACGTTGATATAAACTATTTCGTCAATCCAGACGACGAAAACGTTCATATGACTTCTTCAGTTACGAAAAAGAAAGAGCCAAAAATGGAAGGATTCAACCTTCGAAGCGATCTAGAAGAAGGCCAATTTGACGCCGAAGGTAATTTCATACGCAATTCCGAAGACCAGAGTGCACATAAAGATCAATGGCTGCAGGGGTTGAGTAAAAGCGATATACATAAGGCTCGCAAGGCGCATGAACAAAGGGAAAAGCTGCAGGATCTACAGGAACAAAAAAGTTTAAATATATCAAGATCCGAAGCTTTAAAGAACCTTATGGAGCTTCTAGAACTAGGCGAAACACCTATAGAGGGGTTACAAAGGCTCAATAAGAAAAGAAAACATACAAAGCCGTCTGATTTAGTCAAAAAGCAAATAGAAAATATCACCGAATACGCCGAGCAGTTGGCCGATGTCGGCTTGGACAATGTCTACGACCTCACGCGCGAGGAGCTTAACAGGCACTACAAACAGCAGACAGGGCAGGCATATGAGTTAAAGAGGAAACGGAGCCCAAGCCCGGATCATATGAAACAATGGGAATTTAAATGGGACGGCAACAATGAAGTCTACGGGCCTTATCCCGGAGATACAATGCAGAGTTGGGTGGACAACCATTATTTCGATTCCGGTGCCGTCGTCCGCGTCGTCGGCACCAACAGCGATTTCGTATCGTATTCTGAGGTCAATTATCTATAACACATTATGTGAGAGCCATTAAGCTGGCCAAAGTGAGCTCCGCAGAAAGCATTAACGCCGCTGAGCACGACGCAAGAATCCACGGAAGCAAACTACCAGAAATATTAACGCCGGTATGAAAGTCATTAAAAGCGTAAAGCATAACGCATAAGCCATATTCGTATGAGGGTACGCTATGCCACGCTATGCCACGCTACGCATCACGCTACAACGCCGACATGGTATAATCATGTTCAATCCCCGGAGTCACACTTGCTATGAACTTGAGGAAAATAACCAAATACTGGTCCACTCTCACCATGTCATTAGAAGCACTAATCTCCTCCCATTCATCTCCATTATCGGCCAACCCAAGCTTTGCGATTCCCTTAATGTTCTTATCTTGATCCGATTCCATGCTCGACTGAGCGCGGTTCAAAAGAACCTTCATGACGTTGGCATGACGACAAGGATGGATGGAAATCAAAGTCAGATCTTCTTCAAAAGGCGCCTTTTCTATTGTCACCGTTTTGTCTTTATACTCGCCTACGATATCTTCAAACATTTCCACTGGAGCCAAGGGGCCTCCGTCAGCGTTAAATCCGCTGAGGTAAAACTTTGGCACGCGATACGACGTCGAGTAAGTGATATAAAGGTTATATGTACGAGTAGGAGCTTCTGTGTTGTCATTAGCCAGATACGTGTCTGAATCCTCCAGCCCGGATTCTTCAAGATCAATGTCAATATCAATATCATGAACTACCTCTGCTGTAGGTTTTGCTGAAGATTGGTGCTTGACATGAGTAGAAGTCCATCCCTCATCGCCACTATCTTCAACCTGTTCTTCTGTATCGTCTAAAGATGAAATAAAATCAGCTCGGACGTGACTTGGAACATGTCGTGTTATCAAGTATTGTTTGTTTTCAGGCAGGAAATCTCGTCGTTTCGAAGCAGGCGCCGATGACCTAGTTAGAATGTATAAAATTGAGGCTCATGCAAGTATAGTAATGTATAGTTACGTATAATACGTATAATGCGTATAATCAGGGTTATTAGGGTCATCAGGTTAAAGCTCATGGTAAAGATTAGATTACAGGTCAAGTTACAGGTTATAAGCTATACGCTCCCTCGCTCGCTCGCTCTTCACTTACCAAGACCATGTTGGAAACTTGTATACTAAATAATCGCCAGCAATAACGAATTCTTCTGGGGTGATTTCACCTGTTTTTGTAAACGTCGACACATGAGAAACAGGTGTCAAATACTCTCTCCAGTCTCGCAGCGAAGACAACGTAGATCGTAACATGTTGTGCAGTTATGAATAGATTATCGGAGGCCAAATGCTGATAACTGAGCAAGGCTAGGGTTTGTTGGGGCTTTAATCAAACAGCATTCGCGATTAGGCACGTGACTCATTCCCGTCCGTCCGTCCCGTCCGTCCGTCCCGTCCGTCCGTCCTGTGCAAGTTTAACCGTCATTGCAATCACGATGGCCGATATTTATCGACAATACAATGGATGATATTGTCTCGACGATATCATAGTATATTGATAGATTAGATGCGTGCAATCCTATTGGCGGATTAGCTGACGATATACTGTATCTGCAGGCTTAGGATAGGTCTAAGTTCATTGTGATACTCGTAGATATAATAAGATATTGACGAGTTGAGTTGGAGTGGTTTATCATGCCGATACGTCTACAGATAATTGAGACATCTACAGACAAAACGCTGATATTCTACGATGATTAGCCGATTTGCCGATATGCCGATAGGCCTACTGTATCGTCAAAGCAGATAGCTGAAATGAATATCGGCTCAGTTCAAGCTTAATACGGAAGCAATTAGTACAAACTGCTCACATTTAGTGATCGTAACCGAATTAGAAAAGAAATAAATTTGTTTTTGACTTGTCTAGAACTCCGGATCGGCTTTACATGCGGCTGAACCAGAGTGAATCAAGTCACGACTACAGTATACTGTCACATACGGCTGTCACATACTGTCACATAGCAGCTGTCACACAGCCACTGTCACATACGGCTGTCACATACTGTCAAATACAGCTGTCACACAACAACTGTAGTAACCACGGCTAGTGACTGAAGAAAGCCTAAGCTAACTATCGCTTGGATATCAAGTATGGAATATTTCACATGAACAGAGAATGGTTGATAATGTAAACCGGTTTATTCATAGCTCTTCTCAACAAATAGTTGTTCATCAATCTTAACTATCTTATCTGCGCGTTTTAGCAGTTTAGAAGCCGATCCAAATGTAAGTACAAGCCATTTAAAGCTTTTGGACACTCAGTGGGACACTCAGTGGGAACCTTTTGAAAATCGATAATTGACCTGGTTAACCTTATTTGATCCAGGGTAATCCTAATCCCGAATCGTTCCTATACCTAAAGGAATCGCCGCTTTATCTTGTATCGCGGTTGTCATCTAGAATTGTGATAGCAAATTCTTAAATTAAAGATATTGTTACGTCAAGGGTTAATCTGATGACTGCTCGCAACCGGAAATCTGCCGCTAACAAGACGGACGTGTCCGAGTCCAAAGAAACCGATTTAACCGATTCAAAAAATGAATCCGACTCTTCAAAAGATGGTAAAGACAAGAAACATAAGCATCATCACCATAAACCAAAAGATCTGTTGACATCTAAAAGGGTGATTTTCCTGCTTGGAACGTTTATCGGAGTTCTGGCAGCGTACTTTTTCGCACAATCGCAGGATTTGATCTCAATGGAAATTCTTAATGATATTTCATTGAACTCATTTTCAGAACTTTTTGACGATTTAAAAGGAAAATTGTCTCTTGATCTTTTGAAAGAGGCCCAAGCGGCTGAGAAGGAGCAATTTAAAGGTACGGGAGCTAAACCATTTGCTGTTGGTACGGCTCTACGTAATGAGGGTCTAAGACCAAAACATCCTATAGTATTGATCCCTGGGGTTATTTCCACTGGCCTTGAATCCTGGAGTTTATCTGGAGATATAGATTGCCCTGGAGAGCCTTATTTCCGTAAACGTTTATGGGGAAGTTGGAATATGATCCGAGCCATGTTATTAGATAAAACCTGCTGGCTCAAACATTTAATGTTAGATCCTCATACCGGCTTGGATCCGGAGAATTATAAGCTGCGAGCAGCTCAAGGAATGGAGGCTGCAGACTTCTTCATGGCTGGATATTGGCTATGGAGTAAAATCCTTGAGAATTTGGCTGCTCTTGGATATGATCTAAATAACATGACTGTAGCCGCTTATGATTGGAGGTTGAGTTATTCTGATCTTGAACGAAGAGATCATTATTTTTCAAAACTCAAAACGACAATAGAAGAAAGTCTTCGATATACAGACCAAAAGACGGTATTAACCGGCCATTCAATGGGTTCTCAAGTCATTTTCTACTTTTTCAAGTGGGTTGAAGCAAAAGGCCCAGGTTTAGGAAATGGAGGAGATCGATGGGTTGAAAACCATATTGAAGCATTTGTAGATATCTCTGGGTCTTCACTTGGTACTCCTAAAGCCATTGTAGCTTTGTTAAGTGGAGAAATGAAGGATACTGTAAATCTAAATGCAATGGCTGTTTATGGTCTTGAAAAGTTCTTTTCAAGAAGAGAACGGGCAGATTTACTTCGAACCTTTGGAGGAATCGTAAGTATGCTTCCAAAAGGTGGAGAAGCCATTTGGGGCAATTTAAACAGTTCTCCTGATGATTATGCTACAGGAAGTATTCGTAGTAAATCAGAAGGGGATTTATCGACGGCTGAAATTGCAGAAGCTGGCGTTTCCTATGGCAATTTCATTCGATTCCGAGATCCAAAATCAAATTATTCAGATAAAAATCTCACAGTTTCTGAATCAATTGAATTCTTATATACTCAATCACCTCATTGGTTCAGAGATCGGTTTACAAAAGAATATTCTACAGGTTTAGCACTTACAAGGAAAGAAGTGCAAGATAATAATGATAACCCTTCGAAATGGGTCAATCCTCTTGAAGTAGCACTTCCTTACGCACCAAGTATGAAGATTTATTGTTTCTATGGAGTTGGAAAAGACACGGAAAGAAGTTATTATTACCAAGAAGAATCCGACAAGGCATTGGCTCAATTAAACATCTCAATTGCTTCAGCACAAACAAGTCCTGTAGTTATGGGACCAGGAGATGGTACCATTTCTCTATTGACTCATACAATGTGTTATCGATGGAAAGATGCTAATTCCAAGTTCAATCCTGCCGGAATTCCTGTTAAAGTAGTTGAAATGCTTCATCAACCAGATCGTTTGGATATTCGAGGAGGAGCAAAGACCGCAGAGCATGTCGATATTCTTGGTCGCACAGAACTTAATGAGCTCGTATTAATGGTAGCAGGAGGTTGGGGAGATAGGATTGAAGAAAAGAGAGAAAGTGATATTGAAAAGTGGGTTTATAAAATCGATCTTGGCGAGTAATTCACGATTCGAGGTTCTTCATGATTGCAGGTTCTTCACGATTGCAGGTTCTTCACGATGCAGGTTCTTCACAATCGCAGATTCTATCACCAGCCTATTTCCTTATTTAATACAATCCTAACGTTATTATGATTGACTGCTAATTAGCAGATTTCTATTTAAGTCATTCAATTGTTCATGAAGAAATTGTAAACCATTTAAAATAGCTCAACAGCTCTACTGCTTTACTACGTCGTTCCTGTACATTACAGCCGAAGCATTAGCATTTAATATCCATTTAATAGCAAATTCTACAATTATTTCGTCCATTCAATAGTGTCATAGAGACATTTTGATATATTTTATCCTCAATCATTAATATAGTCCAGAAGTGCTTAGTTAGAACCGAGTAGAGGGCACGCACCGAACTCAGCACCGAACTCAGACCCACCCGGCACCCCGGGACTCACCCCACACCCCACAATACGACAGTACTAAACAACAACCTTCCCTTCATGAACGGTCTTTCCGGTCTTCTTTATCGTCGATAGAACCGTGTCATAAGAAACATTGTCAGCAGCCTTGACGAGAACTGACTGGTTTTCCAAAGAAATGTCGACATTCTTCACTCCATCTAGCTTTGTAAGAACCCTATTAACGGCGCTCGAGCAGCCTTGTTAGACATATGATAAATGAACTGAAATAAACTCACCTGAGCATGACATGCCCACCTTGAATAAATATTCGTGATCTCCCATTATAATGTTGTTGTGTAAATCTGACTTTAAATAATCTATTGAGATCGGTAGATGGTTTTATAGATCGTATTTTATAGATTGTGCATCGTGAAATTATGTCATTTTATATAATATTCGGATTTGGGTTGAGCATTTTTAGCGACAATTATTTACTAAGCATATTTAAGCTATTTACAACATGAGCAATTAATGCCTAATGAAATTACAAAGCAAAGAGAGTGATGAATTAACCATGATGGCTGAGTAGTTATAGCCGATATTGAAGGTGTAGGAGAAGTTTGCCGATATGACGTTGCAGATAGATGATAAGCCGGTATTTTTCTAGTGAAATCTAGTTCTATTTCTAATAAAATTTGGTTTTTTCTAGTCAATTTTTATCTTTTTTTAGTCAATTTTTGTCCTTTTTTCAGTCATTTCTTGTCCTTTTTCTAGTCATTTCTTGTCCTTTTTTCAGTCAATTTCAGTCCTTTTTCTAGCTAAATCCCGTCCTTTTTTCAGTCGAATTTCGTCCTTTTTCTAGTTAAAAACTGTCCTTTTTCTAGCTAATTTCTGTCCTTTTTTCAGTCAATTCTTGTCCTTTTTCTAGTCATTTCTTGTCTTTTTTTCAGTCAATTCACGTCCTTTTTTCAGTCAATTCTTGTCCTTTTTCTAGTTAAAAACTGTCCTTTTTTCAGTTGAAAACTGTCCTTTTTTCAGTTAATTCTTATCCTTTTTCTAGTCAATTTTTGTCCTTTTTTCAGTCAAATTTCGTCCTTTTTCTAGCTAAATCTTGACATTTTTCTAGTCAAATCCTGTCCTTTTTTCTAGCTGGATTCCGTCCTTTTTCCAGTCAATTCCTGTCCTTTTTCCAGTCGAATTTTGTCCTTTTTCAGTCAATTTTTGTCCTTTTTTCAGTTAAAATTTGTCCTTTTTCTAGCTAAATTTCGTCCTTTTTCTAGCTGTATTTTGGCGTTTTTCTAGATATATTCTGGCGTTTTTCTAGCTGCATTTGTGTGTTTTTCTAGCTATATACCGGCGTTTTTTTAGTCGGATTTCGATGTTTTTCTAGTCAAAATCTGGACTTTTTCTAGTCGGATTTTGGCGTTTTTCTAGCTGGATTTAGGTGTTTTTTTAGCTGGATTTAAGCGTTTTTTTAGCTGGATTTAAGCGTTTTTTTAGTCGAAATTTGGAGTTTTTCCAGCTGGATTTTGGCGTTTTTCTAGTCGGATTCTGTCGTTTTTCTAGCTGGACTTAAACGTTTTTCTAGTCAAATTTATGCGTCTTTTCAGTCGAAATTTGGCGTTTTTTCAGCTGGATTTTGGCATTTTTCTAGTCGGATTCTGTCGTTTTTCTTGCTGGATTTTGATGTTTTTTTAATCGGAATCTGGACTTTTTCTAGCTAGATTTTAGCGTTTTTTCAGCTGAATTTAAGTGTTTTGTTAGTCGGATTTCGACGTTTTTCTAGCTGGATTGAGTCGTTTTTCTAGTCATATTTATGAATCTTTTCAGTCGAAATTTGGCGTTTTTCTATCTATGTTTCGGCCTTTTTTCAGCTCGATTTTAGCGTCTTTCTAGTCAAAATCTGGCGTTTTTCTAGCTGGATTTTAGTGTCTTTTCAGTCGAATTTTGGCGTTTTTTTAGCTGGATTTTGGCGTTTTACTAGTTGGATTTTGTCGTTTTTCTAGCTGAATTTTGATGTTTTTCTAGTCGAAATCTGGAGTTTTTCTAGCTGGATTTTGGCGTTTTTCTAGTCAAAATCTGGACTTTCTCTAGTCGGATTTAGATGTTTTTCTAGTTGGATTCAGCTGTTTTTTTAGCTGGATTTAAGCGTTTTTTTAGTCGAAATTTGGAGTTTTTCCAGCTGGATTTTGGCGTTTTTCTAGTCGGATTCTGTTGTTTTTCTAGCTAGATTTAGGCGTTTTTTCAGCTCGATTTAGCGTTTTTCTAGTCAAAATCTGGCTTTTTTTTAGCTGGATTTTAGCGTCTTTTCAGTCGAAATTTCGCGTTTTTCTAGTTGGATTCTGTCGTTTTTCTAGCTGAATCTTGGGGTTTTTCCAGCTGAATTTAATTGTTTTTTTAGTCGGATATCGATGTTTTTCTAGCTGGATTTAATCGTTTTTCTAATCAGATTTATGCGTCTTTTCAGTCGAAATTTGGCGTTTTATAAGCTGGATTTTGATGTTTTTATGGTCGGAATCTGACGTTTTTTCAGTTCGATTTTAGCGTTTTTCTAGTCAAAATCTGGCGTTTTTCTAGCTGGATTTCAGCGTCTTTTCAGTCGTAATTTCGCGTTTTTCTAGTCGGATTCTGTCGTTCTTTTAGTCGAAATCTAGAGTTTTTTTAGCTGATTTTCGGCGTTTTTCTAGCTATGTTTTAGTGTTTTTTCAGCTCGATTTCAGCGTTTTTCTAGCTATAAACAGGCGTTTTTCAGCTGAATTTTGGCGTTTTTTTCCGTAGAATTTCGGGCTTTTCTATAAAATTTCGGTCACTTCCTTCTCTAAAGTCGTATGCTTAATCAGAGTCTCTTCGTAAAACCGATCCATGATTAGCAAAATTGGTTTTCTTCACCGATATTGGCAGATACAGACCCGGACAGAACTATATTTAACAAGCAGATGGCCATAATGGCTGTTTCATTTACCACACCTTAGAGATCATTAAGCCGGAGAACAGATTGTCTATTTATATTGTTGATCTCTTCGATATCGATTGCAACAGGTTTACCGATTGAGTTGGTTGGAGACACCTTAGAGTACGAGGTTGAGTGACGGTGATCGGTCTTTAGAGGCACTATGGATGTGTTATGCGTGGAACTATTTACTTGTATTTAGTTCTGCCAATATCTCCTCGGAAACCTGTCTTCTGGTTCATCCTCAGGAGTATCAGGAAAGGGCTTGTAGGTGAGGTCAAATGCTGATTATGCTGTTGATAGTGCAGTGGTTAAAAAGACTTTAAAGACCAATAAAATAACACCGACGCAATAGCTCGGTTCCAACCTGACATTCAATAACGTAATGGCTCCATGATGCTTCACCATATCGGCAGTCTTGATCCTGCAGAGAGTGAGTGATCATTCACTCTATCGTAAATGGCTATGATAACATGCATCTATTATCTATATACACTATTTAACATTAACGTCCTTACTTCGAGCTTTTATTTGATCCACTATTTTCGTCTGATCTTGAACCAATAAATCAATTGTATGAGAAATGGACCAGCGACATTTGAATCCAAGTGCTTTGGTTGTATTTTCGATATTTTTAGGATTAGGCAATAGAACCGTTTGAAGAGTATTAAACCGAGCCAAAGAAAGTGAAGGAGCCGATCCTGAAAGAAGTGCTTGAAGATTTGGGTCTGATTTAGAAGAAGAATCATGCCTGAAAAACGTATAAACGGCCACCAAATATCCTACAGTAAACGTTATTCCAGGATTTATTGTTAACGACCTAAAGAGTGGTCTTTGTTTGATTATTCGGTCATAAACATGCTGTAAAGTCGTTGATTCAACATGTCCTATAGTAAATCCTTTTCCGGAATACTCGGACTTGGATGGATCCAAAAGCTTGTTCTCTAGTAAAAGACATGCTTCTACTACATCTTCGACATGAACTATTGCCATTGGAATATTCCATGAATGTAATAAACCTCCTCCATAAGTTAAAGCTTTGGAAAAGACTGCATCACCGTAATATCCAGTCACATAGCCATGAGGACGAATTGAACCAGTCAACAAGGTCGGAGATGCTTTTAAGATGATTTTCTCTGTCTCACTGATAGACCAAGCATAATTGCTAATGTATTGGTTTCTAGGACGGGTAGGTTTGTCAAGAATGTCAGAATCAAGACCAGCAACTTGAATCCATTTGTCTCGAGTCCATATTCTAGACCAATGAATAAGCTTTCTTTCAGCCAAAGGATCTCCAATTGTAATAATAACAGGAGAAGAACCTTTGAATTTGGATAACCAATTGATCAAGTTATTTGCCATTGTAATATTTACAGCCGATACTTTTGCTTGAAATCCCCAATTTTGAAACTGTCTAACCACCGCAGCAGCATGAAATACAATCAATTGACCGGAAATTTCATCTTTGATATCCTTTAAACTCTCTTCAATGTCTTTACTCAAATCAGCTTGAATATATCTTGCTCCATGACGGATAAGATCAGGTAAAGGTTTCGGTTTGATATCGACTAATATAACGTTCTTTTCACCTCGTAATAATAAAGATCGTGCAATCCAAGATCCAATGAATCCACTGCCTCCTGTGACTATGTAATATCGATCATTTGATAGAATAGATTTCGGGATTCTTGGAGGAGTATCTCGTACAGATAGAATTGGCTCTGAAGAAAGGTCGTCAACAGGAATATTTTTAGCATAAGCATTTGAATAATATTCAGTTAAAAAATACCATACTAATAAAGGAGTCAGCACCAAAGTGACTTCAAGGAATAGATACATAACTTTACCTCTTGGAGTTCTTTCTTTGATTCACACTAATTTTCTCCCCCTGTTGCTTCTCGGGATTATCATTCTGAGATTTACAGTCCTTCTAGTGCCCAACTAGACCCGAAACGGTTCTGCCTATGCAACTACTGATAAGGATAGACGAGTCTAGAATGATAGACTCGAGAATTCATTTCATCAACAAATGACGCAAAATATCGATAATTTAACAGTTAATATAACAGATTAAGTTGTAAGACCCGCTTAATCATTCCTGTCAGCTAATCGTGATATCAGACTTTAGTTTCCTTAATATACCATAAACCTTGATTCGATTTAATTCCCCTGAAATTCAGACACAGGGACGGAAATACGGAGACAGACGGCCGACGGCCGACAGCCAGTTAAGATTCTAAACAGCCAAGAGACTGGCCAAGATTGTTACAGTGAAATAAAACTTAATAGATATATCCAGCTAGGACGTACTCAGTACGCTGTACACAGCACATTGTAAGGTCTGTCAATACCAGCGGTAGAGAAAATTCAACGCTCGATGCTTGCCGGCAAATATTACCCCCACGAAGTAACAGTCAACAGTCAATAGTGGATCTGATTAATTATGGAACGGATGTCAGAACGGATGTCAGAACGGATATCAATGACATTTAATCTGATTTAATTAATTATTTGGTAATTTCGTTCTAAAAAGAGCGTTCTAAAAAGATCGCTTAACCGAATCAACCCCTCTCCTGACAGTGAAAATAACCCCGCAAATCATGCCTTAGCTCAGCAAACGCACATTCTCCATGAAATTATCCAGCCGAATTGGTTTTCCTATTTCATTCCGAGTGAACTTTATCTTAGAATAAACTTTATTTGGCCTGGCAGTTATGCGTGTAGACGGTGTAGTTATTGGTCTTGCATACATAGGTTGCGGCAGTGCGTGACTATTTGATCTCTTAACTGTGCGCTAGCGCTAACAAACGATGCGACTAACGCAACAACTGTAGGTGATGTGCTATGAATTCATCTTGTCAATTATGATATCCTAACGCTTCATTTCGGCCATTAGTCGCCCACAGTCGCCCACAGTCAACCAGTCGCCCACAGTCAACCAGTCGCCCACAGTCAACCAGTCGCCCACAGTCAACCAGTCGCCCACAGTCAACCAGTCGCCCACAGTCAACCAGTCGCCCACAGTCAGCCAGTCGGCCAGTCGACCACATTTTACTCCCTGCTCACAGATTCGTATTAGCTACTCTTATTCGAAACTTAAATCCTGTTAAGGTTCAAGAATAGACTAACAAGCGTAAGTAAATAGAGCAGGTCTCAATTGTACATTGATATAGTTTCTCGCTTGAATATACATTGCCCGCAGGTCAACGATATTAAATTCTGACTTTGATCTTGACTCCACACAAGAGTTAAAAGTGTTTAAAAGTGTGAAATATAGATCTTCTGTTATTAAATTAGTGAAAGATTCTTACTAAAGCTCTAAAGCTATAATCGTCTATATATATTACTCAATATCCATTAATATTGCTGTTGTTATATTATCCTCACTCTCGTTAAGAAAGCTTTTCTAAAGTGCTTTTGAAATAATAATTAAATATTTATTTCTATTTCTATTTCTATTTTCAATTTTCTATCATTTGTTTTTTTTATTGTATTATTTTATTGATTATTTCCGGTCCGGTGGATCCGTGCCGAAAGAGACCCTGAAAAACCGTCAGCTAATTCTAATCAGTCGGGGCATAAACCCGCCTTAGAATGCGAATATGAAGTCTCCTTTTCGACAGTCACAGAATGAGTCTTGTAGTGATTCAAATACTCTCGCCTATAATCCAGTGTTCCAGTCGGCACAGAATAATATGCCGTTATTAATAAACCAGTCCATTGGGCTATATCGGAAATGTTTATTATTATTGCGGAGAAGTTGGTTTTGGACCGCATTTCGAGCATGGTTTTTACCAGTAGCTTTTATAATATTTATGGTAAGACTCTTATTCTTTATTCTTTTATCATTAATATTTTACTCTTATTTTATTCTTTATTCTTTTATCATTAATATTTTTTATATTTTATCTAACTCAGGGATATGCTAAGAACTTTTTTGTTCCATTTGCAGTTTATGGAGTTGCCGACCCTTATCCAATACAAGAATTACCACAAGTTATTGGAGATGGAATAATAGCTTGGTATTCTCGAGATCCTCAAGGGATTTCCCCAGAAATGGATTCAATAATGAATAGAGCATTTTCCGGACTCTCTTCTGATCGAATTTATAGACTTGAAGATGAAAGTGAAATCTTCACTTTATGTAATCAAAACTTGCGGGGTGCAAGTAAATGTTATGGAGGAATTCAATGGAATAATATTAATTCAACAACAAATACTTATAATTATACGATTCGAGGCAATTTTGGACTTTCTTATATTAATGTCCGAAGTCATAATTCGGCTACGGATATTTATGTTTTGCCTTTACAATGGGCTCTTGATAGGGCCATTACTAACATCACGCAAACTCCATATTCAATACCCTTTACTTCGCAATCCTTTGAGCAACATCAACATACTGTTACTGTAACATTTATGAACACTGTTATTAATTGGCTTTCTCCTGCTTTATTTCTTGGAATGATTGGTGTCATTTATCATTTAACAGGAGTTATAGCTCAAGAACGAGAATTAGGCATTTCTTCATTATTATCTGGCATGGGAACTAGTCAATATGCTCGGTTTTTATCATTTCATTTATCGTTTTCAACTGTTTATTTTATTGGATGGATTTCAATTGCTTTATCATTAGGTCTTGAATTGTTTAAACAAACAAATATGGCCATAATAATATTTTATCATATTTTCAGTGGATTTTCAATGATTTCTTGGTCTTTATTTCTTGGTTCTTTATTTAAAAAGGCTCAAGTTTCGGGAATTATTTCTGCTGGATTATCAGTTTTTCTTGCTTTAATGTCAACGGTTCAAACAAGACTCCCAAGTGATGGTTCATATAAATCAGGGATTATTTATGTTTTATCGATATTATTTCCTCCTATGAACTATTCTTATTTTATTCAATTATTATGTCGATTTCAAAGGGAAGGTTTAGCAACAAATCTTATTGAAATCGCTCCGACTTCAAATGTTTATGGAATTGTGATTTTTCTTGCAACTCTATTTCAAACAGTATTTTATTTCTATGCTGCAATGGTTTCCGAACGAATTCTTTTTGGTAAATTTACAAAACCACAACTTGGAGCAAGTGGAACAAATGCTGTTGAAGTCTCTGGATTATACAAATCATATAAAGTCGGACATTTAAGGAAAAAACCTCCAATTGTGGCTGTTAATGATTTAAATCTAAGTGTAGTTCATGGACAAATCCTATGTTTACTAGGTGCCAATGGCTCAGGAAAAACTACCACTTTAGAAATGATTGCAGGAATTCAAAAACCTACTTCAGGATCAATTAAATTCGATTGGGGAACAAAACTTGGAATATGTCCTCAGAAAAATGTCATGTGGGATAATTTAACTGTTGGAGAACATATTGAATTATGGGCTCGCTTAAAAGGAGTTGATTCTCAAGACATTAAAAAAGTCGCCGACAATTTAGTTGAACATTGTGATTTAATGGGAAAACAATCGGCTTATAGTAAAAACCTTAGTGGAGGACAAAAACGCAAACTTCAATTGGCAATTATGTTTGCTGGAGGTAGTAATGTTTGTTGTATTGATGAAGTTTCCTCAGGTTTGGATCCTTTAAGTAGAAGAAGGATCTGGGATATTATTCTTGCTCATAGAGAGACTCATACTATGATTCTAACGACTCATTTCTTGGATGAAGCAGATATTTTATCGGATAAAGTCTCGATTCTTTCAAGAGGAGTCCTTAAAGCTGAGGGAACAACAGTATTTCTAAAGGAAACAATGGGAGGTGGATATCGAGTTTTTGTAAGTCATCCTGCTACTGGACATGAACAAATAATTGAGCTCGATAATGCTGCTCAAGTCTATGAAGCTATTTCTTCTTTAGAAGAAAATGGTAAGGCTTTCCGAGTAGCAGGTCCTCAATTAGAAGATGTGTTTTTAAAAGTGGCTAGAAATGATCATGATATAGAAGAAACTCATGAACCTATCGAATATACTGAACTTAAGGATACTTTTGGCAACACAAATAAGAATACTTTTGTAAATGCTGCCGCCGAGGAAATGGAACAAGACGAAGAAGAAGAGGAAGAATATGCTCATCAAGTTATAGGTATTTTTGGACAAACAATGGCAATGTTGAGGAAACGATATATAATTTTCCGAAGAAATCCACTTCCTGAAATCGCCATGTTTATTCTACCGATTTTAATAGCGGGAATTTGCTCTGGATTTTTAAGATCATTCACAGGATCTTCTTGTACGACAGCAGATCGGTTCAGCGTTCAAAAATATTCCGATGTCGGTTTATCAAACGTCAATTTATCCATTCCAATTGGACCTGCTAATTTATACAATCAATCTCCAACTGGTGTCAACAATTTTCTATCAGGAATGGTATCAAGATCTGGTTATAATATCAACATTTCAACAACAAATAATTATATCACCGACAAAGTGAGCCTTGTAAATTCCTTTGACGAGTTCAAAGCTTTCATCGCTGCAAATTATTCTACTACTGTACCAGGAGGATTTTATATCGACACTCCTGCTATTGCATATCAAGTGGATTCTAATGCTGGAGTTTTTTATGCTCCTATGATCCTAAGTTTCCTTAATAATGTCCGTTCAAATGGAACTGTTCAACTGGTGACGGATTTTTCTCCGTTCCAAGTTCCTTGGGCTCAAAATACTGGTGATACCCTTCAATTTATAGGTTATTTTGGCTTGGCAATCTCCGTAGCTCCGGCTTTTGCTGCTTTATATCCGACTTTTGAACGTCTTTCTAAAGTCCGAGCCATGCATTATTCAAATGGACTCCGCGTAGCTCCTCTCTGGACTGCTTATACCCTGTTCAATTTCTTTCTTGGCATCATTATTTCTGTTGCTGTCACTGGTATTATGGGCGGTAGCACAAGTCATCTCATAGGTGCGGGATACTTGTTTATCTGTCTTTTATTATACTCTGTTGCATCCGTTTTAATGTCCTTCATCATCTCTCTTTTCGTTCAGTCACAATTAGCAGCCTTTGCCATCGCCGCAGCCTTTCAAACGATCTATTTCATGATCTATTTAATCGGATATCTTGCGACTCTTGTGTTCGGTAAACCTGCAACTATAGACCGCAATGTTCTCATCATTCACTTTACTATGGCCTTAGTAGCCCCTGTCTCCAGTCTTGTACGGGCTTTGTTTGTGTCGCTTAACCTCTTTGGCGTTTTATGTCGCAGTGACCAGACTCAGATCTCGTATTTAGGCGACATTCTGGCTTATGGAGGCCCAATTCTTTACCTCGTGGTCCAAATTTTTGTTTATTACGCATTCCTGGTACTATGGGAATCGAATCACATCTCGTGGGCTCCAAAGCTGCTCGAAAATGCTGCCAAAACATTCCATCGATTGACTCGAAAGCAGGATAAGAATAAAGGAATCGACATTGAAGAGAAATGGCCGGTTCCTCAAGAAGTCGTTGAAGAAACTCAGCGAGTCGAAGGCAATCCTCTAGTGTACAACGATGGATTACGATTGCTTCATGTGACCAAAGAGTACGGGACTTCTGTCGTTACTGAAGATCTGTCTTTTGGCGTTAAACGAGGCGAGTGCTTTGCCTTACTAGGACCTAATGGAGCAGGTAAAACGACAACTTTCAACATGATCCGTGGCGAGACGGCGCCGACGCACGGAGAAATAGAAGTTAATGGCATCTCTGTCAGCAAGAACCGTTCTTTGGCCCGCACACGTCTAGGAGTCTGTCCACAATTCGATGCCATGGACAAAATGACCGTCGTGGAGATTCTGACGTTCTACGCCCGTCTACGAGGTATCCGAGGAAAAAGCGTAGCAAGACATGTAAATGGCATTGTAGAAGCTGTAGGAATAGGCCGGTTCCGCCAGCGTATGGCCAACAAGCTCAGCGGAGGCAACAAGCGCAAGTTGTCACTGGCTATAGCACTCATTGGAAACCCAGCCGTCCTCCTACTCGACGAACCGTCAAGTGGAATGGACGCTTTTGCCAAACGGATAATGTGGAGCACATTAGCCAACGTTTCCCGTGGCAAGTCCATCATCCTAACGACTCATTCAATGGAAGAAGCTGACTCTTTAGCCAACCGGGCTGGCATTATAGCCAAACGGATGCTTGCCGTCGGTACTACGGACTATCTCCGCACCGAGTATGGCAAGACATATCACGTCCATGTAGTGTGTAAATCTGCGCCGATGACGGCTCAAGAAGAAATGGAGGCTATCGTAGACTGGTTCCGCTGCCAGCTACCTGGGTCTCAAGTCGAGGATCGAATGTATCAAGGCCAGGTGAAATTGTCGGTTCCTCTCAACAATCAGACGAGAGTTTCAACGCTGTTCAAGCTGCTCGAATTGAACAAGGATTTACTACAGATTGAGTCATATTCCGTATCACCAACGAGTTTACAAGAAGTATTTTTAAGGATTGTCGGCCAACATAATGTCACTGAAGAGGGCTTTCATTAGCATGTATTTATTAGATATAATAAACATAATAATATCGTTAATATAACAACCTAAAGTATCTGAATGCATATCTTTGGCGGATATCGGAAAATGAGTCTTTAGATCTCAAAATCTTTAGATCTCAAAATCAGGGACAATGGTTAAACGTCCATCCGATATCCTCTGAGGACGTATAGCTAGCTTGCCCTTGCTCTCAATCGTCTATTCCAAAACTCCTTTGCCATTCATTTGTACAACTCTCACAATAAGTCAACAATGTCTGCCTTGTTTGCAACATATCGTCACCATTCAACCTCGAGCCTACTCTGGCATTATTCTTCAACTGCGAGATCAGCTCTCGATGAACTACAGCACAAGCAGCAGTCTCCTTTTGCAGCCAATTACGCCATTCCGTCAGCAACAGTTCCTGTTCTAATCTGTTGACCATGCGTAGATTGACTATAAGCTCATTCCGTTTAATGCCGAGTTGAGTACGCATTGCATTTATGCGCTTGTTGAACGTTAAAGACGTCTGATCGTAATATTGCAGAGAATCAGGGACTCCGTTGAGAACTACTTCAAATGTAGGAGTGATCACCTGCTTGAACTTTGCGTAGCAAACAGATGACGAGTTGGTTACAAACGCATCACCTTGCGTTATCAGTTCTGATACATCTGACAGATAGATTGAACGCTTCATGGTCCTGTCATGGAAGTTGAAATTGGCTACGTTGAGGTCGGAAAGTGTGTTTCGGGCATTTCGTTCAACCCAGAATGAAATCGTCGTCTTTCCAATCATAAAGACATTGAAAAGAAGTGATAAAAGTGTGAATAGAATCAAAAGTTTGTTTGCAGTGATGAAATTCCAAACGTAAAGAATTGGAATCGTCATTCTGACAAGAATCTTACCTAGAATGTCTCTTACTGCTCCTTTTATATTGTGACTTGCTGATGAGATCAACCCTGTAGAAAGAAGAAGACTTGATATTTTTACATTACCATCAGCAGTTTCAAACACGGAATCTCGAGTATCACTACCTTCTACGATATCTCCCGAAACCGCAGTTCCAAGCTTGCCGAAAAGCCGAATAGCAGTCGTAGTTGCTCCTCTTGGTCCAAGACTAGAAGCACATTCTACAACCCGCTCTCCTATTAACTTTCCTTCCGATTCCAGGTGGTTAAGTACAAGATTCTCAATCATTCGAAACACTCCTCCTCCTTTTAACCATTCTACACTACTCCACATGGACAATTTACTTCGAGATCGGCCATTATTGGTGATAACGTATCGACAAGACACATAAAACATCTCTCCTCCAGGTAGCTGCCAAGGAGACCTCCTTTCGTAAACTACATAACACTTGTTATCATCCATTTTCTCCACTCTTTGAATCGAAACATTCTCTCCAAGTTTAGAAGGCAACATTTTAAGAGCTACTTGTTAGAATAATACGGCATTTTAGTGAACTTACCTCCGTTATACCGAATAATATATCTTGCTTCTCGTTCAAGTCTTGCCGAATTAACCATTGTCCAAGGCCCGAATTTAATATCCTCTCGGTTATATAATGCCGATTGAGAATATTTAAATACTGGAGAAAGCTCTCCAAACATTACATGGAACAAGGCTTTAGCTGGAATGGAAAACTCATGTTCATATGAGATCCGGGACATTGTAGCCGACATATCAAGATCCATAGGAGCAACTGTTCCATTAATCGAAAGGTCTTTTTGTGATTGTTTCTCCTTCTTTCTCCTTCGTAAATACCTCTGTAATAACCTCCAGTCGGTATCTGTTCCTACATTCAAATAATCATCAAGATCTGAAGCACTATCATCTTCAGCCTTAATAGCATCAGAATCAAACCATCCATCTCCTTCATCATGATCTTCTAAATACTTGGAATTACCTTTAATTGTACCGATTTCCTTGAGCTTTTCAATCAGATCTTTAAGTAATAAAGGCTCCAAAGAATTGTAGTTGTCAATAAGACATTGCATTCTTTTTTGAACGAGCCGGCCTGAATCAAGGAAGATTCTACTCGAAGATCCCCAAACTCCATTAGGAGTATCTTCAGCAATAAAGTATAGGGTATCCCAGTTCGAGGAGGCATGACCTTCTACAGAGATAAGTGAACCAAGAGGTCGTTTAAGCAAATTGGCGAATCCAAGACTGTGAATATACATGTAGAGATTTTTAGGGGTCATGAAAACCCGGCATGGAAGCTCCTGTTTGGGGTTCGGATGGAACAAACTACGAAAACATAGAACAACGCGGTCTTCAGGATCGTTGTCAACAGCAGTTTGAAAAAGTGCTCGCATTTGAGCGTCTTGGGCACGTAATTCAGATGGATAATAGTCGGCGTAGGTGTCGGGTACAACAGCACCTATTGAGCAAGGCATATTAGTATAATCCTCAGTTTGGCCCATTAAAGTGCGTTCATAAGTGCTCCAATTCACTGAACCCCAGTAGTTTGCCGTTACTGCCGACGGGATTAAGCTTGGACATAGCCAGGCACTAGACATCATGGCTTCTTTAGTCATGGAGGTTACAAGAGGGGTATTTACAAGAGGAGAAGGTACTAAAGCAGTACCAAAAGGTCCGATGGTACTGAAATTGACCTCTCCAGAGATCCCAGACACAGAACCCGAGATGCCCGACTCTCCAGCGGAAACAAGAGCTTGTAAACTGCTTGTATCTGCTCCAGCACCATCATTTAATACTGGAGAAACTGGTTCCGGAGTCAACTCAAGATCTGCCGACGTGTTTGCAGTACTTGAAAATTCGCTAACCATTGGAGCTATTCTTTGGAACGCATATGAAATATCGTCGCCTCGATCATTTTGAATAGCTCTTCTTTTAGCCACTTCAAAAACCTGTAACCAAGATTTTAATTCCCCTAATGTCTCGGCTTGTAAAATCAAACTAATATCCTTTGTCTTTATTTCAAAACAAAATCGCCTGTCTTCAGTCAATTCAGGAGTTACATGGCATAATAATACCCCGATTTTGTCACTTTCTTGAACAAAAGTCTTGTTTGGCGAAACATTCAACCAACCAAACATGCCACTTTTTACAAAAACCCACCTTCGAACCCAGTATTGTCTTGCAGGCTTGACTGTAGATTTAACAAACAACCAACCATACTTTTCATCAAGAGCATCGTCGATATCTCCAAGAGCTGCCTTTTCCTTTTCAAAGCTATAACTAGTGAGTCCCGAGTTTGCAGGAGTATAATCTGCTAGATCTCTTGAAGGAGTTGATCTTGCCAAAGCTGCATCTTCTACTTCTTTACGAGCTCGTTGTTGTTCTAGTTTAAGAGGTTTAAGGATCTTTAGCATTGCTTTAGACCATGATCGGATGCGATTCATCTCAATACTTAATCGTTGTTCAGTAGGATCGGCTTTAGAGAATCCATTTTTTGATAAAAGCCATGGATCCGCTAATGACATGATGAGAACTCCATCAAGTTTTGATTGAACATTTACAGTGACGCAGCATAGATCGAAACTCGTCTTTATATATGCCGAGCGTATTTCAGACAATTGAAATGCATCTTCTCGTAAAGCAGAAGGTTCTTTATACCGTGATAATGACAAATATCGCGACAACGCAGTATCATACTTCGTCTGAGCATTTTCAAACAGCCTGAAACTCTCTTTATAAGATTTGAGATCCGATCGTTGAAAATCTAGCAGAGGATCAACTATTTTATGATGTTGAGTTTTAATTCGTTTAATAATCTCTGCCCAATAATGTCGAGATCCTTCAGCAAATCTTCGCATCACAAGCATGGTGTAATCATGATCTATTAATCCATGAGTGACGAAACTAGGCACGAACTTTGCAATGAGCGAATTGGCCAAATCTTGTAATACGTCCATTTCCAATGTCATTTTCTGGAACGCTTTAATAAATGAATCTAACCATTTGTCGAAATGATCGAATTGAACATTTAGATGAGAAATTGATGCTCGGAAACTTGGACTATCAAGGGCTGCTTCTTTAAAGTTGACTGCTAAGAGAGATAGTGGTTGGTCTTTAGCTGGGATGATAATAGACGGAGGGCCGGGAGTACCAGGAGGACCAGGAGGACCGGGAACACTTTGAGGTCCAGGACCAGGAGGTCCGGGGGGCCCGGGAGGTCCAGAAGATCCTGGAGGTCCAGTTACTTCCGATCCATTCTTATCCAACCTCGACTCAACTTTAGACATCCTCTGTTACATATAAACTGTCATACAGAAATCAAATGTTGATAAAGACGACTTCACGATTCAAGTTGCTCCGAAGTTCCGCTGGGACATAACCAAGCGGACGCGGTTAATAAGCGGATTTCCACTGGGAACTACTGAATTTATCAGATCAAGATTTCCAGTAGAAATTGTCGAGATTCAATGGTAAAAAGTGCTGAGAATGACGAGAAAAAAAGCCAATCGCTGGTATTTCTAGATATTGATTCAAGAGCAGCTTCAGGAAGGATAACTATAAAGTTATTTGAATCGAAAGCGCCAACAGCTTGTGAAAAGTGAGCGATATAGATTGGCTATATTCATCATCTAATTAATAGTTTCCGCAGTTTATGTCGAGGATATAAAGATTTATCATATGAAAACTGTTCTTTTCATCGAATAGTGGCTCCAGAATATCTGATACAAGGAGGTGATATAACCAATGGAGATGGAACAGGTGAGTACTAATGCCAGGACCAGCCTTGACAGCCGTGACAGCCGTGACAGCCGTGACAGCAGTGGCCTGCAGTGTCCAGCAATGACCAGGCAATTACTCACACAGGAGGACAATCGATTTATGGAAAACCTTTTGAAGATGAAAATCTCGGCTGGACTTCAATAGATAAAGGATTCGTTTGTATGGCAAATTCAGGCAAGGATTCAAATACAAGTCAATTCTTCATTACTGTAAGTTGAGATCAGTTTAAGCTTGAGATTTATTAACTAGTTATGTGCTACTCCATGGCTGGATAATAAATGTACGATATTTGGAAAAGTGATTGAAGGAATGCAAATAGTAGAAATGTTGGAGGATGTTGTAGTCGATGATGATGATCATCCAGTTGAAAATGAAGAGGTGATTATAAGTGATTGTGGAGTTTTGGAAGACGAGGAGAAGGAGGAGGAGAAAGAGAAGGAGAAGGAGAAATTGGAAGTCGAAACGGTTGAAAAGGTTGAGAACAGTGAGAAAGCTGAAACGGTTGAAAAAGCTGAAAAAAAGAGCAAGACTGAAGTGAAAGTTCAAAGATTAAATCAAGACCGGCGAAATGACAATACCTTTTCTGATCCTAATAAGGTCATTCTTAAAGGTCGAGGATTAATGAAATATCAAGAAGATCACGGTCGCGAGAGCCAGTCGCGGTCTCGATCTCAAGGGTATAGACGTGATCGAAATAATAGGCATTATGACCGTGATAGAGAGTATTCAAACCGGCGGTCGGACCGATATCGGGACCGGGCAAATGACCAATATGGCCGGCTCAATTAATATTTATACGTCTAACTCGAGAATAATATGAATTAGATCTGAAATGAATCGTCATCTAATAGTGAACAGCTAGGAGCTATTTAAGCTATTTCGACAGTATTTGGGCTATTTCGACGCTATTTCGACGGTATTTGGACTCCATTTGGACTCTACCTGGAGCTATCTGGGGCTATCTGGAGCTATTTGGAGCAATCTGGAGCTATCTGGAGCTACTTGAAAACTTGAAGCATGACAGACATTCGATAATTCTTAATCTCAGATCTGAATTCCTCGGGAACTTTAAGACTTTTTAAGACAATACGCGTGGATCAAGCTAACAAATGCAGGAATCAAGCAGCTTCAAGCTAAACTATAATGGTAAAAGCGAGAATTAAACATAATTCCATGACCAGGTTCTGGCAAGGTCAGATCTTCGAATTACCAGATTAATTACATTAATTACGTTAATCACGTTCCATAGAACGGGTTCTAGTACCATTCTAGTAAAATTGTTTTCTATTCTTTTTCGAAACGTCATTGCCCATTAAAAAAGGAGTGCAGGATGGAATTTTCACCACGGTTTCCTAATAGAGATTTAATAGAATAATCGTTAAAATTTGGCTAAAATCGTCAAAAATACGTCAAGTTTCAAACCGTTTAGGACTAAATGATTCTCGAATTTTAAGGGGTTTAAAAGAAACGAAGAACAGTAGGATTTTGAAGTTGAATTGTCAGCGTCAGTCGTCAGAATGGTAGATTTATTAATCTATAATAGTGCAAGGTCATGAATAGTATTGTAGTGATCTGTAGGATAATATAGTCTGGAGTCTGGTATTTTTTTATTAATATATTGTGGAATGCAAAGTTAGATATTGATTATACTTAAGCGACTGCAATAAATAAGGTTATAATATATACTTTCGCTTGATTGCAGCCTGAAAGGTCACAATATGCAGTCTTTCGCGATTCCAGCACATTAATAATTACATAGCACCTAATTAATAGTAAACTTTATAGATATATTCTCCTTCCATGATCTGTCTTCTATCTGCTGATTCTGCTGATTCTGCTGATTCTAATTCGATCTGATCCTGACCTTCTGAAATATTTAAATTCTAATATTAAGTTAACTTTAATGCCAACATTTTTAAATGTTTTAAATTCCAATTGCATTTTAAAAAACGATTTTAGACTTTTTAATTTTTCTTTTGTAGTCGTGAGCCGATTGAAATGTTTTCGGCCAAGAATTCAAAAAACATGGAGACGTACAACGTTGCCTTGGAAATAATCCCTTGACGTAGTGTGACTGGTCATATGTAATGCTTAATTAACGAGGAATTAATTAAAAATTGAATTAATAAAAAATGTTGATCACGTCAACTTTTTGCGCGCTGAAAACGCGCCCACGCAAATGGGACAAATACAATCCGGGCTCCACAACCCTGTAAACAAACATTCGCGAAACATTTGAAATTGTGAATTCCAATTCCATCCCCTATTTCTCCTGGGCATATTTATATAACTTGGATGCCTTTAATCATTTTAAATCACTTTGCATTTAGATACCAACTATAGTCATTCATTAAGCATAGTTATCTTCATTCATTCTTTTATTTGTTCTCTTTTCTGCCGTCGCTCGTTCACTCTTGTCTGCTGTCGCTCGTTTACTCATTTGTTTCTCACTCGTTTTTTACTTCGCTTCGCCTCGCTCGCCTCGCTTCACTCGATCGCTCGTTCGCTCGTCGCTCTCACTATGATGTCACCAAGAGAACCTCTTAAACAACTAAATGTCAACTTATCAACGCCTGTTGGACACTCGAAATCCCTTTCATGTTCATCGCTCGGGTCTAAAAAAATAAGCCTTCAACGATCTACTCCAACAAACCCCGCTCGGTCTCCAAAACATTCATCACCATATCGTCAGTCAATTGACGACCTCAACTCCTCTCCTCCTGCTTGTATAGACAAAACTACCCGATTATCATCTCCTGTGCCATTATTGCCCAGGGCTTCTATTTGCCAGGCTTCAGTGTCTAAGACCTCCGAAACATGCCGTATACACGCAGATAAACTACGACTACGCCTTAGACTCGCCTACTGCAAGATTATCGCCGATCAAAACCCCGAAGCTCATTTCAAAAGTCATTCATTATTAGGCCCTCCTCTCAAATCCCTTGCTATTAATCAATACTCCGGCAAGGAGATTTTTAAAACCCCAGTGAGATCGGCAGGGGAAGTCACTTTGAATTCCAGTCCACTTAAAGGTTTGGCCAGTTCTGCCAAAGGAACTCCGGCTTCAATGGGAGCTGCTAAAAGTCTTCTTCAACTTGGACTTCTTTAATTACTGCAGAATTTGTTCAATGGCTGACCGGCGATGGTCTGATTCCGCGAATAGCGCGTGAATTAGCGAAATCAGCTCTTTGGATGAAAAGTCCACCAATGCATTTGTTTCGTATAAATATAATAGATCCGCCAGATTGCTTTGAAGAATTTCCCCCAAATATTGAAACTTGATCCATGAAGGTGTGTAGAATGCCGTTAAATTGCCTTCTCCTGTAGGATTTTGAAATAAATTCTCCAATTGAATAACCCAAGAAATGATTTTAGACAATTCATGAGATTCTTCTTCGGAAATATCCGATTGTGCCTCGATAGACGATATAATATCGGCTACTACAAATTCCAAAAGTGTTCCTAATAATCGAGATTTAAGTGGAAATGAAGCATAGCGCGTCCAATCGTCAGAAAGACTTGTTAAAAGCCCTACAACGCGTTCAATTGCTGCTCGACATTCAAACAAATTACCATCTTGACCACAATCGGTAAAATTCCGAGCGCCAGCTAAAATGTCTTGTAATTCTCCTTCATATTTCTTTACAAGTTGTGCAGTTACACGATTTGAAAACTGCACCAGGTCATGTGAATCTATTGATTTCGCCGCCCGCTCTTGAACGAAAATGGCATCGTTATGGATCAATAATGGAGGTTGTTTCGAGTATAAAATTGGACTTAGAGCTTTATAAAGGGCCATTGAATTGGCCACAAACCTTTCTTGAGGGATTGAGGACATTGTCAGTTCTTCAAGTGCTTCTTCTACAAGGTCCATTAACTTGTCTGGTAATTGAGAAATGGAAAAGCAAAGAGGTTCGGAATTGGTTTCTGCAGTTTCGGCAGATTTACTTGGTTTGTCTTCATCATTCCAATCTGAGGATTCATTCCAAGCATCGTCATTCCAAGCATCGTCTTGCTCCTTCTCCTCATCACTCCATTCTTTATTCCAATCATCTGATTTCTCTTTTGGCTCTGGTTTAGCGAAAGCCGGGTCCAAAACTCGTTTTATCTGAAGATTCCTAGACTCTTTAACCAGCAGTTTTCTCAGTCTGTTTAAATGAAACGATTGACGATGAGAATTCCATTCAGAAGGAAATTGATCAACCCAATCAGATAATTCTGAACCTTTAACCCAGTCATTTGACTTGAGAAACTTGTCGAAATCTACGACTTGAGACAGTTTTTGTCGGAATTCATTTACTTGATGATAGTCTGTCGGTAATAAAGCAGGAAATGTATGAATTAAAAGTTGATGGATTAAAGAAGAAGACATTCGTTTGATGATTGATTTTACAAGTGGGTTAGCAAGTGAAGACAGGAAGGAAATGCTTGTTTGAAGAGAGCTGAGAACAAGATCAAGAGAGGGAGGTTGTTGCGATATTAAATTCAAGCAATTATCCTCGACATTAGCACTTTTCTCCAACATGGTAATTGGATTAAAAATATATTTTTCAATATTTTGAAGAAATGTTTCAACTGTGCTCGGATCAATTGATAAAATAGCTTCATAAATATCCTCAAGATCAACTCCATCAACTGGAGATATTTTCACTTGATCTTTAGAGAATTCGATAATTGAATTCCACAATTGAAATACTTTTGAAATGACTTCAGTCTTAAGTTCATCAACCTTTTGTCGTAGAGCTTCCAAAACCTCTGCTCTCCCCCATTTCTGTTCAAAAGACCCGATCTTGGTTTCTGCAGCGTTTAATGAGCCAATTGCTGCGTCGAAACTAGCAAATTCATATAAAGTTCCTGCCTCTTGAATCCCCGATCGAATAATCCAAAGATCATTGAGAATTTCAAGTTCTATAGGAGGAGGATTTTGTACCGAAGGAGGAGGAGAAAATTCACAAATTTTTCCAAGATTAACAAGTTCGGATTTATTCTCATTTATCCTTTCATTGAGTTTATTACAAGTTTGTTCCAGGAATCCAGGACTTAGAATAATCGTCTTATTCTCTGGCTCATTGATAAACTGTAATGGATCATTCTTTACTTTCTGTTTACAGGATTGTTCAATGATATGAACAAATGTGTTGACTTGAAGTGACATCGAGCAGCAAGATTAATCGAGCGGCAAGATTTAAGCGAGTCTAGACCGTTTGACCAGTCTTCGAGAGCTTCGCTTGAATAATGAGTTGAAATTTCAAAGATTCGAATTAATGCTTGACGTTTGAGATTGATGTTGGGACAACTTGGGAGTTGCTGTTTGTTCTGGCTGTCTGTTCTGTCTGTTCTGTCTGTTCTGTGCTGGGTCAGTCTTTCTGTGTCGTTAGGTGCTGGGAGTTCTGTTCTTCTGTTCAGCTCTACTGGGTTTACAGTGGAGTAAACTAGACATTGACTTACAACCTACAAACTGCTAGTGACATTAACGCATTGCTTCGTCTCTGTAGTATCGTCCAAAATTGACTTATAACATTGACGTATTACATCGACTGTGTAACATCGACTCTAACATCGACTTACTACATTGACTGTGTAACATCGACTAATATCGGCTCTAACATTGACATCCAACATCGACTAACATCGACTCCGACATTAACTTATTAAATCGACATAAATCGACATAAATCGAATAACGACTGCAATTAACTGTTATCTCATTTACTATAATGGAACCTACATTAGAATCACTTGGTCTTCAAATGGATGAAGCAAGTGCACTTCCTTCAGATGAAGATAAAGTGCAACGATATATCGAAATCCTTCATACATTTCCTTGTAATGATAACAGTGCATGGCTATTTCATCATTTCGTAGCAAAAGTCTTATCTATACTTTATGGAAGAGGAGTTGTTCGACCAGTAATTGATGGAATTTCTAGTTATGTTAAAGAAAGTGGAGATCGGGAATTTGAGAAATCAATTCTTATATACAATTTAGAAGCGCTTCGACCATTTCTAGTTTCTTTTGAACAACAAGATCTTGATATTCGGACACGATTAGCCGATATTTATCAAGATGAAGAGGATTATATATCAGCAGCAGGGATTCTTAAAGAATGCTTTGTAGGTGCTGATAGACATCTTTTAACAGACAATGTCAAATTCAGAATTTATATGAGAATTATTCGATTATATTTAGAAGGAGGAGAATCAACGTTGGCAGAAAGTTATTTAAGTCGAGCTTCATTAATCCTTCCAAGAGTTACTGCTGCTGATGTTGAAGATTATATTCATTTCCGGTTATCTCAAGCAAGAACGTTGGATTCAAGTAGAAAGTTCCTTGAAGCTGCTTTTAAATATTATGAAGTCTCTCGTACTACCGATGTACCTATAGATGAAGATGATAAGCTCGCCTGTTTATCTGCTGCTATAACTTGTACGATTCTAGGCCCTGCAGGACCAAAAAGATCTTTGATTCTAAGAAAACTTTATGGAGATGATCGATCTCAAGGACTTGCATTATATGGAATTCTTGAAAAAGTCTTTTTAGACCGATTATTACTTGCTGATGATATCAGTGAATTCAGTAAGAATCTTGATCCTCATCAAAAAAGTCCTCTTCCAGATGGAAATACTGTGTTAACTCGAGCTCTTATTGATCATAATCTTTTATCTGTGTCCAAAATATACAATAATGTGAGTATTTCAGAGTTGGCTTTGGTCCTTGGTTTAGACAATGATCAAGCAGAAAGTTATACTGCAAAAATGATTTTTCAAGGAAGATTAAAAGCAAGAATCGATCAGCTCGATAATCTTATCTATTTCAACCCTAATTTCGACCAACCTGAATCGGACGATACAATCCTTGATGCAAGAGATCAGCCTCTAAGAGATTGGGAAAAGTCAATTGAGGGGATTTGTTTACATTTAGAAGATATTGTTTCGGATTTACAAAACCTCAATCCGGATTATCGTACAAGATTGATTTCAACTTGATATCTAAGTTTGACAGTGGTCTAGGGAAAATCAGGCTGTTTCATATATCAGTCTATTCTCCGTGATATGTGACGGAGTAGAATGCCTTGAATCTGACTGGCAATTCGAAATAGACTAAACACACAAGGCTACTGACCTCCAAAAGTCTGGCACGTTACTCATAGACAGCAGTGCCGTCTAGCTTTGATGCAGAATCTAGACTTTTAAAGCCGCATTCTGTGCGGCTCATTTGCATTCTGAATTACCCGGACATGAAGTTTGTTTAAAAATCGTCGAGGAAATTTTCAATCTTTTCTTTAACCAAAATGTAAGTAAATCCTGGAAGCTTTTAATGATGAAACAATTTACTCAGCTCACTCAGAGTCTATACAGTGCTGATAAACTCATATAACATTCCTGAATCTTTCTTTTTATCTTTCAAATGATTAAACAAAGCTAACATAGGAAGATATTATATACAAGGAAAAAGTCTATATACATTTCACTTTACATTAATCCCTCCTTTTAGTCTTTTTAGTCCATTTTCTTGGATCGTCGTAGTCCAATTGCTTCATTTTGTTAATATAAGTCCCCTTTTCTTGTCTGTCATAAAGAAACATGCCAGGAATATTATCTTTAAGCTGTTTTAAAAGGTCTCTGACTTGTAATGCAAACACATTTATCCAACCATATTTTTCCTCTTTTTCCTCCTTGGTTAAATCGTTCAAAGTCTTGTGATTATAAGTGAAATGACATAGACTGGCGAGTTTAGATAAAGCTTTTCTGATTCGGACCGGATGAGTTTGTTGAGGCGAGACATCAGACACTACATCTAGATTTTTTTGAGCCACTTTGATTGCATAAATTGCTTCAGAAACCTCTGGTCTCGGGCCAAAAAACATCGCTGCAATTCGGCTGTAGATAGTGATATAACTTGATAGCAGTAAAGAGTCCATTTTAACACCACAGCTTGGCATAATGGTCTTTTCAATATATTCAATGTCTTTCAGATCAATGTCTCTTACAGCACAATGAGAATAACTCTTGAGCAGTAAATAGATACTCTCAGCATTAGGCTGACAATCTGAATGACGATCTGAAGAACACAAGAGTTTGATAGTCTCCAAGGCAGTATTTTGATCACCAATATGATGGAGACAGTCGAGGTAAAGATTATACAATTGAACATCCAATTTGACAGTTTGTAAGGATGAATATTGTTTGAAATACTTTGTAGCAAGTTCAAATTCATGAGCAGTAATAAAAGATTGCATTACCACACTGAGATCTCCTGCAAGTAAAGGGAATTTCATCAGTTTCTCACTTCCTGGACTATTTCTATACCTAAAAGTCTCTTGTTCAGACCCTTCAAGAAAGAAATATCGGTGTATAGTTTCCAATACTGCAGTATTAGAGGGTTTATGTCTATCTTGAGAAAGAGCATAACAATAAGCCCTTATTAATCCTGGATCAATTGTCAATTGACCCTTTTCCTCTCTATCAATGACTTCTTCCCATAGGCTTTTAAGTCTATAAGGCAGACCAGGTTCATTAAGACGTCGATTGGCAATTGCCATATAATTTAAAACTGTAGAATAAGTAACAACATCTCTTTTTCCTCGAGGAATCTCTTCAAAAGCCAGAAAAACTTCAGGAGATGATTCTTGTCTACAAACTGCTTTTAAAGCAGCATTTCTACGAACGATTTCAGAATGAAGATCTTCACAAGGTTTTTGCAAAGATTGTCGAGATAATTCCAAGACTCGTTTAAGTCCTGCAGAACTAATATTTTGCGATACAGCTGCAGCATTAGAAAGTACAGTAATTGTACTTTCAGAAGGTTTCATCCCCCATTTTTTCGTCAAATTGAATAATCTCATAGACATTGCATGTTGACCATTTTTCGATAAATAAGTGAAAATTAAATGCATTGCACCAAGTCCCTTTTTTTTGGCCCGTTTCGACAAATAAATAGCCTTTGCTGGTTGATTTGAATTTAGGAATTTCCGAGTCTCTTGTAAAACCAATCCTCCATTTTTTATCTGATCTCGATTTGTTCCTAAATACAAAAGAACCGCAGCATCCACATGCTTAATTGCTATAACTGGAGGTCCTGAAAGAATATTATTTATATTGGAAAAATATTGATCCAATAATGGTTCAATTTCTTTAACAGTATTTTGGAATTGTTGAGCTTCTCGAGCTTTTTGTTTGCGAATTTCAACAAATCGTTTTCGATTAGATCCTGTAGGATTCCATTTAGTTATAAGGTCGGGGTTTTTTATACTAAGACCTAATTTCGTTTTTAATCGAGGTTCATGACTTGCAGCAGTTGTTTCTTGAGAATAATATCGAAATAATCGATTCAAAGTAGGTGATTTAAATATTCGAATCATCAATAGAATGGAATCAACAATTATTTCAATTTATTTCAATTTATTGAAAAATTGAATATTTATTTCAGGGTTAGGACAACGTCTGCTTCAAGCCGCTTCATGTCTACCTTCCAGGCTTGACCAAATAACTCCATCTCCAGTCTGATAAAATGCAGGGAAAAGATGATAAAACAGACATTGGTAAGTAAATATTTGGATAAATATCTTGATAGATATCTTGATAAAATCTTGATATATCTTAAATTAACAATTAGAACTCGGATTCTCATTGGATGAATATATAGACAATTATTCAGGTTGGTATGACGATTTGTTGTGTTCTGTTCGTCTAACGAGGTCCCCTTAAGATCCTTCGATTGGAATACTTAGCTAAACGATACACCCCATGGAGAGAAGAAGCACTTTCAAAAGCCATTGAATTGACAAAAAAAACTTATGATGTGGCATTATATGAGCGATTAAGAAGTCAATTGGCCGAATTCACTGAGGCTCCTGTAGATACTCAATGGGTTTCCGATACACGTACTACATTAACCAGTAGTATTAATCAACTTGAAGTTGATTTTCAACGATACTCAAACAATTTATTAACTCAAAGTACTGCTGAAACCCTTGCAGATATGGCTAAATTGCATATGAAAAGTGGTAATTACGCGGCAGCTGTTAAGAGTCTTCATCGTCAAAAAGATCAATTGGGTCAAGAAGATGCCATTCAAATCCATTTGCAAATCGCCAAATGCGAATTATTACAACAGAATTGGACTTTAACTATTTCTTATGCACAAAAGGCTTTAACATCTCTTGAACAAGAAGGTCAGCATGATTCTCAATCGAAATCCCGGGCCCGGGTCTTTCTAGGGTTAGGCCATCTCCGACGGGGAGATTTCGCATCTGCTGCTGCTTCATTTTTAAACTTGAAAACGTTTAATGGTTATAAAGATATTACTTGTGATGGAGATATTGCTGTATATATTGCATTATGTGCTTTATTATCTTATGATAGGCCTCTTTTACGATATCTTGTCGATAAAGACCCCATTTTTTCAACCGTCTCAATCTCAAAGCTTTACTCTAGAGACCTTATAACGTCCTTTCTCTCGATGAATTATAAAGCTTTTTTCCAATTATTGGCTGCTAAAATGCCCGAATTACAAATCGACATGTATTTAAATACTAGATTACCTTTTATTAAGGTGGCTCTACTTCGTAAAGCTTTACGATTGTATTTATCAGTGTTTAGCACCGTGGAACTCAGCAGCGTCGCTGAAACGTTTGGATATAGCGTGGAAGAGTTGATTGAAGAGATCAGATTAATGACTCTTGATCCTCAAGCAATTCATATTCAACATGACGTTCCTCAATGGGATAATGACCCTTTACAAGTTCTAGTCGATGTTGCCAATAATGTGAGTATCAGACATTTTAATTCTACAGAAATGCTAACTAGATTATTGTTTCTAAACAACCAAACGAACAGCAAGAACTCGTCAACAAAACTGAACAAACTGCTCAAATGTTTCTTTCAAACAGTAAAGCTTTATTGGTGTTTCTTCAAGTCGCTCAATCGAATTTATAAAGAAGATCTTGTAGCTTTATCGACTTCTAGAACCAATTTTCCCGTATTGATTCCCTGGAACATTCCTTGAAGAATCTCCGGAGCTTTAGTAATATCTCCTTTAATCACTGTTGATTTCGACATGATTTGTCCGGATTTTAAATATCCAGACATTTCTTTAATGAACCTTAGAAATTCAGAATAATGGTCCATTCTTGTTAGCACGTTCAAATCATTAGCATCAACTTACACTAAGAATCCCAGCAGAGAGAGCCTCTTGACAGTGATTAGTGTATAATTTGGAATCCCGGTGGATTTGGTATTATTATAACCACTGATAGAACCGCACATGAGGATTTTGGCATGAAGAGAAGCTGCGGAAATTGCCATTTCTAAAATCTCTCCTCCAACATTGTCAAAATAAACGTCAATGCCTTGTTTATTGGCAGCAAAAAAGTCCTTTTTGAATGTAGGAGATTTGTAATTGAGTGCTACATCGACTCCGAACTCGTTCTTTAACATTTCACACTTGTCATCGGATCCGGCAATGGCTACAACATGAGCACCATAGATTTTAGCCAGTTGAGCAACGACAGAACCCGTGGCCCCGGCAGCTCCGGAAACAAGAACTCTAGAACCAGGTTTAACCCCTCCAAGAACAATGTTAAGTCCACTCCATGCTGTGAATCCAGTCAGTCCTAGAATGCCAAGAAAATCCGACGTAGGTACTCCCGGGACCACGGGAAGACGGGACAAACTATTGGCATTTGCTACCAAATATTCCGACCAATTGATCATTCCTGAGACCAGATCTCCTGTAGAAAGTTTTGGAGATTTAGAACCAACAACTTCAGAGATTCCAATGGCTACCATTAGTCAAGTTCAATCTCTTAAACCTCTAAGCCTAATCCTTTCTCCTCTTACATACCATCCATTGGATTGCCAATCTTCACAGGATCTCGATAGGATTTCTTTCCGGAAATATAAGCTCTTTGAGAAGCATCAAATGAGAAATAAAGAGGTTTCAAAAGAACATCGCCTGGTTAGAACTCGATATTATCGGCCACTCACTTCGTACTTACCATCTTTCAGCTCAGGTAAAGAGTCGACATAGTCAACTTTATAAGTTTTTCCAAGCTCGATTTCGCCAGCAGGAATCTCTGCAAGTACAACTCTTTTAAATGTCATGATAAATATGGATATTCTTTAGATAAATCACAGGAAACTGCAATGATTGAATGTTAAATAGCAATGATTGAATGTTAAATAGCAATGATTGAATGTTAAATAGCAATGATTGAATGTTAAATAGCAACGATCGTTCTTTCAAATGAACTCTAACTTTTCACCTCGGCTCCTTTTACCTCGGCTTCCCCCACAGAAATACGAGCAAGTCCAGAAGCAAAGTCACAAGCTGGATTCCCCTCAGCGCCGTTGGGAGGAAAAATACGAGCTGCCGATAATGCCTTGAATCGGCAGAGTCGAGACTCGAGAAAGAGACTCGAGAAAGAGAGAGTCGATTTTACGGTTAGAAAGAATGAGTCTGTCCGTCAGTCCATACTGTGAACTTTGTTGACTATGACAGACTGAGTGTGGCGTATGCTCGATGTTGGCTTTCACACTGAATCTGCAGGTTCGTTGGCTAGAATCCGCTAGATTATCGGTTAAATAAGAACGCATATCGTCTGACGTTGTAATACAAATTGCCAAATCAATGTCGATATCTTCCGTTCTAATAATACGTGTGGCTCAGAGTAATCATATGTATTTAAATTTCATGAAGGCTCATACGTGATCCGAGCGATATCTTGATACTGATTCTGAAGCTAGGTGGATCTCTGCCATTAATCTGACAGTCACCATCAGCCTGTTAAGCAAAGTATAAAGCAATGAATGATGAATATCTGGAACAAGTAGACTGAGATACAACTGGAAAGGTGAAATCTCATTCTAGACAACGTAGGGCTTCTAGAGACTTGATTTCATCTAAACGAAAAGTTACTCAGATATAAGATTCTAGCCCTTTTATTACCTTGTAAACTTCAGGTTCAATCAATTGCAACCGTTAGACTTGGATCAAAGACTTTCTAACTAAGCTCTAAGCAGAATCCTCGATCTAGTTGAATTTTCATAGAAAATGTAGCTGTCGATGTGCTATGAAAGCCTGAGTTCGAATCGAATCTCAGGATCCAAGGCTCATATCTTGAACATTGAATATTTTCTATATTCAGGTCGAGTAGTTGACTGTTGTCATTGTCATATTCAACTGCCGACTTTTCATTGATGTTCATTCTCTTGATCTGCTTCAACGTTTCAGGTACCGTCAGTGCCGATATCAATATCCATCGCATATCGGCAAATGAACATCTCTAGTCAATTCTAATCAAGTAGTTTATAAACATGACCAGTAAAATGTTGGGTGGGAGATCAGCCGTACTGATCAACTCGATGGTAAAATCGTGATTCGAGGTTGGGAATCTTGGGATTCGGACTTGGGAACATAATTTTCATGGCTTTGAGGCTTTCAGGACCTGCATTGCGAGTCAGTTATGCGATACGTTCTGCATGTTCTGCTTGTACTGTGGCAGTTGCGAAGTATTCTGTCAAATCAGGACAACCACTTTATGAAACTCGGCCTCATCTCATCCAAAAAGGAGAATTGACTCCGTTTATAACTGCTGAAGAATTCTACCTTCGACGACAAAAAATCCTCGATTCAATTCCCGACAACAGTCTTGTCATAGTCCCTGGAAATGAGACCCAGTTTGTTACAGAAAGTGTATTTTGTGAATTTCGCCAGGATGTCAATTTCCAATATTTGACGGGATTTCTCGAACCAGGAGCTGCATTGATATTACATCGACAAAACGAGTCAAATACAAAGTCAATTCTATTTGTTCAAGAGTCGAATAAAGAGCTTGAACTATGGGATGGAGAAAGAAGTGGTTTGGAAGGTGCTAAAGACATCTTTAATGCTGATGAATCATATCCATTGAGTAAAATAGGCCCTGTACTTAGGAAGCTATTAGCAGTCACTCGTAAGGTTTATATGGACAGTTTTGAAAAGTCCAGTAGATTCCCGAGATTCTTCAAAAGTCATGGAAGAGATGTTTTAAAAGAATCACTATTGGAGATTTTAAAAGGTCATCGGTTGGAAATTTCTTCAGCTGTTAATTTGGTGGAGAAAAGTCGGATTATAAAAAGTGAAAGTGAAATCGATGCTTTAAGAATTGCAGCTGAAATTTCTTCAGATGTTTTCAATAAAGCTTTCATCAATCGGTTTGCAAAAGAAGCAGATTTAGCAGCTTTTCTTGACTATGAATTCCGAATTGGGGGATGTGAAAGTTCAGCTTATGTTCCTGTAGTCGCTGGAGGATCTCATGCTTTAACTATTCATTATACCCGTAATGATGATGTTCTTAAAGATGGAGAATTGGTCTTGGTTGATGCAGCAGGGAGATATGGAGGTTATTGTGCAGATATCTCCCGGACATGGCCTGTTAACGGGACTTTTTCACAACCTCAACGGGATCTTTATGAAGCAGTTCTTAATGTTCAAAAACGTTGTATTGAACTATGCTCAGTTTCTTGTGGATTATCATTAACCGACCTTCATCGAGCGTCTGAAAAATTCATGTATGAAGAGCTTGTCAATTGTGGGTTCCGCTTAAATCAGCGGGATGTGAACACTTTATATCCCCACTTTATAGGACATCATCTAGGTTTAGATGTTCATGATATCACCATGGGTTCAAGACATACTCCTTTAATGGTGAGCCAGGTTATAACCATCGAACCTGGTGTTTATGTGCCTTTTGACGATAAATGGCCCAAACATTTCCAAGGGATTGGAATCCGCATAGAAGATGACATCGTCGTAGGACCTGACAGCTACGAAATCTTGACGGAAAATACTTTGAAAGAGGTCAATGATTTACAATGTAAATAGTCTAGCATAAATGATATAAATATTAATGACCACTAATTGGTCTTCCTGCTTGTGCCAAAGCTTCTTTTGTTAGAAAGTTGTATTTTTTTTCAGCTGCACTCACCTCTTCTTGAAGCATCTTCTAATAAAGCTGTATCGACAGCATCGGAAGGAAGATGGACGTATCTTACAACAGACCCACGTATAAACAGACTTTTAACCGCGCTCTGAGTTAGACTATTACTTCTTTGCTTGAATACTTACGAGATGAGGGTATTTTGCTTCATCTAAAGTGGTGATATCGTCTAATTTCAGGTTCAAATATTGATCGACTGAACGTAAAGTTCCTCGAATTGACATGTCATTTTTCAATTCCACCGTGACCTAGTTAGCATAACAATATTATAAACCTATCACTTACCTCATGATCTATTAGAGTCTTGAAGAATGAAAAAAACAGCATTTCAAGGCCAATTGAATGCAAGTGTGAATCGAGAATCGAGATATCATGAAATATTATGCTCCAGGGTAAGGCCGCTGTTCAAGAGGGTAATTGAACATCTTGATTATTTCGGGAAACTCCCATTTGACAAAATTGTGGTTCGATAAATTGAAGATTTCAACTGTCGTTAAGCTTGAACAACTGCCTAGATGCCTCCATTAATGCCATTGGCAAGGTCGCAGTTCTTCTTTTCCAAGAACTTTTCCATCACAAGGACGGCACTTTCTTGTGGGTCGAAATTATGCCTTGGAATCAAGTCTAAACAAGCAGCAGTTAAACAATCTGGATCACTTTTCAAACGACTTCAGAATGTTCCAAAAAATGTCAATTCAATAAACTCTTCAAAATCTAGTTCTCGTCAGTTTTCCACTTCTTCATGTCTTCGTTCGACTGTTGTTAGTGATAAAACGATAAAACAAGCTGTTGAAGCAACTGTAGCTTCTTCCATTCGACTTGGAGCTCAAACTAGAAGACCTATAAACACTTGGAAACCGGTAGGATATTGGCTTATTGGCAGTGCAGGCCTTGTGTTTGGAATCGTCGTTTTAGGTGGATTAACTCGGTTAACAGAGTCGGGGTTAAGTATAACAGAATGGAAGCCTGTTACCGGTACAATTCCTCCTCTTACTCATGATCAATGGATGGAAGAGTTTGAAAAGTATAAACAATCTCCAGAGTTCAAGATCCTCAATTCCAATATCACATTAAGCGAATTCCAATTCATTTTCTTCATGGAATGGCTTCATCGAGTATGGGGTAGAACCATTGGTTTATCGTTTGTAATTCCGGCTGCTTATTTCATATTTAGTCGTAAAACGAGCCCTAGAGTCACTGGTCGCCTTGTTCTCATTTCGGGTTTAATTGGCCTTCAAGGATTTATCGGATGGTGGATGGTTAAATCCGGGTTAAATGAAGAATTCTTAGAAAACCCGGGTTCACATCCTAGAGTTTCTCAATATCGACTGGCTACACATTTAGGAGCGGCCGTAGTTCTATTTGCTGCCATGCTTAATACCGGACTTGAAGTATTACGAGAATCACGATGGATAAAGACTCCTACTCTGGCTTTAAAAGAGGCAGCAGTACTTGAAAACCCTATACTGTCACGGTTTAAAAAGGTGTCATTAGCTTTACAAGCTCTTGTTTTCGTCACCGCCATCTCCGGAGCCTTTGTAGCCGGTTTAGACGCGGGAATGATCTATAATACCTTCCCTTATATGGGAGAATCGATTATTCCTCCAACTAATGAATTCTTGGACCCCAATTTCTCCCCTAAAACCCCTTCAGGATTCGGACTTTTCTGGAATAATTCCTTAGAAAACCCTGTCACTGCGCAGTTCAATCATCGTGTATTAGCCACGACGACATTCTTTGCAATTCTAGGCGCTCATCTTCAATCTGTACGACTAAAACCATTCTTGCCAAAGTCTGTAATGAGAGCAAGTGGAGCCATGATGGGTTTTGCTTCATTACAAGTCATTCTAGGTATTTCCACCCTCATTTATGTAGTTCCTACATCCTTAGGAGCTGCTCATCAAGCCGGTGCTCTAGCACTTTTAACCAGTGTTTTGGTTCTATGTGCTAGACTTAAAACCCCAAGAACGAGCATGAGATTACTCCTGTCAACGTTGGCTAAAAAGTCTTCTCCAAAACCCCTGTAAATAAATATATATATATAATCTTACCAAATCTGTTTTGTGATCATTTTAAACCTTGTAACAGTCTGTAGTTCATTATCCTCTTTTTTTTCTTTCAATGGAGGCATTTCTTCATCTGGATCGTAAAGACGCTTGCGGATTGTATCATTAACTTCCACAACTCCATGAGAACCTCGATTATTACCAGGTAAATAATCACTACTTTCACGAGCTTTTGAAGGTCTTCTAAACCGAGACATTCTGGTCCGGCTAGTTGATCGTCTTTTCGACGAATATTTGAGCAGAAACAGTCCTAAAACAAGTTTAAATGCTAATAGAACCATAAAACAAGAAATAACAACAAGAATTATATTCAAGGTTGAAATAATATTGGATAAAGATGTCTTTGAAATAGGGATTTTGGAGAAAAAGATGTCGACTTTGTCCAAAGTTGAAAGATTCGAACTTGTAGCGATTTGAGTCGTGGTAGCATTAATAATACTCTGAGTTGGAGTCGTTGCTTGATTCTCAAGAATAATTTGATATGATTGTAAAGACATTCGTGCAAAAACACAAGTTAAAGGAAAAACTGGTAAACCAATTCGCTTCGTCATGATTTGGTCTGAAAATCGATTCTCAGCATAATCAGTAGTTAAAATATCAAGGAATTTCTTATAAATTCTCGGTCTTAAATTGTTGAATTTAGTGATATAAGAATGTTTAATCCAATCGACACAAACTTCAGAACCAAGAACTACAAGTGTTGGGCCTAAAATAGCCCCTAACCAACGATTCCATCCAGACCAAGAACTAGGAATTATTCCTGTACTGCTTACCTCTACTATATTGCGAATGCCAACAAGAGAAATCATAATAATAAGTTGGAATCGTTCAGTGATATCTGCACAAGTAAGTTGAAAGAGGTTTTCACGTTCGAATTTCTTGAAAACTGTCGATTTGATTTCTGAAAATTGGTTGCTTAAAAGAAGGGTTAAAAGAGCATTAGAGTAAGAATTTACTGCCACATTTAACGTAATAACCTGGTATAAAAGTACCATTGAATGGATATACGTATAACCAATACATAACACGAGGAAAAGTAGTGGTCGATAAACTTTTGAACCATCTCTAATCGAAACATCTAGAGTCTTTGGAGAGAAAAGACATTCCAGAATATCTTGTCCAATAGCAGAACATAATTTATCGGCCACTTCAAACACATTAAACATGACATAAAGCTTTATATCAGCTTGTCCTCGGATATTATGATAGATTTTACTTGTATCCAAAGCTTGTAGAGTCCAAAATACAAAGCAAACAATGGTTCCTTTGACAATAACTGATTTATGAGATTGTGCAACTCTTCGTCCTAAAGGTTTTCTTCTACAAATGTTGATAATATGACGTCCAATAGCATAAAATGCTGCTATTAATCGTAATGGAAGAATGGTAAACATATAAAGGAATGCATCCAAACATGCAAGAACTCCAAATAAAATGACCATTTCCAATCGAACGGGGACTTTTAACATATTTATAAGGTTTTCAGACCGTTCTTCTGAATCGGTGGTCTCAGCAGATGCTGTAAGTTCCACTTTTAAATAGTCCCATAGAGATAGAGAAGGTAATGTATGCGATATTGAGCTTTGACGTGAAGGTGATACCGAATGTGATGGTAAAGAAGATGGTAAAACTGTAGATGCAGCACCTGAAGGTCCTGGTGGTGGTCTTTTTGGTGTCTCCCTTTCCCTAGATCTTTCAGAGTTCCTATGGACTATCCATTCATCTTTAGATATCCATTCATCTTTAGGTGATCCAAGGTCGGAATATCTTCTTCTGGACCCATTTAAAGGTAGTTTCAGCTGAGGAGGCTCTTTAACTTCAGCATTTAATGGAGGACTCAGCATAGGAGGTGGAAAATAGTCGACTTCCATGTCTAGAATCGAACGAGTCGGTCAAATCGGTCCAAAATCGACCAGATGTTGGCAATCAGTGAGGGTTAGGAATGTCAAATGTTAGATAAGCGGGTTAGGGCTGGAGATATTACCTAATCTCATTCTGGAATTTCAGAATTTCACTCTCGAATGGACTATGATAACACACTTTAGAGAGCTTGTATCTCATAGAATACCAGTTTTACAGCTTTATAGAAGGATTCTACGGCATTGTCAGCACTTACCGCTGGAAAATCACGACAAAAATGACGTTATTTCATCCGTAATTGACCAATTTAAGCTCTCCAAAGCAATAATGTCTTCATATAAAGCTCGAGATCGATTGTTAAAAGGTTATGAATGGGAAGAAATCTTTCGAAAATCGATTGAAGAAGGAGATTTGAATACTTGGATTGTTCAAATCAAGTCATTTCTTGAAAAAGAACGTGAACAAACCTCTTTGAAAGCTTTACAAACGAACAAGCAAGTACAATCTTACTGGATCAAACCAAAAACTGGGTTGGAAAAAGCTATTTATAAACGATATCAACATCAAGTTGCTGCCAGGCAAAAAATGCATCGATTGTATGAAAAATCATGTAAACTTCTTTCTTGTAAAGTGCCTTTAGATCCAGTTTATGTTGACTGTATTCTTTTTCATGAATATAAAGCCGAGGTCAAACGTCAGAGACTTTTGAAAAAGCGTCAATTACAAACAAATCATCCTTTGAAAACTCATCTTTCATATGTTAATACTCCTCAAGGTAGAGTACATTTCTTACGACTTCCTTGGACACAATCGAATAGAGTCTCAGGCTATTTAAGAGCGGTCATTCTTAACCGATTCACAGATAAACTTGACCATTTAAACTGGTTAATGGCATTGTCGAGATATCAAGCTGAATGGGAATATCCTAAATCATTAAAAGTCTTAAATGAATGGACAGAACCAGTGAAAAAAGCCATTCAAGACCTTCAAAAATCGAGGTTAAAATTCATGGAAAAATCCGAACTACAACGGATGATTCTAATTGCAAGAAAAAGGCAATATGATCGAGTTTTCCAAGGAAAATTCCAAGGAAATTTGCTAAAGTGGGCTGCAAAAGACAAACAAACTATTCACAGCCCTCATGAAAATGTCCGTTCAATGCTTAAAATCAGTTACTTTCGATAATCCCTTTGAACTTTATAACCTTCAATTGTACCATCATCAATAATAGCAGAATTATTCATTTCCTCCATTTCTTCATCATCATTCTCATGTTCTTGAATCTTAAAACTCTTGATTTGTTCACTAAGTCCTGCAAGAAAAGGATCTAGAGGTTCATTAGTTGTAGAATTTCTCCGATTGAGCTTATTCTCATCAACACTCAAATATTTGAACTCTTCAATAACTTGTTTTAAACTCTTATTTTCGAAAACACTCTTGGCTTGAATCTCTTCAAGAAGTGCTAAATGAAGTTCATATTTACAAGTTCCATATGGTAGATAAGTGATATCTTTTCTTGCGAAAATAGGCTCATCTGATAATTGAGCCTTGTAGAACATGGACGCTTGATAATGGGATTTTTCACAATATTTCGACATATAAGTCCCCGGTAGAATCATAACTGTCTTTTCCCGATAATTTATCTGATGCTGTTGCCGGATTCCCTTCGGATCTTTGTTGCAAAGAGGATATCCACATCGATGGATGATATTTCTCTCGTCGACGATATCTTCATAATCTTGAGCAGTAAGGAATCTCGAGGCGAACTTTAGAAAATATGGATCAACTCCATCGATCATGAATTCCACTAGATCAAGTAGAATCTGATTGCCTTCCTTAGGGGTTAAAAGTCCTGGATGATTGAGCCGAAGTAGAGATGAAGAAAACTGCCGTAGTGATTGAGAATCAGATGAATTGGAAAATGAAGCTCTTCGAACAGCTGCTGATCCGGCAAACATAGCCGCCGTAGGCAATGTAGCCGTTGAAATGGAAGAATCTGACCCTGCCCGGCCTCGAGGTCTCATTGGACCAGAATTGATGCTTTGTTCCATCTGATGCAATCGCAAGGGATAACAGGTGAGAACTATAGTGAGCTGTCTTGAATGCTTTAATGAGTATGATAAATGTCTTGAATCGTATTGCAATTTCAATGGCGAAATCGGTCTCGGTTGCTAGTTCAATCGGCCTCGATTTGGATTCTCTTGTGGGGATTCCAATTACGTCATGGGTCAAGTGGATGTTCAATGTGGGTCATCGTGGGTCACTGTGTTCCATTGGGGTCATATGCCGATATTATTTGCGATTTATCGGCGAAATTCAGCTGAGAATTAGGATAATTCTTCATTATCGCTAATTTAATATATCCTTTTATAATAGATGATACAATCACTAGAATGAGTCTACAATATCCAAGTAAATCTAAGAATGCCTTTAAATTTCAGTTCAGTTCAGCTGCCACTCCAAACAGAGTTCTTTGAGCACGGTGACAGATGTACCGTATGATGTCGTAAACATGAATTCAGAACACAGTCCTAGAAACCCTCCTCGGTCAAACGTGCGGATTTCAAAGGCTCGTACTTCTATGCACGTTCATCCATGCCTCTGCTTCTTGCGTCGTGCTCTGGCCTCGAGCTCTATGCCTCGAACTCTATGCCTCGAGCTCTATGCCTCGAGCTTTATGCTTGTTCTTCTCCGAACTTCCATGCCTGCTTCTACAACATCTTCTCACCACATTTAATTCTGTCGCATTATCCCTCTTCCGGAGACAGACTTCCCATCCTTCTATTCATCATAATCATCAACAGGAACTTGAACATCAAACTCCTCATCACCAATTGCAAACGCCAAAACAGACTGATCTACAACTCCAGCAGCTTCTAAAGTCTTTTTTCCATCTGCAGCAGTGTCACAAGGAATCTCTGTCCATCCTTCATCAAGATCCGTTCGATCAACAGGTAAAGCTAATCGAATATCAGTTTTGACCAATGTTTCCGAGCTTTCTTTCTGCTCCTCCTCGTCCGAATCAACTTCAAATGACGGCTTAGGAACTGGTATGTCATCAGAATCCTCAGACGCGTCGAGTACTTTAGTTTCGTTCAACGCGTCTGCCAAAATCTGCCGTAGACTGTCCAAAGTACTATTACTATCCACATTCAACATGATCACGGACTTGGCATGTTTTATCCGCAACGTAAGCTGCACCTTCCCCGACGTTTGTTTAACCTATGTTATTATTCCATCAGATATGTTGAGCTATCGAACCTACCATTATAATGTGAAGATTGAAGATTGAAGATTTCAGGAGTGTAATGGGATAATGGGATCTGGGAGGAGTGCAATGGGAATTGCCAAACTGGCTCGATTTTCATGAAAGATTCTCGCATAACGTTCTGTAACTTTGGATATTTTCTGAATCTTGTACTTTCTGATATCTTCTCAATCTTGTCTATCATAAGTCATTCATGGCTGTATCTTGAATATTCACTTATGGAGCGTCAGTTCTAGAATTGAATTATTCACTACGTTCCACTGGAAGCTTAGCATGGAATTCTGTGCTGTAACGGAGACAAAGTTGTCGAGCAGCTTCACAATTATACTATTACATCCTTCACTTAATCTTTCACTTTACATTCAATGGTCGTTAATAACTAACTAGTTAACCAAAGCAGAGGCGGTGGAAGATTCGTATTTCCAGGTGGCAGGAAGAACTCCAGTTGTCTTGTAATAACGAGATAGACGATGGATTCGGGATTCGATCAAAATCAATCGGAACTTGGAATCCTTGTCCTTTCTGTTCTTGTCCAAATGCTTTCTAACAGCAACAGCCTTCTTGATAAGGTGATAAAGATCTTCGGGAATCTCAGGGGCGAGGCCTGCCGCTCTGTCAGCATATAATAACATAAACCATACAGAGGTACAAGAACTAAGCGCTGAGAGAAGTGTTGACTCGACACTACTAGCTAGACCAAAGAAACCACTCTCTGATTGCTACAAAGTGAACAGTTGTTGCACGTCCTCTCACTACTTAGTCTTTTTATTATTTCACTTACCATTTGACTTTAAGATTCTCAGAATCTTGTTTCCAGTTACGACCTTGACCTGGGTGACTCCATGGGAATCTCTTAGGATAACTCCGATTTGTGAAGGAGTCAAACCCTTACGAGCATATTTGATGATTTGTTCGACAACTGATTCAGGTTGTAGCTTGAACCAGCTAGGAGGCTGTCGAGAGTAGGGGGTTGCTGAGGATGAAATACCTTTTCCTTTGCTGTGAAGACGACCCATTGTTGCTGCGTGTAGGGAAAGAGAGTTGAGTGTGTTTTAGATCTTGAAGGGGGAGTGAAAAAGATTTGCCCTAATAGCAGTCACAAATAGGTTTACCCTGGAGTGATATGCTACCACCTTAAATGTAGACGTTTGAACACATTGATCTCTGCAATTTTATATCTATATGTTTATATTAAATAGTCAAATGGATAATTAAAGCATTAAATATCCATATTTTAATATCAGAAAGTATTTTCAAGCAAATTTTAAATAAAAACCAGACTCAGTTTCGAACCGAAGGCCAAAAAAATATTCCTCGAGAAAAATTTGTTGTGACGCATACTTCCCACTAGACTAATTGGGGTCTTTTTCAAAATAGAATTAATGAAACTGGGTTAGTTCAGTTACCCGGTCTATATTTGCTTTTTCCTGGACTATATGATTGACTATCTCCCAATTGCAAAAATGCACATTTGGCCTAGTGGTTAAATAAGGGTTTCTCTGGTTCGAAGCAGACCAATGGTATTTTTACAACTACGTCAAAACAGCTATCAGAGCTATACAACTCGGCCTGAGAGCATATTATGCAGAAGAAAGACCGTTTAAATCGATTTACCAACTTTCCTTGCTTTCAATTGGAAGTCTTACGATATGTATGGATATACTCGTTATTTGGATGCCGTACCAGAATTGAAATTCAACAGATTCCTTCTCCTCTACAATACAATTCTATTCAATAATCTTCATTGTTATAACCTGTAGCATCAAATATCGCATGGATCCTGCAGTGAATGTCGGACAGCACCGTACAACTGTCCTAAGCCTCTGTACCTAAAGTAACTGCTCAATATCGTCTAATTCCTCCTCATCTGTAATCTCAATAACCCTAGTTAGCATCACATTGACTCTGTAAAGTCTCTGTACTTTAACACTCACTTTCCAACACTTGTCTGGTTTCTAACCAATTCAATTGCTCCAGCATAAAGCATTAAATTCTGTTGAGTAGCAGTAGGAGGTCTGAAATAAATCATGACATAAGGAGCAGTAAACCTTCCATCATGAGTTGTAAATGGATAAGAAAGAATTATGAACCTCGGGGTATTTTCAGGTAAATGGTCGGCAACATCTACAATCGAAGTAAACGGGCTTTCGTCCTCATCTTGAATATATATAGATTGATTTTCCTTGGAGATTTGAAGAATTAAAGCTTCAGGTTTCTTTGCTCGCGAACTGCTCAATCGAAATTTGTCCAGTGTAATTTTAGTCTCTACCGAGAATGAATATAAACTTGCCTATTAGTTAGCTTAAGTAGTATTATGATTTCTCATATACATGAATCTCTTCTGACATGATTCTCTTACCATTTGTATAGCAGATTAGAGATGGGAGGATGTCAAGATATTATTTATTATTATTATTTTTATTTATTTGCTATTATTTTATTATTTTAAAAACTCAGCCTTTCAGCCATGGATCAATTGTCAATATTAAACACTCAGCGAGCTTTTCAGCATTTTTCCGAGTGATTCATTAATTTCCTCGTTGAACTTTATCCACGATCAACATTAATATTTTAATAGATTAATGTAGAACTTAATAATCTAGACCTTGGTTGGTCATCTTTTTAAAACCAGGTTACATCGAGTTGTGGCCCATTTGTGCCATTTGTGGGGCCAGTTGTTGTGGGCCATTTGACAGTTTATAAGATTGTCCGATATTGATCCGGGGGCATTAATTTGGCTCCGGAACTTGTAGATTATTCTGATTATAATACATTATGACCCACTAAGCCGATCTCCGAGCCCCGCGTTTGGCCTAGATCGTGGTGTTGAATCTGATTACACAGCATGTTAGAACAATAGAATTGGCGGTTATATATAAGTGTAAGTCAGGATCTCGATCGAATGTCGAATCGAATGCTTCGTGGTGAGGTCCTAGAGGATGTGAGATATTTGGACTCCAGATTCCAGAGACTCCCAGTAATTATCGGGAGATTCAGACTGACGATATTACGCGATAATATCGGGAAGACGAATAGTCTCGAATAATCCCTCCAATAGCTATCGGTACAAATATCGGGAGGTTAGACGATCGTGGGGTTCCCGGTCTGATTATCTGCATTGCATGGGTATATCAGGGCGAATCAGGCTCTGGTAGATATCGAGACGCTATCTCCCATATAACCGATATATCGGCGAGAAAATACGTATGGATACCATATATCGGCTATCGGACCGCTACTGTTATGTATGATGCTCATTATCTATATGCTACCAAGAAAATGCCTCTTCAAAATAATCCACTCGAGCATCGGATCGGTTAATATTCTTGACTATCGACCTCCGAACAATATCCACAAAATTTGGAGGACCACAGGAAATAACGGCAATACTTCCTTCTGCTTCTTTCAAATACTGGCCAATTTGGACCTTGAGATTAGGCCTTCCAACATTAAGACAATGACCAAAAGCTCGAGCTTTTTCAGTACTCAAAATAGGAATAGAACCCGATCGCAGAGATGCTGTAGAACAAGAGGCTTGAACCGAAATAATTGAAGGAACAGCAAGTGATTTCTCTTGTACTTTAGGTGATTTAACCTCGGGCTTATTGGTTTGTTGTTCATTGTCAGACGCTTCACTTTCTTCAAATACAATTCCTGCACTTGAACTTTCCTTACCCAAGGCTTCATAAGCTTCTATTTCATCCAACGAAGTTATCAACATCTTTTGAGTCACGTAAATATGGACCTTGAACTTGTCATAAGTCATAAGACTAAGAATCTCATCTCCGAACCAGTCTAAAGGTACACAATCGGGAATAATCCATAGAAGAACAAGCCTTTGATCACTTTTCTTGGTCAAATCCTTCATTTTATGTGCATATGAATAAATAGCAGTAATCCCCATGCCTCCTGCTACTAGAATAACTGTTTTATGGTTCTCAACTGGAGCATGAGTGCCATAAGGACCCTCAATCATTATCGGAAGTGTGGCGGTATTATTAGGCTGAGATCTTAAGAAATTGGCGATTTTTTTCGTGGCTCCATTCCTTTCTTTAATTGCTAATTGAAGCTTTCCTTCCTCAGATTTTATCGGACTTTGGTAGACAGAGAATGGATGATTCTGCCAAAACAAATCACTGGTAAGAATTCGGATATAAATATAAGCCCCTGGACGAATATTCCACCGATGACTGCAGTTAACAGATACTCGGAATGTATTGTCAGAAAACAGTTCCAATCGACCTTTACTAGAGATTCCAGACAGGATAATATTAAAAGCTCGACAACCTCTTTCAAATCCATAAAGTCCTATCGATGCGTAAATCCATCCCATCCAACCGAAATCACTACAATGACGGTAAACTCCGACCATAAACACAATAAAAAGGATCTTGTGAGAAAAGGAGAAGATTTCATACCATCTTGTACGGAAAAAGGACAAGAATACCATCACCATGGCTGATATAATAGCTACATGAGCCATTTTCCAATTGATAATCGAATGCCATTTATATATATATTGACCTTGGATAATGGCTATCCATGAGAAACAAACGGCATGAATAACTGCATGAATGGTCATCATTGTAGCCACCCATCGATGATAGACTTGAAAGGTATCATAAGACCATCCTGTGAAGAAGAGCATAAAATTATTCCTACTGGCAAAGACAATAACAAGAGGGAGTTGTGTAAATGCCATGATAGCAGTTCGATTACCCATATACCTTAATATTTGCAAAGTTTTCGAATGTAAATAAGTATTTGGAGTATAAGGATCATACCAAAAGGCTAGGAAGACACCATTGAGGGTCAAGTAACCAAAAAGTACAAAGAATTGGCCTCTTGTAGGAGTTTTGAAGCTCCAATAGGCGATTTTGATTGGCTTTCCATGAGTGAAGCCGAATAATGCTGGTAATGTAAAGATTTTCCTGAAATACGTGATGAACCAGATTTGTTTGGTATCATAAACAACATCAGGATATACTCTGCTTAAAAAGTTGTCAAATGAGTTGATAACGACAATAAGAACCCAATATGCTACCATGATTGTCCCTAGTATAGTGCCCAAGGCATATTGTCTTTTGGCAGCAGCAGCAGCTTTGAAATCGATTTCAAATGTCTTTGCTGGAATATCGACAGATTCAGATTGTAAATCTTTGGATCCATTAACATATTTAGGAGGTTGAATAGTCGGTTCTTGCTGTTCATATATCCTATCAAGTTCAGCAAATGTGATTATTTCGACCTCTCCATGGCCGTTATATTGACAATTATCTTGAATAAACCGATATCCTTGTTGTACTTGAGAATCTGTATCAGTTTGATCGTTTATACAATCGATGACGCTTCCTAGAAAAAGGTGATTTCGACATTGACATCCTACATTCAGTACAGTCGTGTTTGTACAGCCAAAGTTCCATCTTGATGCACTATTCCAACAAGCAAGAGCCACTGAACTTCTTATTCCTGCTCTTTGACAGCTACCCAAGGAAAATAGTACCGAAGCACAAAGTAATCCTAGCGATTTCATCGTAAATGTGGACCAACTGGGTTGAAATTATTTCAAAGAGCAAATGCTGAAGAATGCTTTTAGATATGCAAGATTATGGACGATGACTTCAAACCCTGAGTATATAAATGATTTAAGCCATAACTTATCAAAGTTCTGATAATAGCATGATGTTATTTTACTCTAAATACCTGCTAATGATCGTCCTAGCCAAGACTAATTTCATGGAATTTCCTAGACGATCCAGCCGGCTGTAAGTTCTGGCGTAAGGCTCAACTCAAAGTTTTCCAGGCACAAAGTTGTCAATCGTCAAATTACCAACATAATGGCTAGATGCTATAAAATAAAGTTTCGATATGTATGTCTCATGTTAATTCAATCTAGTAAACAATTGTTATGCTCGTCTATACATCAGCTCTCTCTCTCATCGCTATACCGCTTATACTTTCATGGCTTTCATATATTTAAATTTGACGGTTAAAAGTCCAAGTTATGGCATAACCAATATTAACAATTTCAATATTAAATTATTGTACACATAATAGAATTAATGCCTACTTTTATGCTTTAAATGTTTAAATTTAATCTGTACATTATGCGTCGTTGTCTATATAATTAATTAATTCTTGATTTTAATAATTAATTCCTGATTTTTCCTAATTTTCAAATGGTCACTTCATATCTTCAAGCTATTATTTTTATTTTATATATTTTTTTATCATTTTTATTTTCTCAACAATTGGAATTGTATTTAAATATTCTTCGAATTCTGTTGGCTTGTTAAATAATGTGTTTCATGATGTGATTTTGTTGAATCAATTTCTGATCAAATAAGGTTTCAAGCATAGACCCTTGATTTTATCAAGGTAAAATTACATACCAGTTGGAGATAATCTACAGTTATATTATTTATTAACGATTGAAATGGTATCTTTAAGATGGAAGAGGATCCTCCGAGATAAGGAATAAAGTATTTTGATATTTCGGCTCGCTTCCTGTCCGGACCTACGAGGGACATTCTGAACAAATGTATTCTTGAACTATATATTCATGCTATCAGCATTAACATCTAGAATAAACCAGAATAAAATAGAATAACCAAGGTATAGATATGAAGGGTTCCCACGGATCTAATAGATCCGATCTATATTCAATCGTTTCATATGTTTATTGCAATTAAACAACAATTGTTGTGCATTGCACGGCTAAACTTAATGCTGTGGAATTGTTCCAGCTTATTCCAGACTTGTTCCATCACCAGAAATTGTTCTTTGCATGATATGCCTCGGTCCCCGCATATGGCTGACGATCTTTCGACACAATGATCCTCAATATCAAGTCTTTACTAATTCAACAAGCAGTTTATCATACTACAGTCTTTAACTCAAGTCTCAAGTCTCAAGTTTGCTTAAATCGTCTCTGCTTGCTGTTCAATGAAGCTACAATTTAACCATCTAATACTGCATAAGGTCTCGTCAATCTGATAAGATGTTTAAAACTAGATTCTCTAATTTAAAGCTCAGCGGTTAACATAATAAAGTATATATTAATGCCAATGGGTTTTCTCTGTATAAAACACATGTCCATGCCTTCTAAATCTTTGAATTTATCTAGCCTTTCTCTTTGAGATCTCATTACAACTAACAGTTGACATAATGCTAGTAGATGCTAAGTAGGAGCTGAGTGAATGCAGTAGAAAGCTTAGTTCTGAGTTGTTAGGTGCTACTGCATGTATCGATTGGGTGACTCTTGCTCTTCGGATGTTACAAGTCCGAACAAGCCGGGCAGGCCGAACAGGCCGAGTGGCCGCAGTATACCGCAATTGTCTCACTAAGTGCTCCGCAACACTGCCGTGACCGCCTTATGAATAAGGTTTAGGAGGTTTTCACATTCACCTAGGCTTCAATGCTATCAGTCGTTGCTAACCTACTACTAGATACATTTACGGAGCAGTTAATCTGTTGCATGGAATAGAATACAACTGATTACGGTTACATGGTTACAAGACACTCCATGTCTCAACTCTCAAGTCAGGCGGAGTTAAAGAGAAACTGAGACATTCGAATGGCGGCACATATACCCTAATTATTGCCAGAATAAACCTTATTCATAGCCCACAATTGCTCAGCAAATGTTGAGCGAATTAGAGTTTGCTTACAAGCCCGTTATTGCCGTGCCCTGGATAGAAAGAATTGGCGGGGTTAATCCAGCCTTGCTTAGCCACCTAAGGCGTATATGCGATGGGATTCGCTTGCATGATGAGGAGATATCTTCTCGTATCTCGTATGCTTGGAATGCTAGAAGGCTGAGGCGGATTAAACATCCTAAAAAGTATTTCAACATGTAAGCGCAAACGCTTGCCATTGCTTGGCATGTGGTTGCATCAAGACAGATGTTTTAGTCTTTTAGGTCAGAATATTTTTTTGGATTCAGTAACGATACGACCAGCCTCTCGAATAAGATCATATTGACTTTATCGGACTTTTTTTAACGTCGTAACTACAGGTAGATCCACAATCCGTATATGGAAGAAAGCAAAAAAATATTGGTCCTGATTGCCAATAGACAATGTCGTATGGGATCTCACATTCGGATGGATAGTCATGGATTACCGAGATCAACCTCCTTTTGCCCCAGAACCGGAATATTTTCAATATCTTTGAGTGGGCTTTGTCTCAATGCATTGAACTTAACCATGTGCCTGCGATACCATTTATTTTTTCGGGGCCTTGCCAGTTCCTGAAGTGCCTGTTGGTTCCTGGAATCTAAGTTTGCCAATGCCAGCGCAAACGATTACTACTTGACTTACCATTTATGCTTTGGAATTGTTTTTTTCTCATCAAGCGGCCGAAATAACTTTTACTCTACTGTTGGCTTTTTTAAACAACTCTAAATGGTGACATTGCTTTTGCACCCAGGAACCATTGCTACTTGATTCAAATAACGTTTCCAATTACAATACCCTTTTAGGATAACTAATTGAAGTCTCCTTTAATTCAGTCATGCATTATATCTGCAGGCACACTTGTAGACTTGATCAATCAGTACTTCATATCTAGCCTAATCTTGCCTTATAGGGTTTGGATCAGCAGGTCCGAAAATCGCCTGAAAAAATACTCCCCATCAGTGGCTGTTCGAATATGACAAAAAGGGAATATTCAATTGAACGACTTATGCTCGTTCAAAGATATCTATTTCCCGTATTTACCGACCGTAAAATCTCTCTTGTCTTGTTGAGGCATTTTTCGGTTTCTCTAATTACCGGTTTTCTTTTTCGTGACAATTAGACAGTTAAGGTTCTGGGCAGCCGTAGGCTGTACCGTTAAGGTGTCAAGACATCTGTCTCAGTAAACCAGTAAAAAATATCGCTCAAGGTCTTTGATAGTCTCTGGTTCAGTACTGCAATTTCCAAGTTAAATTTATGACATTCAATGGTACTTGACTCTCTTGGCAATTAAAAATATTTGCTCATGACAACCGTTAATGCTAGCTTATTTCATCATGTCATCTATGAATAACTTGCATTAAGGTACGATAATTAGTGAAGCCTAACTGTTCTTTTTCCAGGTTCCTCAAAAGACAAGTGGGGCAAGATCTCAAAGCAAAGAAGGTTCACCGCATTAAGGCGTGGTTGCTTGTAGTGGTGTTATCAGCTCTGCGTTTACCCCTGAATATACCCCAACCACAGCCAGGTGCCTTGATTACGTCACAACAAGAGTGGAGATTGATCTTGCCTGATTAGGAATAGTAATTAAACCTTGGACGATCGCGATCCACAATAAAATTTCAAATATTGAAATTGTCTTGTAATTTCAGAAAAGAATTGTCTTGTAATTTGAAAAAATTGTCTTGGCAGAGTCGAATAGTTAATTGTATTAGCGCCTAAATAAAATGTACATTGATTTTTTTAACAAGACAAAACACGCGTACTCTGAAGAAAATATTAAGGGTGATCACGGTAAATGTCCAGCTTTTCCGTTAACACTGTATATTTGTAAAATTGTCCATCCTTGAGTATATCGCGACTCTAGGTTGAAGTCTTGATTGATTTAAAGCAGGAGAGATTTTCGGACCAATAAGACCTAGATAAAACATGTATTCAGATTCACCATAGTTGCAGACTTCGTAGCCATTAGCTGGAGAAATCATATCTTGAGAAAATCCATATTGTGTCGAGATCATTGGAGGACTGAGAGAAATAGAAGAGACTGGGCTTTCATAGCATTGACTTTCAGGAGTGGAGATTGGCGACTCCGGAGCAACACAAGATCCAGTTTGTAAACCATTGTAGTCTGACCAACCAGTCATCTGATATCCAAAAGATTGATGATATGTGGGGTCCTCAATAGGCATTTGTAAGACTCCATTAGTCTCTTGAGAAGAAAGAAAAGCTCTGGAATCTTCCTGTTGAGACCTCAATTGTGGAACTTCTTCTGAATTTGGATATAGAAACAATTCTTGTTGTAGCATTGTAGAGTTTTGCTCAGCAACAGGATTTGGCTCATAAGCCGAGGCTTGAGGTTGTTGGGAAAACTTATTGTTAGCCTCAAGCTTAAACTGTCCATAGTAACCGGAATATTTGTCTTTAACACTGACGATTGGCTCTAATTCCTCTTGCTTCACGTGAACAACAGTGTCTGAATCCTCATCCAATACCTGAATTCTATCATTTTCAGGAGGAGTTTGACGCGTCAGAAACTCGGTATGGAATCTTGACTTTTCGGTAATAAGTTGTAATCGCTTAGGAACGCGACTTGATTGAGAACAATGACCAGTCTTGAGCAATTTTTCAAGACATCTCTTTCGATGTCTCTTTAGAATATCACTGCGACAAAAGGTATCCTGACATAGAGAACAAACATGTGGTCTATACCCAGTGTGCTTCATGTAATGTCTCTTCAGATGTTTAAGATGTTGATAAGACTTTTTGCAATTGTTGCATTCATATTTGCCTTCATCATTCTTAGGAGTAGACTCCAAAAAGTTCATTGTATCGTCAACATTTCGTTTCGTCCGATAAGAATTGGAACCGAACATGTCCATGACAGAAACATTTCGATGTTCTCCAAAGGAAGTAGTCACGGGTAACGCAAATAAAGTAGACATTATGAACAAGTTAACAAGAAAGTAAAGCGAGAGTGAGGTCTGGATCCGTTTCTAATAAATCGTCCGGAGTAAAACCAGTATTTATAACCGTATTAATAGATGGAAAATCCCAAAACCGACAAATCTATAAGAGCCCTGAAACTTTTAGTGGCTGGCTATTGTGTCCCATTTATAAGAATTATGTGCTTTACATATTATTATAACATTAAGCATGAAGTTCAATTAGGAATCAGGTGCCAGATTAGTATCGAGCGATAGGAACCAGGACAAAAAAACCTTTGATAAAAAAAAACAAATAAAAAAGCAAAAAAGAAAACGGAAATAATTTATTTTAGGTGTCAAATGGAGGGAAATGACTTCATTTGCAAAAAAGAAACTGTAAGGGAACAAAAATTGAATGGATTGGGCTAAAAAAATAAAACTATGACGAAGGTAAGAGGCTTTACTTTTTGTTAAACAAAAGCAACGAAAAGTTTAAATTCACTGATTTACCTAATAAACTCTCTCTAATAGATGACTATATTTTGAACACAAAAAAAAACGAACCAAGGTCTCTTGGGTTAACTTTCCTTTACAAGATTTTTTGCTATCCATAAGCTGTCATTGATGTAGATCTTTGACTTCTTAGCGAGCCATCCATTATGGCAATATGGGCAAATTAAACAAACGGTCACCTTATACAGTATCTCTCAAATAAAAATTCAAATATTAATAAAATTTGGCCTCAATTTTATGTGCAGCATCTAACTAAATATCATGAGATTATTATCACTCCAATTTTAGATATATATATTTGATTATTTGTTCAGCAGGGAGTGCACAATAGCGGTGCCAGCACCCTTTCATTCTAAGGAGACAACGTAGGCTTTCAAAAGGAAAGAAAAAGGCCCAAGGGTGATAACAGGCGGATAAAAATAAAAAAAGACAACACTAAGGGATTTATTAATTGCTGCACTGTAATAAATCAGTTTGATACATTATAAGGCTCAGAGGCTTCTCTCCAATTGGGAACCAATGTTCCTATTTGGAAGGCAAGGAAAAGTCGTGGCAGGTGTTGTATATTCAATGTCTCACATCTACATATCACTTAAATGAGGTTGTGAAGAAAAGCAAAGATGTTATAATATCGGCAGCTTTGAAAAAAGTTGCACTGACTAGCCAGGTACCAATTCTGATATATGCAGAGAATTCAAATACCAAATGACATTTAAAGTAGCGTTCAATATAAAACAGCCGGAATAGATCCAATATTTGACCAGATCCAATATTTGACCAGATAAGAATCCATTCTGATGATCAAACGTCCTCCAATCGTCGTAAAGATGGATTCGGGGTTTGCGCGTTGATATTGGTAGCCATAGTAGTATTCGCCAGTAGAGTTTAAAGCTGGCAAACTTAATTGTTTTTGTCCTGGCAGTCGACTAAGGTAAAGATTACTGTAATTAATTGCCCATGATTAGGAAATATGGCGGGTCAAGGTTGATTAAGTAAAAAAAAATTAATTTTATAGCTGGCATTACATGCAGGCGCTTTCCCCATCAATGTTCAGCTTCCATTGAAAAGTAATAGCAGCTAAAAATAAGTTAGACTAATTGAGGAGAAAGTTACGACTTTTAAGAAATGAAGCCAGAGATATTTTTTCCAGCATTGGAACAATGCCGGAACGGATTTCCGAGCTTAGAACAGGATCGTCTTTCGATCATCTAACTCAACCTGTGTTTGCACGAACTGTAATATTCACAAATATCTAGATTAATGAGCAAGGCGGCTCGGCCAGAATATCCATATTAAAAATACTAAATACTGTAAACTTTTTTTTGAAATTAATATTGATATTGTACAACTAGATTTATACTATCAGACGTTAGAGCCGACCACCATGGGATAGCTGGCGCTTTAGATGTTGAACCCAGCTACGAATTCGGGCAGTTGCATGAGGAATGTTGATAACATTGCCGTAAAAATCCTAGTGGTGTTGCTCAATTATGAAATAGGAACAACTTTAATTTGTTAAAGTATTAAAGTTTGGAGTCATGTCAGGACAAAATGGCTGATGATCTCAATATCCAAAGTTGGCTTAGTCCTTTCTCTAGCAATAAGTCTTGTCTATCATGTGTATGCCCATGTGATGCCTACTGATTAGCACGATATTCCTTATTTCTAATGGAAATAATTAACAAGGAGTAAGGCTTTGCATTTTACCAGTAATTTACATGTTGCAAGTCAGAACGGCACAGAATGGCACAGAATGGCTCAATGACGCCTACAGCTGAAGAAATTAATATTAAATATAACGTAATTTTATTTAGTTAATTAATTTAATTGTATTAATGAAACGGTCTCAGTTGTTGAACGACTAACGATTAATGTTAACGCTTCGGTAGTAATCAAAGTATAATAAGATTTGCATTGGTTACCTATTTTTTCAAGAGAAATAAAATACAAATAAAATGAATACACGGGATTGTCAAGATTTCACTAAGGTTTAGCTCGCTTGAAACGTTTGACCAACTGCTATTATCAAGCAAGAATATCCGCTGCCAGCTTCGTGAATTAGCTTTCATATACAACCTCCATGATCTGGGTGGGCAATTAATTATTCGCAATAGGGGCATGTTCCTGTACCTCAGTGGATCTGTACCTGATGATATGTATAATAACGAATATTAAATAATGAATATTAAATATTAAATAATGACTGATGAATATTAAATAATGAAAAATGAATAATGATATTGAATAGCTAATTTCTTTTCAATTATTTCCAATTTTCCTTTCAAAATCTTGATTATCTTTTGCTATCTAATCATGATCCATCATAATCTCCGCATGGCGCATATAATTCCTTCTCGAGCGATCCTTTAATTCATTTGATCATGTAGGTAAATAATATTTTAAAATATCCCACTATTCAACCCGAGAAGTCTATTACAGAAAGAAAGTCGTATCGTATCTCCGCATCAAGAGAATTTATTAATTTTCTGTTATTAAATTGTTCAAAATTGTTTCAAAAAATTAATAAATAATTTGGTTTGTTACCATGCCAACGAGGTAATTATTACTGACATTTCTAGTAGAATTTCCTGACTACAACAATTAAGAACTTAAACCATGCTACAGTGTATTCTACGTACTCTACACGGTATAGAATAGGACGTTGATAAGTCCGAAGAGGTTAACCGAATTATCTACTGACCTGACCAACTACTGTGAGGACACATCAAAAATTCAAGATTCAAAATCCAAGATTCAATTCAATTTAATTCAATCAATTCAATTCTTTTTTCAGGAATGAATGAACTATTTACTTACAATTGTGTTGATTTGGATAATTTACCTTATTATGGGGCCCAAAAAACAACGGAATAAAAATCAAAACTCATCGAATCAAAACTCCTCTCAAGACTCATCTAATTATGATGGACCAGTTACAAGATCAAAAAATAAAACAATTGAAAATCAAGACGAATTCCCAATTTTAAAACAAATGGGTTTATATGCTTCAGATATAAAAGGAGATGGAAATTGTCTTTTTCGGGCCCTTTCGGACCAATTCTATGGAGATGGAGGTAAAAATCATTTTGAAATAAGGACAAAAGTGGTGAAATATATGATGGATCATAGTGAATATTTTCAAATGTTTCAAGGTTCAGAATTTGGAGAAAGTTGGCAAAATTATATTAATCGAATGTCTACAGAAGGAGTTTATGGAGATAATCTTGAGATTGTTGCCTTTGCAAGAAATTATTGTGTTAATGTTGTCATTTATCAAAGTGATTTTAAATATGTTGTATCTTGTGAACAAAAATCCGCAAATGCTGTTCATATTGCTTATCATACATGGGAACATTATTCATCTATTCGAAATATTCAAGGTCCTCATTCTGGTCCTCCAAATGTATCACCAAAGGCAGTAGCGATTTCGTCTGACAGTACCAAAAAAACTACTGTTAGACCTGCTGGGGCTAAATGGCAGGTTGATATCGTCAAGAAAAGCTTGTCAACTACAGATTCTCCAGAATTAGAAGCTCTTATTATTCGTACTTTAGAGGGAAATAATGGAGATATTGGAGCGACTGTAGAAACGATTTTGATGAAGGAATTAAATGGAGATTTTCCTGACCTTGCTGAAACTCCTCCTCCTGTTCCTCCTAAAGATGAGAAATTCCTACCAAAGAATAAATCGGCAAAGTTGACTGCTAGAGAACGAAAAGAACGACAAAAACGTCAAGCTATGGAAAGGAAGAGGAATATTAAACCACAGTTGCCTGTTGCTTTGAAGCCGATTCCAGAGGCTGACGGGATTAAAACAATGTATATTTGATGCTGTTCAGGCTGTTGCAGTACGTTGCAGTACGGTGGCTATGACCGTCAGACAGCTAAACAATATGTATTATAGAGATTGCTGCTCATACAATCTCATCTGGCTGTCTCAACGACCATCTCAATCCAGTGTATCGGCAGACGCATTAGAACAATGTGTATCTAGTTGGAATTGCTGTATTATACTCGCCTGCTCTGACTATCTGGCAGGCTATTGATCTGGCATATCGGCGATCTGGCGTATTGTATCGGCAATCTGACAGCTGTCACAATCTTGAGCTGTCACTTCTTTAGCTGTCACAATCTTGAGCTGTCACTTCTTGAGCTGTCACTTCTTGAGCTGTCACAATCTTGAGCTGTCACAATCTTGAGCTGTCACAATCTTGAGCGTCGGCAATCGGTAATCTTAAGCTATCACGCGTTCAAGATTAACCTTCGATTAAAGTTGCAGATCAAACCTTAGACTTGACAATGGGCGTGCACATCAGTGCTAAGGAGCATTGTGATCTAAAGTCCAGACTAGTAATTTCACTGCAAAGACTCGGTTGCTCAGGCGTGCTGTGGGTTTCCAATAATATCGGCAGTCATACGCCTGAAACGATAATGTCGATGAACCCTGAGATGTTCTATATAAATACTCTTTGATATCACTTGATATTGAATTACTACCAAACACTACGATATGAAGCATTAGAGCATTATATTATAATAAATAAATAAAAAAATAACAGACCTTTAAGGTACATGGCTATCCGATATCGGAATGTCGGCGAATCTAACTCTAGAACTATAGATATCGCCATAAGTCCAAGTCACTGGTACGGTTCACCGGTTCAGGTACACAATTCACCGGTCCAACTTCCTCCGTCACCGTCCACCGACTAACTTCCACCGTCACCGTCGAACTTCCAATTTCCACCGTCACAGTCACGTCACCGTCCTCAAGCTCTCTGGACTTTATAAATTATGATTAATTGCTTGAGTAAGTGCTTGAACATTTGCTCCAATAATTCTGTTGACTAATTGACCGTCTTTGAAAAGTAAAAATGTAGGCATTGCTGTAACTTCATATTCAGCAGCCACATCGCTTGTCTCATCAACGTCGACCCGAAGAAAATGTGAATCTTTATGTTTTTCACTTAATTTTTCAACTACTGGTTCCACAGCTTTACAAGGTCCACACCAAGTAGCATAAAAGTCCACCACAGTTAAACCGGAATATTCGATTTCCCTATGGAAATCATTTAAAGATTTGATATCCGTGATCATTGAGATATATTAAGATGAATGTAATATGAATGTAATATGAACACGAGATAATAAGATAAATGTAGATGGATCTATAGAATTACTGCAGCACAAGCCTTTTATAGTCTTTATATTAATATATTTATAGACATTATTAATATATTCTATCCTAAATTGAAGTTGAAAAGTCTCGAGATTTCAAATCAACTTACAAAGCGAGATTAATTAAATCGAGAATGTTCCAACACAGAACACAGAACACAGAACACAGAACACAGAACACAGAACACAGAACACAGAACACAGAACACAGAACACAGAACACAGAACACAGAACACAGAACACAGAACACAGAACACAGAACNNNCAGAACACAGAACACAGAACACAGAACACAGAACACAGAACACAGAACACAGAACACAGAACACAGAACACAGAACACAGAACACAGAACACAGAACACAGAACACAGAACACAGAACACAGAACAGAGTAGAAAACACAAATGGAGCTCACAGCACAGAACAGAACACAGAACCCACAGAACACAGAATACACAATACCCCACACAGAATACCTCACAGAATACCTCACAGAATACCTCATAGAATACCTCACAGAATACCTCGCACAAAACACAGTACCTCACAGACAAACAACTTCATACTTACCTTGATTGACATGTATACCATGCAGACCACCTATTAGTCTTTGCCAACGAACTATTGATATCGTGCCATTCATCACATCTCTCACAGAACCCCTTTAAATATCCAATACTCTTACCCGGAGCAAGACAGATATAAGACGGCAATATATAAGGCTTTCTTGTTATCGACCTAATACCATGTTCACTTCTCATATGATGAAGCCAATTGCTTTGATCTCGAGGAAACCATCGAGTACAAATCCCACAATATGATTCGCTTTTCTTCACTATAGAAGCCGGCTTTCCATAATGATCTTTACCTTTAGCCGCTGCAGAAGTCTTGACAGGGACTTTCCGGGAGAAAAAGGGTTCATACATGTTGTTAGTGATATCTGATTCGCGGTTTGTTCCGAAAACCTCGACTTCTCCGTCATTTGGCTCCCGGCGGAACGATTCCCCGTCAAATGGCTCCACGATATATAAATTATCGATAAACATTTCACGTGGAATCCATAAATACCGTGGAATGTCTTCTAATAAAACAGGCACCGATTTATGTCCTGATCCTTTGAGTTTAGAAGCTGAGACATGTGAATGATCAGTTAAAAGCCCTGGAAACATCTTTAATGCTTCTACGTTCCTTCTTTTTGTAACCGTAAGTCCCTTGGCATCGCTGATACTAAGTTGGAAGTCGAAATCTCCATACATATCTTTGAAATTCTTTTCAATCTGCCTCATATGGTTGATTACTTTGATTTCTAGAGATCTGTAGAAAGGATGATCTCCTCGTTGACTGAAGTATTGCTCTACAAGTGCAGCTGTTAGTACAAGAACTTCCCAGCCTGCTCGAACCACAAGATAATCGACTTTGTCTCCTGCCAAAGCTTCATCAGACCGAGGACGAGAAAGAACAGCCGTTACTGCCGTTATAGACGGGGCTTGATAATAAACAGGTTGAGCTTGGACTTGAACCGAGTTTTCATATTGTTCATAACCTGGTATCAAAGTTTCTGATTCCGGCTCTGGTTGCTCTACATAGTCGTAATCATTCGTCCATTGGCTCGTTTCTAGTCCTTCAAAGTTGAAAGTCTTGGTGAAGCGAAAATCGGACTCTGGAATATAGATTTCTTGGCCCGGTACAGGAGCAGGAATCGGCCTTTGATTTAGTCCTTCCATCATCATTATATAATAGTTATTCAGTCTTAACTGGAACGATGACGGTTCTTCTTCTTGTTGCTCTTGTTCAAAACTGACGAAATCGTCTCCGGGTTGAAATACTTGGTTCTCTAAATGTGAATTCTCGTATAAAGGCTCGGCATAATTGGGAAAACCAGGATAATCAGTAAATTCGTGCAAGATCTCAAACTCCATCATGTCTATGGCGTCGATATTGGGGTCGAGCACATTGTCGTCGGTCGGGTTCAATGCTATTGAGATACTACTGCTTGTACTATTACATCTAGTATTATCGCTGGAGCTGGAAGAGTTGTCGACGGAGGAAATAACTTGACAATCTGAAATCGCTTGTAAAAACAAACTGTGTCCGGACATGGCCGGTAGTGTAGTAGGCTGCCAGACCTGGTCCGGCAATAACGAATGACTGCCGCTAATAGAGCTGGTAGGCAAAGTTTTGGCCTTTTTATTCATGAGACAAAAAGATGTCGATAGATGTCTGCTATATCGTGCCAATAATCAGATATATGTTAAGGTTGGATCAAGACTGCATTAAATACACTGTCAGACTGTCAATTGTCTCTACATTATGGAATGGGATTATTTTTTAAATTTTTATGGTTCTTGTGCGCTGGTATGTGAAGGGCTGTGATGGTATCTGGATTATGGGTTACCATGAAATGATTGAAAACACAACAATTCAGCAATTTTAGTTATCATAAATTTAGTCATTGGAGAGGAGAGCAGCTGAGGCAACTGAGATAACTAGCTGACGGTAACTGACGGGAACGGCAGATGAGGCCTAACTGACGGTAACTGACGCAACTACGGCCAGCCGGTCCAAGCTGCACTTTGACCTTGCGCTTTGACCTTGCGCTTTGACCTTGACGTTTCGACCCAGTTAACTCAGCTAACTCTAATCTTCAACCTACTGTTACACTTCTATCAATCATCTTCCTGGTGAATTTCATGCCATATACTACTAACACATGTGAATTCTCTCGAGGTAACTGGCAGGCCTTAAATTCATTTTGAGTACTACATCCAGTTCTCTAAGAATGTCAAAAGTCAGTGACAAGCTGATGAATCGAGAGTAGCATCTATGACCTGACTATTCAACTATTAACGAATATTGAAGATGCTATAGATGCAGCTTTATTAGTTATTATTTTATTTATTATTTATTATTTATTATTTTATTATTATTTTATTTATCGTTTTATCATCTTATGGATGACTAAGCTTACCCTACCTGAAAGTTTTGGATAATTCAGTCACGAATCTCACATCAGATCACATTTATCATCATCAATATGGCTGAAGTAGACTCATCACCATCGGTGGTAGAGACTGAAGAGATTGATTTCTCATTGAAGAAAAAGAAGAGCAAAAAGCCAGCGTTTGTAGAAACTGAATCTGTCGATGAAGTCACGGATATGATGGCAGAACTTGGAAAGAAGAAGAAGAAGAAGGAAAAGAAGGAAAAGAGTGAGGATGGCGATGAAGTTGGTGAGGAGAATGACAATGAAGGAGATGCTTCATTTGATTTCAAGAAAAAAAAGAAGAAGAAGAAGGCGGTTGGGATTTCAGACGAGTTTGAACAGCAACTTGAAGAGGCAGGATTAAACGAAGCAGAAACTGCAGTTGAACCAGTTGCAGCTACCGAAGGAGCAGCAGTATCTGAAATCACATACAATGTTAACGGAGAACCTGATTTCACATATCCTCAATTATTATCACGATTTTTTAGGCTTTTAAGAGAGAATAATCCTGAGCTTGCTGCCGGGTCCGGGACCAAATACAAGATCCCTCCTCCGTCCGTCATGCGGGAGGGTAATAAGAAGACGCTTTTTATCAACGTCAAGGAGATTTCCGATAGAATGCATAGGCCTATGGATCATGTTATTCAGTTTTTGTTTGCTGAATTAGGAACTTCGGGATCTGTAGATGGAAACTCTCGGTTGGTTATTAAGGGAAGATTTCAACAGAAACAGTTGGAGACCGTGTTACGAAGGTATATTCTCGAATATGTTACATGCAAGCTTTGTAAGTCGGTTAATACTACTTTGTCGAAGGAGAATCGGTTGTACTTTTTGAATTGTAATAGTTGTGGAAGTAGGAGATCGGTGACTTCGATCAAGACTGGTTATCAAGCTATAACGTCGAGGAGGATTACAAGGCGTCAGGCGTAGCGAACGCACGAGCGTAACGAACGTACGAGCGCAGCGAGTGCGGTCGTGTAGTACACTTGTGCACTCATATAGTACACTCATACTCAACGAGTGTGAGATAAACGCTCTTGCGAGTGTATCGAATCCACTCGTGATGACGCTTGAGTATCGAGCTCGCTTATCGACTACTCTTCAAGTACGTTAGATAATCTGAATCGTGAATTATTTAAATATCTAAACCAATATTAAATGATCGAACTGTAAAACTAGCTACTGAACAGATGGAATCTGGTGAAACAATCTGGTGAAAAAATAGTCCGAACGCACCTGAATGAATTGCATCGTCCAACCGCACTGGCACTGGTGCGAATGAGTATTTAATACGGCTACATATTATATTAGAGTGTAACTTGCATTAAATATTCAATTAACTCATTAATAGGTTATTAAATGATCGTGGCTTGGTGCGTTGCGTTGAGGTCAGAGTCTTCAGAGGTCACAGTCTTCAGATGACGTGAACGTCGATCAGCGTTTGCATTACTTGACGAGATCAACGTTGAACGTAGATATTTGCAGTTGTATTTCCACCAGCACTTGCAATTGTATTTTTCACATAATTGGTTCCAGACTCTTGATACCATTTGACAGCTAAGACCCCTTCCATTGCTGCAGGACCTTGACAATTCATTTGTTGCACTGCAGAATGAGTATCAATAGACCAGATCTTGACTAAACCATCATCTCCTCCACTGACGAATTCACGTCCTGCGGGAGAATTGGCAAGAGCATTGGTGCTTCCAGGATGGGCTTGTAGTTGATGAAGACATTTTCCCGTTTCCGGGTCCAAATACCTGACAATTCCATCATCATGAGCAGAAAAAACAAGAGTATCTAATTCCGAATATGAAAGATCATTTACTGTAGAAGTTTTCGAAGAAGAAGACTCTTCTACCTCGAAATCCATTAGCTTTACTCCTGTTTCAACGTCGTATAGTTGAACAGACGAATCTTCATATCCAACTACAAGTTTAGACCCTCCAGAGTAGAATGTTAAAGCAGTAGCGGCTACAGGGATTCCAGAGTTATCAGGTCTTAAGATCGTGGCTTTAAGTGACCCTCCAAGACCTCCATCGATTCCTGACATGCTTAAATCGTCAGGTCTACAGCTTACATCCCATAGTTTTACAGTGCCATCAGCAGAAGCACTGGCTAGAATGCCATTCTCGACATTAAGAGCCAAATCCCAAATATATCCTTGATGGCCACTGAAATCACTTATAGCTGCGACTTTAGAAGACGTCCAGATGCGAATTTTACGGTCTTGACCGGCGGAATATAATAATTGAGTAGAAGGATTATAAGCCAGAGCAGAAACTGCGCCTTGATGGCCTCGATGTGATAATATCGGCTTGGAATCCTTAGTTAAATCCCATCGTTTAATCGAACCATCATCACCTCCAGTTATGACATGATCTGAAGATACGAATTCTACCGACCGAACGGAATCTTGATGTCCATTAAGTGTATGTTCAAGAACCCATTCAACACCAGGAGATTCTTTTAATTTCGAATCTCCATTGACTTCTGGCTTTTCTACAGCTTTAGGCCCGATGTTTGGCAATTGCAATTTACTCTTGACCGACCCGATATCTTGCATCAAATCATCGAGTTTTGTTCGTTCAATTGGAACAATGTTGTTTGCTGTGACGTTATTTAAATTAGTAGTAGGATTCGTTTGTCCTGTCAAGACATTAAATCCGATAGAAGAAGGAGGAGCCACCTCGGCGACTGTTTCCATTCGAGGAGATTCAGAAGTAGATTGATCAATGTTGGAAGTTTGTAATAGGAATTCCACTTCTTGTAGGCATTTTTCAAGGTATTGTCGAGATGTTACTAAAGGAGAAAGATCGAGATCGATATCGGAGAGGGATTTTAAGTGAGTATCGAAAACTTCTGTTGATTCGGAATAAGGATCGGATGTGAATTTTTCACTCATATCACTAAGATTACGCGTTCGAGCTAATGTGGATTCTAAAACTTGGATTTTCTTGACTTGATTGGCCATTACCAGTTCTAACCCTCGTTTTTCTCCTTCTAGTTTTCCTATGCGTGTCTAGTTAGTAAGATAGCAGAACGGTACTGGACAGAGCAGCACAGAGCAAAACAGAAGAAAGTGCTCAGCACAGGATAGTAGCACGGCAGTACGGTAGAACGGTAACATAGCACACTGTATACAGTAATCACAGCCAGCACAACAAGCAGAGCAAGACCAGCACAGCACACCGCCTACACCTGCCCGCACTACCTGCACTACCTGCACTACCCAACAGTACAGCCACTACAACACACTCACCTTCATTTCTGCGCGTTCTAATTCCCATTGAATTCGATCCCGCTCATTTCGTTGCCATTCCGTCTGCAGGTACCTCATTACCCCTGGCAAGGAATAATCTGCCGGCTGAGGCTGAGATGCCATTCTCAGCTCGAAATGTAAATTCAGATTCGACTCAGACTAATGACTCAAGGCTAATAAATCGACTATCAAGACTCGACGATGCAAACACGCTTGTACGGTAAGTTGTACCCAGCAACTCCTGGATTTGTTGATTCCTTCGTTCTTTCACTCTTTCACTCTTTCGATTGCTCGATGCTCGATGTTCCTTCACTTTTATGCTAACAACCACGAGATACCTAGATGCACGATGCTATAAATAATCAAACAATTGGATCGCACTCGTCCTGGTCATGAGAATTGTGCTTTGACAATGCAGAAACTCCAAATCAAAAATGGGGTTGGAATTGATTGGGACAATTTGGGAGTTGAAATTTACAGCTGCCAGTTGCCTGCTACAGATAAGCTAGCTTTCTAACAAAAATATAATGATAAAAAAATAATGAAAAATACTAATAAAATAATAAAAAATAATGAATATAATACAGTCTTGTATTAGGCTAAGTCGGTCTCTACGAGTCTCTTAGACGATGTCTGTCTGAACATGTCTGTCTGGAACTGTCGTCTGCCGTCAGTTCTGGACTGTTCTGGTCTGCCTGTTCTGTTCTGTGTGAAATTGTAAGCTCTGGTTCTATTCACTCTCATGCAGTTAACCTTGACCAGGTCAATCTCATTTCCACGACTGATCTATTTGGCACTGGAAGATAACCGTCAGAAGCCTGACTATCATAAACTGGCATTTGAAGATTGATTGAAGGAACACTCTTGATTCTTACTCGCTTAGTGAATTCTTTGCTCGGCTTGAGTTGTGAAGTCCCAGCACTGGATTGCCGATATTATCGGTTATCTATCGGTTAAAAGCTTTAGCGATATTTCGGTGCACAGAGTTACTTTGATTGTGATATCGCCAGATTAGTAGTATTAGAGATGGCCGTATGGGTATGAGAGCGGCAAGCTAGAAAGATATCTTGGTCCGATTTTCCACTAGGTTACTAGGCTACTAGGCACCAGGCATCGGCTAGGCTCTTCGATGAGATTGACTGGCATATCTTCGTCGTATAGACGCGTATGACGTTTCACAGATTATGGATATCAGCAGATTCAAATGTCATCTTACAGTCTAAATACAGAGCTTTATAGCTCGAAGCACCCAGTTACCCGATATCGGTTGAGCATATCGGTGGCTCGTAGCCTTGTGCTGCTTAGTTTAACTCCTTTATATGTGATAACATTCGTCTGATCGTACATAATTAATATATTAGTATGCAAAGCATCTATGATTAGAACACGGTGATTCACCGGATAGAATAAATAATACATCATTTGATTGATTCCACGATCTTGCGTAATGGCAAAGCCCAAACTGCAATTCCAATGTTGGTCAACATATGTTGAACGATTATATCACGAGCTTTTAAACAGCTACCTTGATCGATTGATCCCAGAGCATTTTCACATACTAAACTGACGATATCAAGATGGGTTTGGTCCAGTGTTGGGATTGTTTTCTCCAGACGGGAAGTATAATGAGCATATTCTCTCTGGGAGATTGTAGTAGGCAGTTGTAAGACTTGATGTAGAGCCGATTGAACCGTTTCAACGTCGACATTAACGTGTTGACAGGAAATAACTTCTGTAGATGTCACAGACTCGAAAATGGAATTCTGGCGCGTACTAGGAGACGATTCATTTGATCCTGGCGCGCTACTTGAAATGCTGACAATAGAAGAACTTCTTGAACTAGGAGGAGGGGCTACCGACATGGGAGCAATTACCGTGTATTTCGATGCATTTAATTGAGATTGAAGTGATGATACTGAAGATGCTGGTGTTGATGTTGGAGAAACAAATCGTGTAGGAGGGCAATCATTCCAACCTTTTTGGCCGGCAAATGAGATTTGATAAGAAGTCATGAGTAGAAGCAGCAGCACAGTATCAGGCAGCAGCACAGTATCAGGGAAATAACAGTAGCAGAGCAACAGCAGAGCAACACAGCAGAAAAGTCCTAGCAGAACGACAACAGAGAATTCTAGCAAGGTCTAGCAGAAGTTCAATCTAACAATAACTGACAGGGAATGGGCCGATTAAAGTTTAATGTTGATCTGTTGGGAAGAACAGGCGTCGAGAACTTCAGACAGAAATGGTCCACGCTGTCACTAATCAGGAATATTTGGCCCTGGATTGGTGGGTCAAGACTCAAAAGGATCGAGAATGGAACGAGCGAATCGAGCGAATCGAGCAGCTTAAGAATGTGACAGGATCGAGCGAATGAGAATATCAATATTAACAGGTTGTAAGGTTATAAGGTTATAGATCTAGTCAATTATGCTAGTCATGCTAGAACAGAATGTAGGCAAGCAGTAGACAGGAATAGACAGGACTCAGGAGTGGACGGATGTAGAACGTAGGACCTTACAGACAGAGTCTAAGCATTCTCAGGGAATTGACCATTATATACTATTATCAAAGTATCAAGTAGATTACAGGATTCGAATAATTAAGCTATTAATATTGTCTATCTACATGTCAAATGCTGATCAGGTCAAGGTATTAAATAATCGACTATTGGTCCAGCCAATTCAATAGTTTAATCCGAAATGACGATCAGGGGAACTTTAATACAGTCAGTGGAGAGCCCAGTTCGAGCTCCAGCACCCGCACCCACCGAAATAAGCACTACTCACTTCTGCTTCTAAGCACACAGTTCCTAATAGAATATCATGTTAAATTAATTATATTTAAATAATAGATGGTAATATCATCGTGTAGTGCATATAGACCGATCAGCAGTCACCTGCTAGGATATTAGCCTAATTTCATCCTTACTGAGAATAGAGTTATTTAACTGAAACTAAACCTTAGCTTAATGACAAGATTGCCAATCCACATACTCCACCTGTCATCTGTCCACATAGGTCTAGTCACTGACTCAATTTGATAATATCAATCGAGAGTACGAGATTACTTAGCACTGTATAACAACGGATAGAGTCTGATAGACTGACTTGCTGATTCTACATAATTATCTTAATGATTTGGGAAAGTCCAAGAAATGTGAATATCTGTAAGTCTAAATAATCTTAGCGTCGGCATTATATTGTCAATTCAATCAATTGCCGTAGATATTCCAGTTGATCTCACCGATAATATTGGGACAGCCGATATCGCCAAGTCCACCACCGGCATATCTCAAGTTCCAACCATCCGTGTTACACTAATTAAGTTATACTATAAACTATATAGCACTCAACTATATCATAATCACTATTCATATTATTATATTATTAATAATTTATTATATTCAACTATTCTCAATATTAATGTTATTTCAACTCGCCGAATCCTAGATTTCGGAGTTGCAAATGTCAATTCCCAATTGGGTCAGCGATATCGGCTGCCACTTTTCGATAACCGAGAGCGATATCGGGACCCCAGATTTCAGTTATAAAAGGACTACCTGATCGCTTTATCCCCACATATACCTCTATAATGACTAAAGAAACTAAAGATAACTGGTCTGCAGACGATTATGTGGTTAATGCTGCATTTGTCCCTCAATTGACTAGTCCTCTACTTCAATTGTTACAACCTTTAAGCACAGATACAATCATTGATCTAGGCTGTGGAGATGGCATTTTGACAAAAAAAGTCGCAGATATGGTGTCGTATATGTACGGCATCGATAGTTCTCCTGATATGATCAAAACGGCCCGAGGTCGAGGCTTAAATGCCGATGTTGTCGATGTTAGTGTCCTTGACGCTTCCAAGGTCAAATACCCCGCCGATGGTGTCAAATTCGACAAGGCCATGTCCAATGCTGCCATGCACTGGATCCTACGTAACCCAGATATAAGGACAAGTGTTTTTGAGCAGGTTTTCGAGTGTTTAAAGCCCGGAGGTGTCTATGTTTGTGAAATGGGAGGCCTTGGAAACGTTGCCGAGATCCATTCGGCTTTTGTGACACTTTTAATTCAATATGGATTCAGTGCTGAAGAAGCTCATGCAACAAGTCCTTGGTTCTTCCCTCATGAAGATGTAGTACGTGAATACCTTGAAAAGGCGGGATTCACTGTCGACAGTATTGAAAGAGTATATCGGTCGACTGAACTTGTGGGAGATGACAAGGGAATGGAGAATTGGTTGGAGCTGTTTGGTTTTGCATTTGTACAAAAGCTTGAAGGGAAATTGCCTAAGAAAGAGCTTTTGGCAAAGGTTATTGACATCCTGAGGGGTATCGATTACAGTGCTAAGCAGAACAAATGGTACGCAGGATACGTTCGTCTTAGATGGAAAGCCACCAAGCCGTTAAAGTAGTTGAAGCAGCAAATACACTGAATGTCTAGCTGTAGTAATAATGACAAAATGCCGATATCGGCAAAGCTTCAAATTTCAATTTCGAATGTTGGTGAGATCAATCCAGAATATCGTATCCCGATCTTATATCATTCAAATAGACAATGATCTCGGCCTCCAGGCATGCCGAGACGGATCGGTCAAGGTATATTCAACTATCAGTATTTACATAGAAATTTAGACTGTTCCGACCCGATATCGGCGAAATCTGAGTCTGCTCACGGATAGAATTAAGTCATCAACCGATATCATCTATTATGGCTATCGGCAAGGGTTAGGCCTGTCGATATCGGATCGTACCGATATCGGGTCGGTAGAGTTGAATTATCAGTAAATCACATCTGCACTACTACAAAAGAAGCCTTAAATGCATCCACTGTATCTTCAAACTCATTACTTTCGGCATGATGTCATTCAGTGCTGGCAAATTCAAGATTTGCCTTGTGATGTTAAAGTTTGAGTTTATTCAAGCCACTTGTGAAGTTAGTAACTCCTTAACCTTCTCCTGAGACAATTATCTTGATTTTATCTCAGAATCATCTTAAAATCTTCTGTTCATCTGTTCGGTAGATTTTCAAGTACCTCGAGATCGTCGGATTGTCACTATCAGGGTCCACCTTACGTAACAGCCGCTCGGAGGATAATTGCTCCGTATCCGCTTGCCAAAATTCTTATTTATTTATTTCAATTCTCATTCACATTCTCTCTTTAATAACTTTCTAATGGGGGCTACACTTTCTACTTTCCAGGAAGCTTATACAAATACTTTCCCTCCTGCCGTGTCTTACACTCCGGACCAGTATCCTGACCTTAGTGGAAAGGTTTACTTGATCACAGGGGGTTTAGCAGGAATTGGATTGGATGCTACTAAAGAATTACTCAAGAAAAACGCCAAAGTTTATTCATTATCTCGAAATCAAGTGACCGCATCAAAGGAAATCGAAGACATTAAAAAGGAATTGCCTCAAGCTCAAATTTTCCATATTAAACTCGACCTTGGAGATTTGGCTTCTATTAAAGCTTCAGCAGTGGAATTCCTATCCAAAGAAACCGTTCTTCATACAGTTATTCATAATGCAGGAACATTTGATTTCGAAGCTTCAAAGACTTTAGATGGATTTGAAAAAAGTATTGGAATCAACAGTATTGGTCCACATCTTTTGCAGAAATATTTGAATGATATTTTAATTCGAACCGCAAAGAGTGCGGCTCGAGGCTCAGTAAGAATCGTTTGGGTTAGCTCTCAAGCTCATAGTTTTACCCCTCCAGGTGGGGGGATTAATTGGGATGATCTTAATTATACCAAACGACCTAAAGCATGGACAAAGTTCATGGAAGGAATGCCAATGTACGCACAAAGCAAGGCTATTAACGTATATCAAGGGATTTTATGGAACAAAAAACACCCTAATTCAGGAGTTTTAAGCTTATCGTTACACCCCGGAGGTTTGAAGACTAATATTTACTGGGGAGTTCCTTCCTTTGTCCAAATGATAGTCAACTGGGGGTGTTATGATCCTATCTATGGAGCATATACCGAATTGTATGCTGCATTATCTCCAGATTTGACACTTGAAGATGAAGGTTTATATATTTTTCCTTGGGGCCGACGAGGTAATGCTAGAAAGGATATTGTACAAGCTGCCAATGGAGAAGAAGGTGATAGATTATGGAAATGGCTTGACCAACAAGTAGCTCCTTTTAGTTGATTAGCTCTTTTAGTTAGCTCTTTTAGTTAGCTCCTTTAGTTAGCTCCTTTAGTTGATCAGCTCTTCAGTTGATCAGCTCTTCAGTTGATCAGCTCTTCAGTTGATCAGCTCTTCAGTTGATCAGCTCCTTCAGTTAGTTTTAGATCTCTGGATCTTGTAAAATCCTATTTGCAGCATCCAACACTTGATTTATAAAAGGTCTTTCCTTTGGATCGGTTATTAAACACATTCGAACCAAATCTTTAACTTCATCGGAATATTCGGGACTGTCGGGGAATTTGTACTTTCCACTCATTATAGCCATACTTAAACTTGCTCCACTTTCCGAAGTCTGCATTTCAAACGGAGAAATGGAATACATAAGACAAAACAATGTACATCCTAAACTCCATACATCGACACGTTCATCTACACTTGAACCAGTTTTAACGTCGAAAAGCTCTGGAGCACGATACGGTAGAGTACAATGTTCGGCAGCTAAATCTTGTAGTTCTAAAGCTGATTGACGATTAGAAACAACGATTCTAGCTCTAGAACATGACCCCAAATCCATCAGCACTGGTTTGCCTTGATTATTGATCATAATATTAGCCGGTTTTATATCTCGATGAGCATAAGGAATAAGTTCATTTAAAACCGTATCTTGTTGAGATTCGGTATCGGCCATTAATCCTGTCTGACTGTCGATATCGTCTCTGAATTCATTTGCAAATGATTGAGAAGACCGGTTAAATGAAGTAGAAGGACCTGGTTGATCTCGATGATTATGCATTGAATTAATTCCATGACAAATTTCAATAAACATTTGGACCAATTGATGTTCATTAAAAGATTCCCCAGTAATTACATTATCATTAATTTTATCCTGAAGGTTTCCGCGCTCATTAACACAAGAACATAAACAGACCAAGAACATAAACAGCTATACCTACCTCATAATATGGTAATAAAATATAAACGGTTTTCGACCCATCAGGTTCTTGAACAACACTTGAATCCAAAGCTTTAATAATATATTCACTGTTGAATATTTTATAAGCTTGAACTTCTTTCATAGCTAATTGCATACTTTCGGCACCAAAAGGACATCGGATTTTCTTTAATGCAAATAATTCTCCATTTTGTGATCGAACAAGATAAACATAAGAAAAGCCCCCCTAGTTAGTATATTTCAATTGGTCTCGAGTCTCCTAGTGGAAGTCCCCTGAAGTCCTCTGAAGTCTCCTGAGTCTTGAGTCTCTTGAGTCTTCTGAGTCTCCTGAGCTCCTAAGTCTCCTGTGTTCCTCTGAGCCAAGTCTCTCTCACCTCTCCTAATAATTTCAAGATCTTGAAATTGTTTCTATTAATCCGCAAAACAGGAGATCGAAAACATGTCAAACATGATGCTATAAAGTAAACAACGTCTCCAAGGTATTGTGACATTTTATAGTCTTAAAGCAGTTGACGAGCTGAGTGAATCTGAAGCTGACTGTGTGAAGCTGACTGTTTGAAGCTGACTATTCTCGGCCAACTTCAGCGATTTCAGCTCGAATCTTTCCTCCCAACAAAGTACAATGGTGGGATACCGAGGAAGAAAATAGTGAAATAAACTTCAAATATCCTCTCATCCATCTGCTCGTCCACTGTTTATCCACTGCTATCCACTGCTCGTCCACGCTTATCCCTCCATCATCATGTCTATATCAACTATTGCACAGGCTAAAGAACTTCGAGGGTTAAACCTCATCGCCGCTCATTCACATATCACTGGACTTGGCTTGGAACCAGATACTTTACAACCAAGAGAATCTAGTCAAGGTATGGTTGGACAAATAAAAGCTCGTAAAGCTGCAGGATTGGTTTTACAAATGATAAAACAAGGTAGAATCGCCGGTAGAGCTATTCTATTAGCAGGTCCTCCTTCTACAGGAAAAACCGCTATTGCAATGGGAATTTCTCAATCTTTAGGTCCTGATGTCCCTTTTACTACAATTGCTGGGTCTGAAATCTTTTCCCTTGAATTATCTAAAACTGAAGCACTTACTCAAGCGTTTCGTAAATCAATGGGTGTAAGGATCAAAGAAGAGACTGAAATAATCGAAGGAGAAGTTGTAGAGATTCAAATCGATCGTTCAATTAGTGGAGGACATAAACAAGGAAAGCTCACTATAAAGACAACTGATATGGAGACGATTTATGAACTAGGTACTAAAATGATTGAATCTTTAACTACGGAAAAAATCACTGCTGGAGATGTTATTTCAATCGATAAAGCATCAGGAAAAATCTCGAAATTAGGCCGTTCATATGCTAGAAGTAGAGATTATGATGCTATGGGAGCAGATACGAAATTCGTCCAATGTCCTGAAGGAGAATTACAACAACGTAAAGAAGTTGTTCATATGGTTTCTTTACATGAGATAGATGTGATTAATTCAAGAACTCAAGGATTCTTGGCGTTATTTTCCGGAGATACTGGAGAAATCCGATCCGAAGTTCGAGATCAAATTAATGCTAAAGTAAGTGAATGGAAAGAAGAAGGTAAAGCTGATATAATCCCTGGAGTCTTGTTTATAGATGAGGTTCATATGCTTGATATTGAATCGTTTTCTTTCATCAATAGGGCTTTAGAAGATGAACTTGCTCCTATTGTTATTATGGCTACAAATAGAGGTGTTTCTCATACAAGAGGCACCAATTATTCTTCTCCTCATGGACTTCCTGTCGATCTTTTAGACAGAGTAATTATTATTTCAACTGCTTCTTATTCCAGCAGTGAAATCAAACAGATTTTGTCCATTCGTGCTCAAGAAGAAGAGGTTGAATTAAGTCCTGATGCTTTGGAAATCCTTACGAAAATCGGTCAAGAAACTAGTCTGAGATACAGTTCGAATCTTATTACTGTATCGAATTTGTTGGCTGAAAAGAGAAAGGCAACTACAGTTGAGGTCGATGATATTAAGCGTAGTTATTCCTTGTTTTTGGACTCTCAAAGAAGTGTGCAATATTTATCGGAGTTTTCGGATCAGTATGTGAATGATTCAGGAGCTGCAAAACTTTCGAATGGTGATGTAATGGACGTTTCTGCTTAGGTGAAAACCCTGATTGAATATGTCCTGTCTACAGTCCTCTCGTACTTTGCTGCTTACTGCTTACTGCTTGCTGCTTCAACTGCTTCTCAGCGCTGCTCGTAAGTCCTACTCTTAGCACCCCGGGCCTCTCTCCTGCGGTACTAAGTCTTACTCCTACACTTCTATACTCCTACTGTGCTTGCTCCTCAGTCTTTGGTCGTACGCTCCGCTTCTGTAGTCCTGATCGTATGCTCTCGGTCGTATGCTCTCGGTCGTATGCTCCTGGTCGAATGCTCCTGGTCGTATGTCCTGTTCGCTCCTGTTCTACTCTCCCGCTCGTACGCTCCCGCTCAAAGATCAATGCTCTAAGATCCCGCTCTAAGGTCATTCAGTTCTATCCCTCTAGTCCTACCTCCGGCTCTATGCTCTATGGTCTCTCCTATGGCTCTCCTATGGTCTCTCCTATGGTCTCTCCTAAAGCCCGCACTCCTACTGCCCTCCCTCCTACGGTCCTCCCTTCCACGGTACTGCTGCTACTCCTGCCCCTACGGTCTTGCCATATAGCCCTACGATCTACTGATGCGATCTACTGCTACAATCTATCCTCCATCCTACGGACTTCCGTCTATTTAGTGGTTATATGTGCAACGCTGTATTTAGTGCTTATTTACGACTTGTTACAACAGTTCTATCAACAGCTGTACTACTTAGCTGCACATTATATTTCATTAGTGCTAACCACTTCCTTTGGTGTTTAAGATTAAAGCGATAATCATTCTTGTTAGAAACGCATTCAACCGATTTCCAACTTCCATTGTACTCACCCATATAATCCCAAGACTTCGGCGAAAATCAGAATCAATACAATTCCAACAAATAATCTTGGTTGAAGCATCAATTGTCGTACTCCTTCATCTCCTACTATTCCAATAGCATAACCAGCCGCTAGACCAGCAAATCCAACACATAACCCACAAGCAAGATGTAGAAATCCATTAAATAATGAATATGATTCAGTAGGGTTTAAAGATCCTGCTATTAACACTCCAACAACAAGTCCATAAACTGATAAAATACCCGACATGACTACAGGAATAAGTGCTTTCATCACCAATTCTGGTTGGAATCCTCCAATCCCGGCAATACCAATTCCACTTTTAGCTGTACCAATAGCTGCTCCTGCCGAGCTTAAAATTATAGCTGCCGCACATCTTGTTAGTAACACTGTAACACTGCACTACATTGCACAGTGGCACACAGTGGCACACTACGGCACACTGCGGTGCACTGCGCACATACCCTGCAAATCCAAAGAAAGGAGCAAAGGCAGGCGTATAATCGACAGAGTCCTCGGACCTAGTTAGAATTTAGGTCAATACAATGACATGGCAGATGTAATAACATCAATTAATTCAAATCGCCTAAGGATTTCTTACATTTTATTGTTGCCCTAGTTGCCCAAGTTAATATCTATACTGAAGATGCTGCTCGAGCAAGTTGGAGGCCGCACTCAGTCATGATGATGATTACTTAATGGGATATTTGGGTATCAAGATGAAATATGAAGGCCCGGCCACAAGCAAATATTAAACGAAGACTAGAATATTACTAGAATATTCAATATTATTAATTATTATACAGTGGATTTCGATGATGGTGAGGTGGAGATGACGGCGACAGCCAGATTTATAGATCAATTGCAATGAGTTGTTGTTGGCGTTGTTGGCGTTGGTGATTGTAATTCACAGCCGACATATCGGGAGATGAATCGAGGGAGATGAATCGAGGGAGATGAATTGAGGGAGATGAATCGAGTTCATGAGACGATAAAAAAGATAGTTTGATTGATTGGTATCTTAATAATTGATCTTATTTGAGTTCATTGGTTATATAATAAAATAGAATCCAAAACGACAGTTCAAAGTGTATTGGTCCTTCTTTTAGTGGCCTTTACAGTTCCCGATATATCGGTAACCATCAGTGAGACTATCGTGAGACTATCGGTAATGCGATATCGGCCCTATATCGTCAAGGCTCGCGTTATTCTCTCATATTGTAACACTTTATCAGTGACTGCCTGGCATATCCGATGTTACCGTATTTACCATCTGTGTACTTACGGAGACAGAGCTCCGAGTAATTGTACCAACGATAAGTCATTGTATTGATATGTCCTCACTTGAACGATATTACATGAGTCTAAGAGCCAATAGTTCAATATTTATTCGTAGTCAATCTGCAGATATCGCACTAAAAGTCAATAAATACACTGAATTGCCTCAATTGGTAGAAGCTTGTGTAGAATATGCCTAAATCTTCATTAATGCTGTTCACCGTGTAAGCGAGTGAAACCACGGAGAAATCATGAGCTCTGCTGATAGAGCATAGCCACGACACTACTACTCAGTTACTACTCAGCTACTACTCAGCTACCACCTTCTACCACCCAGCATTAAACTCATCCAAATCCAAACCATCAACTTCTGGATCCACTCCCCAAGTCTTATGAACAGTTCTTTCTGGCATTTCTAGAACCTTGAACAAATTCTGCTTTGGAGCTAAAGAATTATCAGTGATATCAAGCTGATCCAAGAATTCTGCTGGTAATGAAGGTTCATATTTCTTTGCTCGCTGTTTATGCACTCCTCCAAGTCCTGCACCCCAAGTGACAATCATTTCAGTGAGGGCAGGAATCGTGAAAGGTAAAAGATATGATGCATCCAAGTAAACTTCAGGCTCTTCATCGTCGTCGTAATACCTTTGAGAAGAGACTGAGAGGGAGGAGGGGGGAGTTGGAGTGGGTAAAACAGGTTCATCATCTTTCTTGGATTCGGGTTCAGCTGTATCTGCCTTATCTACTTCAGCTTTATCAGCTGCCCCAGTCTCTGAATCAGTCTTGGCCTTTTCAATTTCAGAACCAGAGACGGACTTGACTGCCTCTGGCTCTTTTACAGAGCTCGGCTCTTTGTCAGGTGCAGGATCCTTGACTGGAACAGGTAGAGCATTTACAGGCCTCACAGGCGCCTTTGCAGGCGCCTTTAGAGGCTGAGGCTGAGGCTGAGGCATACGCTGCCTCTCATAATGAGTACTCAACTCTGTCAAATACTTTTTATACTCTTTCGACAACCCCTTTTCTCCAACCTCCGCTCTATACCTATTAGCAACATGAAGAAGCTGATAAGGATTTAAAGCCTTCAATTGTTGTAAAGTAGCAACTACGTTGGTAAAATCGTCACCAAAACCTGTAAAACACTGTAACCATTGCAACATTTGAACCAATGGGGCGAAATGCGTTCGACAAGAGTCTGATATTGACGGATACGAATGAACCGAGCCGATATGAAGGTCATCAGTGACTTGGAAATCTCGGTTATTTATCCGACTCCAATCTTCTATAGCCGAAACATTAAGTCTTATTTGCATGGCCTTGCTTCGAGTCAAATATTTCTTATTGGACATGATTCGGTTGAACAATGCTGCTCCTAACCAGTAAAAGATTTGAGAAAAGACTTGAAGAACGATAATAGGATGAACATCATATAAATCCAGTACAAATAATACCGAGCCTAAAATCGAAGTGACATTTCTTGGAGAAGGCATTGCTTTACGTTTCGGAGAAGGAGGTCGATAAACCATCTCCATTTCTTCTTTATGGCTTTTAGGCTTTTTCGTTTTGGCCCTGAAAATCCTCCATTCACTTTGATAGTGAATATCGTCTAAACCAGGGATTGTTTCATGTTCCAAAATGCAGCTATCAAGGAGCTTTTCAAGCCGTCGTTCTGCATCTTGGTTAATAAGTGTCGTGATATCTGAAATTACTTCTGATAGCCTCTCTTGGAATTCAATTGTGGCCTCAAATAACCCGGGATCCTTTCGCAAGTAATAGAGTAAAAGACAGCAATTGGACAACCAGAATGCCAAATAGGCTATATCTTCTTTATGATCTAAAACTGCTTGACGGATTCGTGATAATACAGGCGTCAGAAGGTTATCTAGAGTCTCTTTACTGCCGAAATAATGAGCATATCGAGCACTTAGAAAGATGATATTTGCCGGAATCGGCTTCTGAGAATGACTTCTTTGAGGTTGCATCTTTGTTATAGCAACATCAAGGATATTAGGCACATCCGAGTCGGTGAAAACAAACATTTGATCAGGTAAACATCGATCCCAGATGAATTCAGATGAATCTACGTCCAAATCTACGTTTTTGCCGATATCTTCAGCACGGTCTTCGAAATTCAAATGTGCCATGTCAACATCTAAATTATAAGCACTTTCCATCATCAATTGTCGAGAAAGCTCTTGATTTGTTTCCAGATCGTTCTCATAAGAAGGAACTCGTCCACTATCGTAGAAATCCTCAGGTTCTTTTGATTCTATGTATCCATTTTGTTTCAAATAGTTGTATACGTCACTTGAGGGGGATACGAAATCAAGAGCCGTTCTTCCTGAGGATGTTTTTAACGATACTGAAGCTCCTCCTTCTATAAGTTCTTTTACAATAGGAACATGATGATTATTTATAGCCCACATTAATGCCGTCCATTCATCTAGTTAGATCAAGAAATAGACGATAGATAGAATTGTGTTATCCGATATAGCAAGTTATCCGATATCGGCATATCACCATATCGGCATATCGGCATATCACCATATCGGCATATCGGCATATCACCAGCATATCGTTGGGAGATCTCCCGTCCCGTCCCGTCTTCTCCTCCATCCTCCCTCTCCTCCCTCTCCTCCCTCTCCTCCCTCTCCTCCCTCTCCTCCCTCTCCTCCCTCTCCTCCTACTTACATTTATCCTGCTCATCAACCTCGGCTTCATTCCTTAACAACTCCTTTACTATCGACTCATGACCAAAACAACTAGCATATATCAATGCAGTACTACCATTCGAATCCTTTGCATTGATATCAATAAATTGTCTTGCTTCATCATTTAACAACTGCTTGACAGTATTTGTATTGCCATTACTTGCCGCGACAAAGAAAAGCTTTTGCAACAAGTCCGATTTCTGCTTTGAATCAAGTGACGAGTCATTAAGAATCCGTTCTTCATCATCTTCAGGACTTGATGATTCTAAACTGGACTTTGCTTGAAGCATTTCCTGTATATGAGAAGGGTTTCCTGGTACAGGGCCAAGTAGAACTGTTCCATTTGAAAGGTCTCCTTGGGAAAACGTTGAATTATTTGATTGGGTTCTCGAATGCCATGAGTCGTGAGACCCTATATTATAATTAGTGTCTGTCATAGAGGGCGACAGGCTGGATGCAGGACGAGAAACAGCTGAATGCCTGGATGTCAGGAGTAACAATCTGAATGTCACTGGATCACTGAATCACTGGTCACTGAATGTCACTTCAAATGTGTACAATGTCGATGATTGATTAATTAATGATTGTGAATAAATAGGTCATGTTCACCAAGTGAAGCAAGGATGATTTGGCTAACTCCCAAACTCCCAGCACACCGCCGACCTGGCAACTAGCCGAAGCGGGACTGAACAAGCAGGACTGACACACAGAGACTCTCAGTACAGTACTGGATTGTTTGATCGACTTAATTAAAGATTAATTAAAATAAATGCCAATTAGATCATGCATACGGTTTTAGATATTGTAGTGGAATCTGTACAGTTATGAAGGGTCGAAGGTTTGAGGGTTAGACGCTTAGACGGTTAGAAGGGTTATGAATGGTAATACAATTGTCAGTCTAGATATTTCACCGATAATCCGATATCAAAGACTCGCGATTGCGATTCGCAGATAATTTCAGCACAGTTTGCATAGTGCCGAACACAATAAACACATAGACATAGAAATTGAGTAATCAGCTATTCGGCGGTGCAATAGCTATGTCTATCCGATATCTTAGCAGGCTCTGTATCTCGTCGATATCACCGATATCGGCAGCCTAAGTAATCAGTTTGTAGATAGATGATCAACCAGATCGTACGTAGCTCTATCTCGGAGACACAGATATCGCCAATACCGTATCTTGAATCGCATCGTAGCTAGTCGTGTAATCAATTCCATTCTGAAACCCTCTGCCACGCCTGACACTTATGAGGATCACTGTCCATTACTCATCGCCAAAATCACATCATGATCATATCGTAGCTCTATCGAATTCTGCCGATCGTATCGCGATAGATCTTTCATTGTGTCTCTATTGTGTCTTTATCAAGCAGACTTGCTAAGACTTCATCGACTCGTGCTAGTTCATTCACTCGCTTTCACATCGACTGATTCATTCACTCGCTATCACCATTTTCACCGGCTGAGCGAAATAATCCAACATGAAATCATCAATAATGTTAAACTCCTTTGCCAATCGATCAAAGAACACCGTCTCGTCCGAATTACGAAACTTATGGGCTATTAAAACAACACAATCGTCAATTACAACCCTTTTCAAAGTATTAATCAAACAATCGTAACTGTCGGGATTATAAGTGCAATCAGTGACGATAACAAGATCCCATTTTTGATTGAAATATTTCGACTCTGAATCGTTCCAATCCAGAATATCGAATTCTACTTGATTGCCTTTCATTGCTCCATTTTTATGATTCCATTGGATATTTCTCTGGCAAATCTCTTGTGCATCTTCAAGATCGGTTAATAAAATGTTACAATTCGTCAAAAGAGAAGCTAAAGTGATTCCAACAAGTCCACAGCCAGTTCCAAGTTCAAGAATCGAAGGATTTACACCATTCAGATTCAATCTCGTCAACGTTTTTACATCAGCCAGTGAAAAATATTCCGTAGTACAAATGCCTGCATCCCATAAATGTTTGGCTATACTGTTGCCAGTTTCCTCGAAGAACCTGAGCTTTGACAAGCGTTTACTAGGCAACTCTCGTACTGCAAAGGGCTGTGATTTAACATTTAAATCAAGATTTGACGGAATACTAGCCAGCTTTCGACCAGAAGGCTCTCGCCCAGAAGGCTCTGATTTAACGGCTAAACTAGCATTTAAAGGCATGCTTTCTACCGGCATGAAAAGACCTGCAAAGTCATCTTTAGATAGATCTAGAACCTTACAAGGGTTCAGAACTGTTGCTTTTATTATCAATTCATTCACCTTGAATCCTTTCTTGAAATCATAACCGAATTCCAATTGTCTTGTTCCCGGAGTCCAAGGGATTGTTTTTGTCTCGAGAATCTCTTTATCCTGATATAATGAGACTTGTAGAGTCAAATCTCCGAGGAAAAACTGTTCTCCTAGATCATTACAGATTGTTAAAAGGGTATGTATAGTGTAAGAATTAGATGTTTTGGCTTTCACCTTGAGTCCAGGCACTTTAACAAACCGTACATGGTACATAGGTGAAGGTTTAGCACAGCATTGCACAGTTCCATAGAACAGTCCCAATAGCGCAGCTCGAATAGTATTTAGCACAGCGTTAGAATCTAGTATGTAAGCTGGGAGGTGCTGGGATGTGCTAGCCGGCAGCTAGCTGGTCACCCAATAGTACAGTGCTGGAACATTACTTGACTAGATGCTACAATATCGTAAATATCTGCTTTGCTTTGCTTTGCTTTGCTTGTGCTATATACATTCTACATGACTTATACTATCGTGCATAGGCTAGTGCTGTGCTAGTGTTGTGCTGGTGCTGGTGCTGTCTAGTGCTGTGCTGGTGCTGTCAAGTAGTTTAAGTGCTGCGTTCCGCTGATTCTTCTACTTCCTCTGGATTCACACTGGAATCAACAAAACTCCTTGCAAAAAACTTCATTAAAAGATTCTTCTTGACATTTCGAGACAATCTACTCGGATCTTTATCCATTGAAATCAAGATCTCATCGGCTTTTTGAGGATTGTTCTCTAAAAGGTCTTTTGAATATGTCGAGAAACTTGCTTGGCTGATTGTGATATTTAGTCGATTTAATTGATCTTTTAATTGTTGGAATTCCAATTGAACAACAGGTTCCGAAGGAGGCCAACTGGTTATTTGATACTTTTCCATTAAAAGCTTGATTTTATCTGCTTCTTTAGCAGCTTTACTATCTCCAACAGCTAGACTTTCGATTTTCCGTAAGTCATCTGTAATGCTTTGACCTCCAGTACGGATTTCTCTATCAACTTGATATTGCCGTAGTTTTTGTAGTTCTTCACTGGCTACTTGTGCAGGGACTTCATCCCGATATTTGATCCAAGATTGTCCTTTATTCGACAGGATTTCCGTCACAGCAAATGATTTTCGGGCTGATAAAGGTCGTACGTATTCGATTCGAACCACATCTCCTTCTTTACATTTATTTACTTCATCATGAACAAGAAAGTCTTTAAAATATATCACATCCTAGTTAGCTTGTGCTGAACAAAGATCATCACAACCTCCAAATACCTACCTTGTCAACCAATTTATTCGTCACCATCCTCTGGACCCGGACCTTGATGGTTTTATTCATTTTGCCATTGGAAATAACCATTCCAACAAAGGTTTGCCGTGCCATAATCGCTTCGATGTTGAGTGAAATTTTCGAGATGTTATATGGTTTCGGTAGGGTAATATCATATCGATGAGAATATCGGTGATATCGGCGATATCAAAACACTCAAAGCAGCTGTAAATATCTTTAAAGAGCATTAACATTCAAGAGTTATTTTAATTACTTAAATGTATGAACGTGTCATGAACGGAGACTTTGGTCTTTCAACTTTGAAGTGACCGACGGACGGTAGACGATCAGTGGACGGACGGTAGACGATCGGTGGACGGACGGTGGATGGACGGTGAACGGACGGCGTCTACTCGATAGAGTACTTTAATACTACGTTGAAGACATAATACTTGCATCTAGCACATTATATTATCATTTGAGCATCAAGTTCTTTTCTTCTGCTCTATAGAAATACTCCAGCTTAAAATATCTAAGCGAAGGGAATAAATACTAGCTCTTAATCGTCTAAAGCCCCCCGGAAGTACCTAATGGACGGCCGGGACCAGTGAAACTTGTTTGGGAAGAAGGAGGAGACATTTCAGGTAATTCAGTAGTAGGAAGAGCTTGACCTTCAGCTAATTTCCTCACATCTCTTGCTGAAGCTTCTTTGAAATATTGAATTTGAGGAGGGATTTTGGAAATCAAAGGATTAAGTTTTGTTTCAATTATTTCCACCACATGAGTTGAAGGTCCAACAAGTACTTCAAGATATCCAAGTCCCATAGCCCATCCTAATATCAAACTTAATAAATGTCCAATAAAACTTGAACCAGGAACAAGTATATAAATGATTATTAAAGAGAAAATAGGAGTTGACCAAGTAGGAATCACGAAATTATGAGATCTGTTAGAAAATAATACTGACAGCAGTCTACTGTACATCACTTACAATTGAACTGTTGGACTGTTGATACTCTCTTTATAACTGAAATATCCCAATAATGAGAAAATCCATCCACTTGTTAGTCTACAACTTAATAAAGTATCTTCCTCCTACCTTGATCCTGCGATAGCGGATTCGGGGAAAAAAATCCAACTTATAATACAATAAATTATTCCAGTAATAGTAGCCAACACTAGTTAGAAACCTCCACCATTGCTCCACTATTAATCCATCACTGCTCCATCACGGCTCCATCACGGCTCCACCACTGCTCCTGCTTACAATTAAGAATAATTCCCGTTCTAACCGTTCCTTGTTGTAATTCAAAAGCACTCAACATTGGATGTAAAGCCCATAAATTGAACATCAAATGAAACACATTTAAATGAATCATTGGATAGAATGTTAATCTATTTACTGAGTTAGATCAAGAACTAAACCAACCAAAACTTCAGTCACTTACACTCTAAATTGGTGATTGCACTGGCTTTTAGAACCAAAGCATTGTTGAAACCAGGATAAAAAATGTTTAAAATAAACAATAAAATCATGAATAATGATAATCCTGTTGTCAATGCTGGAGGATATCGGTTGAAATTGTTCCGATATGCCTGGAATACTTGTTGCGGATCAGGCATCATTTTGGATTCTGTCTTGATCGTCTGAGGGACAAATAATATGGAAAATTGAGATATGAAACGAAGAGGTTAGGGCTCAACAGATTTGCTGGCAGTTGTAAATAGAATAATAATAATAAATAAATAAAATAATAAATAAAAATAATAATAACAAATAATAAATAATAATAAATAAATAATGAATAATAAATAGAGAATAATTGATCTTTATTTATATCACTGGCTGGTCACTGGCTGGTCACTTGTCGGTCACTGACTGTATAATGATCCGATCGCTTACTGCTGATAATGGAATTATACCATGGAATTACCATCGGGATGATCTCGCCGACATCCGATATATCGGTGAGAAACAGTCGAGGATCTGTATCGGTACAACCGGATATTGTATGGGAGAAATATCGGCTAACGCTCTAACATTTGGATCATGAATGCTTTGTTTGTAACAATTTGTTTAAGAATATACTCAATCTTTCAACTGTTTATGATTAAATCCAACAGATTAGTTCAGAGTATTGTATTAAAGACCAGATAGTCAATTATTGTGCAATCGATTTCATAGGCTTACCAGACGACCTCTGAGGGTCTACTAGAGGAACCGGAAATGAAGAGAAAGTTTAATGGCCAGAGGTTGTTTATCAACTTCAGAAGTTATCTCAGAAGGTTAGATTGACGGATTTGATTGCCTTGGTGCCGTTAAAGTTTTCAGTCAATCCTCCAAATCTGGTCGATAATCGGGATAACTGCTTATTTCTCACTACCGGCAGTAACTGGTATATGCCATACAAATCACTATTTGATCTCGGTCGTGAGAACAGAGTGGATTTCAGGTTCTTGCCATTATCTTAGCTTTGCCAAAGGGCCTATCATGTAAGCTTAATGCCGACTTTCTATAGGCCCTTTGGCAAGGCTAAGATAACGGCCTCGAACATAAATTTTTGTCAGAAACCCTCGGGGTCTTTTATTGACAAACTAGACACATAATGTCACACATTCAAAATGATTTGTTCAAAACTATTTATTCTCGGAGAACTGTAGGTTCAAGAATCCGGCTGAAACTACGGTAATATCGGCTATTAACGGATAAAGTCGTTAGGTAATTGCTTACAATTGGCAAAGTGTTATTTGTTTGTTTACATCTGTCACAGGTCTTCTGGTAAGCAGAGCAGTGACTCTTGCCGAGTGAATGTACAATACGATATAACTTCGCCAATATTTCTTGAATTCTGACGATTTATCAAATCGTAGAGAGTAATTAATTAGACTCTGTTTGAATATTTTTCAACCTTTCAGCCGTACCATTTCAGCCGTGCTTCCCATAGAGAAACCTGAAATTCTGAATAATTAATTAATTAATAAATCTTTGACCTTTAAGAAGGCTTTCAATTGACTGACAATCTTCTCGGAACGGTTGTTTTAATGAATAAATATCGGCGACTAATTCTGACAATATTGGTCTTTATTATCAGCAATTAATCGGCGAAATAGCATTGTGGTAATGTAGATATCGGTAGGTAGATATCGGTAGGATTTGAATATATTCAGAGATTAGGGTGACAATTTCCGACGATATCATAGTCGATAGCTATGTTAATTTTTAACAGAATTTGAATAAACTACATCCTGCAAGTGAACAATTCACAAACTTGTTGTCTTTAGCAGATAAATCATCGCAGTTAGAAATAGAAGCCTGAATATCGGACCCTGACGGAGCCTGAATATCAACAATCGGTATGATGTATAATATTCCAGATAACGCGTGCAATATTTAATCCACATACACAGCTGTGGGACGATCACTGTGACCCACTGTGACTGTCTGTTATTCTTGTCCAAGATACGCCAAGACTTGGCAGCTATCGGCTCTTGTGGACTTAAAGATACCATTTAATCTATATCACTTAAACTAAGGCAAGCGGCTGATGAGCAAATGAAAACAGATTCTATTCTTGTATAGCTCAACTGTCCAACCCTTACTTAACACTGTTTACATTTTTTCAAGGTCAAGGGCTCAAGGCATTAACCGCACGGACTGCCAAGAATTAGGTTCAACCATTCCAAGAATGCCAAGCCACGATTAACTCACGTGTGAAACTATGACAACAAGAAACAAGAAACGGTCTCAATAAACTCGACTGGTGAGATTTGTTTTTAAAAATTAACCTGAGATGTAAATCAAGTAGGTCTCATAAACGGTCAAAATATTCCGTGGGGTCAGCGTAACGACGATCTCAGGCTCAAACTCTCGACTATGATATCTCAAGAGAGGCTAAGAGAGAGGCTCAGCGAGTACCTTACTGTTAGCCACTTAATCTTGGCTCTTAATAGCACTTTACATCTAAGTAGATTACAATGATAATTTCAGATCCTGAGTCTAGTCAATTAATTCAGTAGTCCTAGATAATGTTGACTAAAATACAAGTTATAACCCAAGGTATTAATTAAAACAGATAGCAAACAGATTAAAGCGAATCAATGGTGTTCTTGATGTTCCGGTAAGGGAATAGGCTGTTCACCAGCCGGGTATGGAGTCTCGACAGCATGGACAGTAGGAGCCACATAATCTCGTTCTCGTTGTTCCATTTGAGCTTGTTCGAGATCAGCAGCACGGTCCATGTTAGATTGTTCCATATGAGATACTTCTTTATTTGCTTCCAAATCGACGGGTTGTCCAGAAACTTGACCAACTCCAGATAATACTCCACCACCTTCTTGCAAATGGGCACCAGAAGGTAATAGACCTCCCATGATTCCGATTTCCTTTGTCTGATAACCTTTATTTCGGAAATAAGGGATTGAAGAAGACACTACAAAGATGGTTGTAATTACAAAAGTGACCCAAGTGAAGCAAGCAAAGGCAATGCTGGCTTTTCCGGTCTGACAAGAAGATTTCCAACCATCTGTGTCGGCGTAGACAAAGTCAAAGGCAAACAAATCACAGCTATAAGGACCACGAACAGCAGCCAAGGCAATCCACGCACAAAACCAAAAGATTTGCAACAATAATTCAGCAGCGAAAAAGGCTAAAGGATGGGCGATTTTTGGCAGGTATCTTGGGCTGAAGAAAAAATACGCCAAAGTTAAAAGACTCCATATCGAAGTAAAAAGAGCAAAAGCATCTTCTGAAAGATAACCATATTTCAAAAGGCCAATAGAAGCGGCACTAAGACAAAAGGTCAAGAGGATAAAAAAGAGCTGAAACATCCGTACGATGAACAGAACCTTTGTTGTAGGGTTCAAGAATTTAGAAGACGACGCCATTGTACTGTAGGAATAAATGAGACGATTTTACAGTAAATGGAGCAACCTTGTTCTTCTTTATATAAGTTTATCTCGGTTCTTTTAGTCTATTTGAGTCACATGTATATTAAAATCTAGTACAAGGCGCAGTTTTAGGAAACACCAGAATATTGTAGATCCTTGACAGGCCAATCAATTGTGTCAGCCACAAGGGGAGAGCGCGAAGAGCGATGGATTTTCTTGGTTAAGTTTGAACCAGAGTTGTCGAGTCTAAACTAAATTAGGTTTAGCATTGAGGAGAAAAACTGTTAGCTGGAAGCGGCTGATATGCGTGTTTAGGGGGGATTTGAAATCTGGGACCTGCAAACCCATCCTATTTAGGTTACATTTCTTAAAAATGCATCGACTGCATTTGTAAACACAAAGCTAATATCATGAGAGATAGAGCAAGCATAGAAGTAATGAATAGGTTATTTATTAGACTGGACTTGAGATGTTAGATTATTATTATTGGACTGGACTTAGATGTTATTAATTCTACGTCAGGTCAGCAAGGACTGCGTACTATATTCACTACAGTACAAGGATAATTAAGTTCATCACTGAGATCTTGCAGTAAAAAAAGAAAAAAAAGTACAAAGGACTTTCAAACCGATCTTGTGAACACTACAGAAAAGAGCAAGAAAGCTTAAATAATTGTCTGGTTGCCTTTGCCTCATACTTCCCAAGCTCCTCCTAAGCTCTCTAGGCTCTCATAGGCTGTCCTAGCTGTCCTAGGCTCGTCCTAGGCTCGTCCTAGTCGCTTCGCCCATTCTTGTCTTAACCGCTCTAGTTTAGCCTCAAGTGTCCAGCCATACAGCTCTAGATCTGCTATCTATTAATTATCCACTAATAATTGACTATTCTTAGCGTGCATTCCTCATTTCTAACTGCAATTAGTTAGCTAGAACTAATCATAGCCTCACCATCCAACACAGCTATGATATCATGTTCCTTAGTCTCCACAAGTAATTATGAATAATTCCCCATCTGTAGTAGATCTCCGCAGAAAAAACAACTTGTTTCCTTATTTAACAATGCAGGAATTTGAATTTTCTCCCAATTGTTTGAGGATGAATTCACAGAGTTTACAAACGAGTTTAACTAAGAGTTGTCCCATGATAACCACCAATCAAACTGGCTCACTCCTGCCCCATGGCTTGAAAGCGGCTGAAGATAATAAAACATTGGTTAAATAAAAATAAAAATTGTTAATCTAAATGGCAATAAATTAAAATGAATTATAATTCACAGTCTATTTAAAAACTTCAAGAGCAGGGATATCAATTAAACCTCGAAGGCGACTCAAATGACGTAGAGTTAAGCCTTACGAGAATTAATCGGTTATTTTAAACTCTGTTGACTCATTATCCACAGTATATTTTATACTTTAATTTTATTTCTATGACGCATAATGCATAAAGGCCATGGGACTGGAATATATCGACAGATTCGAAAGAACGGCATATCGAAGAATCGTAGAATGGCAGAATGGCAGAATCGCAGAATGGCATAATCGACAAAATCGTAAATAACTTGTTTGATCGTCCTTAATGGTTCCTTAACGGTCTTAACGGCTAAAGCGAATGTTAATCATCCACTGGATTCCAAAGCTCGGTAACTGACGAAGTCGAATTGATTATTTATTCTGGTTGATAAGCGTAAATAGTTAACTTAACAGCTTCAATTAAGCTCTGAGTGTGAAGTGTGACAAGCGAACGCGTGCTTCAACGCGAACTGTAAACAAAGTACAATCACCATACTGCAATATGCTAAAGAAACATTATAGAAACGGTTTAGAAACGAATTAATACAGTAATATTATCTATCCTTCTAATTACTTTTCTTGCTCAAACAATTGCTCACAGTCGGGATCCCGGGCCGAAGCCAGCGCCGAAAACGCCGACGGAGTTCAACTTACTCCGTAAACCTTCTCCGATCTCGGAATACCGTTCTCAGCGATCGACATGCCCATCCCCGCTCGTTCCTCGTCCTGCGGCTTCGTATATTCCGCCTGAAAAAGGGTTAAAGTTCAAGACAATATCCTGTATTTGGAACCAATTACCGAGATTGAAACTTAAGATTGGCGACATACCTTCTGTCTTTGAAATCGTCAATTTGTCCTTATATATTCGTGTCTCACTGTTATAACCGAGCCCTTGGCATCTAGGCGCTTTTGCGTCAACGTTCGGCGCCAGAAGCTCCAACAGAGAAAGTTAGATCCAAGTACAATTAGAACTATTAGAACAATTAGAACCTTAGATAACTGATTAGTCGAGAAATCAATTGTAATAATTGTAGAATTGATTGAACAGCGCGGTTATAGTGAGTTGTTACGGTTGTAGGCGGATGAGGTGTAGGCGGATGAGGTCAGGTCTCAATACCAAGAATCCTCGGCTTGAATTGCTTCAACGGTTCATGTACTATACTTGGTTAAATCTCAATTATATATAGAATAAATCAACTTAGAAGTTACACAGAGGTCAATTGACATTGACACTTGGCTATAGCAAAGAATCAACCTCCAAGTTTGGTGAAAAATTCAACCTGAATTCCACTATCACCATGATCACCTTATGTTAGACTGTTTTGGATGATTGGAGGCTCTCATGAAAATAATTGCTTCTAAATTCTTGATTCTCCAAGTCTTCTCTCGAGTTAACGACCTAATCAGTACGGCTTAAGATTTAATTCCTAGTGAGAACCTGGTTTGAACTTCTAAGGTGGTTGGAATGTGTGTATCTGTGGTGCTCAATTGCAAGTCTTTGAATCTATTCTTCGAGGACTTTTTGATTCTGACGAACTTTTACTGCTGACATTAGACTAATGATTTGATCTCAGGCCTCTATGTCCTTATTCTTGAGCATTGATGCGTTCATCTCGCCGATAATTTGGCCGATATATTTGCATATAAACTAACTAATCAACACCAAATCATTTTATCATGGTCATTTGGTTTTGATATGATATTTTTCTGCCAAATCAGGTCGCGTCTTTGACATCCAACTGTTTAATTCCTGTTGAATAGTAGGCTTGATGAGATTCTTCCTGTCGATTTTATATGGAGAAATATCATCTTCAGGAGGAAATGAATCCTCAGGCCAAGTCTCAACGGCAGAATAATTAGGATGAATATCCTCAAAAGCGTCATTTTCACGGGTCAAGAAAACATATCTAATGACATTGATAGGAACAGGTCTTAAGAACCTTTTAAGACCCAAATCTAAATGTTGCAAATCCGCTTGAGCAAATGCTTCACTTAAGATTTCTTTCACGTCGTCATTTCTCCAGAATTCCTCCATCCTTCTCGTATATATAGCTTGATATATAGCTTGTTCACTAACAGGAGCATCTGACCAGAATATAACCCGATCTCGGGTAAGACTCATTTGCTGTTCAGTAAGGCCAATCTCCAAAGCTACAGCGACTCCAACCCAAGGAAACTCTTTCAAAGCTTCTACTAACACTTTACAGACCTCCATTTTGTCTGCTCCGTTATAAAACATCGCCAAAGCAAGTGAATAAATTCTATTTGGTCTAAGAGCCCAGCACCATTTGAAATATGGATCCTGAGCAACGTCGATGAAAAATTGATATTGTTTTGCTTTAAATGCGAAAAAGTCAAGGAAAAGTCCAAACGCATAAGGATCATTATCAGGATCCAAAGAAATCAAAAGCTTACAGAGTTCCAACATTGTTCTCCATGCTTGCTTCTTAATCAAGGACTGGATTTGCTCCGTCAGAATGAAATAAAACGCTCTATTTTCATAATACTTGAAGGGCAAGCGACATTTGCCCGAAGTGAGGCTGAATTTCGAATCTAATGCCCATTCGTAGATGACTAGAACTTGGGCAATGCGCTCTGCCGATTGACTAGCAAACTCTTTCGACGACGATAGTTGAAAAGCAAATTGACTGAGACTATGAGCGTGGGGAATCAACGTTGCGATTCCCTCCAAGCTTCTCTGCTTGCGGAACTCCAGGAACCTTTTGTGATCCGATTGATATTCGGCCGTATGAACGAACTTAAAGTTGGTGATTCCGGTACTAGGATCGCTGTCAAGTTCCTGCATTACAATGTCTCTATTGTCTTTTGGCGGCCAATTAGGCTTGACTCTTGCCAAAACCAGCTTGCGACCCAACCCCGGCAGCGAATATCCGTCGCTCGCTCCCCATAGTTGATAAGAACTATCTGAAGGTTCAGTACTAGCTTCTTTTCCAAGTAATTCATATTCAGGATTAAGATATCGAGCATCCAATTGAAAGAATTTCAAGTATTCAAGCCCTTTAGGCTTTGGTCTGGGTGCAATCGTGATGGTATTAACGACCTCATCAAGTCTTAACCCTTCTAAGCTATCCAAATCTGTAAGAGGCATTGTCTTCTTCTTTTTCTTCTTCTTTTTCTTTGCTGCACCAGAGGCTTGAGATTCAGATTGTTCAGACTGTTGAGATCCAGACTCCTCAGCGTTATCCTGTTCTTCCTCCGAAGCATGTTCAGTCCCATCGTCTGGTCTTTGTGCCTCTGTAGCATCTTCACGCAATCCCAAGATCTTCATTCGATGAACCTGAACGCCATTACCTGTCCCTGCTATTCTATCACTCATTTTAACTATCAGTGAATGTAAAGAAGAGACGTTTTGAAACTGTATGATTTGAGGCTTTATATCCCCTCCGCAAAACAAATGCGTCAAGGGAAAGGGTTCACTCAGGGGCTTCAGCGGGGCATGCCGCATGATTATTTAGCCTAAATGCTCCTGTTAGACTATCTAGGTAGCTGGAGCAATAATGCCATTAGACGGAGTTATTAGACAGAATCAAAAGGAACGGCTCCGAGTGGCATTGTAAAAGGCGTGATTTGTTCAAATTCAAGTCAATTGTAAATAAAACCTTTTGTGGATCAGCACAGAACGTTAATTTTTCAGGTCCCGACTCGAAATTTGGTTGGGATCTGCGCAGTGAACGGACAACAGACTGCCACAACAGTGCCGTTCGTGAGGATCATAGGATCAATAATCAATCAAAATATTATGGTTAACAATGCAGTTAGACGAACAGTGTAGTTCAAGGCATTGACATATCACAGCGTATTATAGCGTTTGGTACAAATTTTTTATTTGAGGCCACAAATTGTGGGACTGTTCTACTACGAATTAGGCTACTGGTAGAACAAGGCAAGTCTAAGGAAATTTGACAATCGAATGAGAGATTGGCAATCTTAGCGAGATAAAAAGATACAGAATGGTGGACCTGCCTATAAAGAAATATAAAAGGAGTAGGAGTAGAATAAACCTCTATAAGAATAAGAAGTATGAATTATTTTGTGAATTACTTTTGTAAGCCATGGTAGTTGGAAAGAAATGTGCCAGTGCCAGCAGCTCATAAAGAGCTTACAATTAAGGGGAGATGACGTGAAGAGACGAGAAAGTTGACGACCGTACAAGGTCCTTCCTTTAGACTTGAGTCGAGATCTTCAGTCAGATCTTCAGAGTCGGATCTTCAGAGCCGGTATCTAGACGCCGATCTAAATGCGACCTAGACGCCGACGTAGACCCCAGCCTAGGCTCATTCATTGGATATATCTGCTCCTGTCGAATCAATCAATCAATGATTAAGCAAGTGTTCCCTGTGTTCTTGGAGAATTCCGCACCGCCATCCCACAAACGAAAATCTCATCAACTATGCTCTACTTGTCAAAGCCTGGAACGAGCATTATATTTTGAACAGGCCGACTGTCATGGTTTATATAGAACTAAGTAAAGCATACGACTTTAATAAAGATTTATTATGATTAAAAAATGCTGAATCGCAGCTCAACCTCGTTGAATCTCCGTGAATCTCCGTGAATCTCCGTGAATCTCCGTGAATCTCCGTGAATCTCCGTGAATCTCCGTGAATCTCCGTGAATGCCATCAAATTTCAGCCATTAAATACGGTAAATCGTCCAAGTGACTTCTGGTTACCCTCCTGTTAAAGTCTTTGACCATTGGGAGTTTATTTAAAGTTATGTATTACAATAACAAATAGAAAACATACAAGACGGGTTGGCCGAGTGGTCTAAGGCGGCAGACTTAAGTTTCTATGACATCTGTTGGACGTGAGTCCGCGCGAGTTCGAACCTCGCATCCGTCATTTTTTCATTCATAAATTCCAGTTCTACATTGAAATTTTTGAATCTCATTTCACACAACTATGTCTCTTCGAACAGTAAGTAAATGGAATTAATTTTTGAATAATCTAACTCAAGGGACAAGAGAATCAGATTCTCTTTATCAAAAATCTGCCTTATACGATTTCATCTAAAGAATTATATGATTTATTTGGTCGGTTTGGAGCTATTCGACAAGTGAGAATAGGCAATGTTCAAAACACTAAAGGAACAGCTTTTGTCGTTTATGAGGATGTTCATGATGCTCGAATGGCGTTTGAAAAGTTATCAGGGTTCAATTATCAGAATAGATATTTGGTTGTTTTATTTCATGATCCAGATAAAGTGAAGGCAACGATTCAAGAGGATTTGGACACAAGAAAGGCCAACTTGGAGAATTTGAAGCAAGAATATGGAATAAAGTGAAAGCGATCGTTAGGCTCGAGCTCAGAAGGTTCAAGGGTGAAGGTTCAAGGTGATATGGTATAATCATACGGCATCGTACGACAGTGGACCAGGATTTATGCTTGTGATCATAAGGAAGCAGCACGATTGATAGCTCAACTGTCAGTTGTTGTAATCTGTCAGCTGTTGTAATCTGTCAGCTGTTGTAATCTGTCAGCTGTTGTAATCTGTCAGCTTTTGTAATCTGTCAGCTATTGAAATCTATCGGCTGTTTCAATCTCTTGGAGCATTTCAACTGTGAGGAGCTATGAGTAGGCAGTATCTGTGTCTATTATTTAAGCCTCATGTAGTCGGTACTCTCTATAACTCTATAGATGTTAACTAGTTACTGTAATTGTATATAGCAAATGAAAGTTGCTATATTTTCTATCTAATAAAGTCCGATATCTGTTCATCTCGAGTCTCAAGAGTTCTGCCGAAATATCGGTCAACATAACCTGGAGAATCTCCCGATATTCCTTGGCACATTGGTCAACTTCCCAGAGGATAGAATTATTAGCATCCAGCCTAGGAATATCACTGAAATCTCATGATCAAGGATCTCTATCCATTAATTGTAGCTTTATTTGATATTATGATTTGATATTATTAACTATATAAATTGACTGTTACTGTACATTTCTCGCTTTCGCTTTCTTGCTTCTCTTCCACTTCTATGATCGCCGATTTCATTTCCTTTCTCTCCCAGCCTCCCCGATCTTTTTTATCGGCTGAAATATCCGTACTCGTGCAACAGTGAATGAATCAATTGAACTCGGTAGTTCAGCAAGCTGAACGGGATAATCAGCGGGTGAGTTTCAGTGCTGTAAGAAATAAAGCTAATAAGACTTGTTATTATCTCGACCGCAAGGGTGAAGGTAATGGAAATGGGAATGGCAGTGGAAATGGAAGTGGAGATGGAAACAGCAATGGCAATGGACTTGACAATAGACTTGAAAATAGCTTGTCAATTCCATTTGTACAATTGATGGAAGGAAATGAAAGCATAGAAGCCATGTCTTTACGCTGGAAATTGTATAATAAAGCTTGGAATGTTCAACAGGAAAAGATTAATGTAAGTAGTCAAGCGAATGGTCTTTCTATGGTTTTATGTCTCTAATAGAATTTATTGAAATCGTCCAATTCAATTGTTTTGGATAATATTATGGACTTTATAGCAGAACCTTGGGATAATGATACTGATTCATGTGTTGAGACTGCTATATTATTACCAGGGTCGAATATCGCCAATCATATAAGGCTGTTTTCACAGATCAGGACGCGTATTGACAATAATCCCGATATTTATCAAGTGTCACTGAATTCTAGAGATAGTGTTAATTTAAAGACTGCTTTAAAGATTATCGTTGGAAAAATGACTGATCAAACTCAAGATCAAGAGGCTGTTGGAGATGAAGAAATGGAGGAGGATGATAATATTAAAGTGAGTATTCTGGTTGCAGTCATTTGTTTTTCATGGGCTGTGAGCCCCGGTTGTTTTCCCTCTCCAGCTCGTTTGTTCTTACTGCTTCACTTCTTTATCGCATCTGTAGTCTGTAGTCTGTGGCTTGTAGCCTGTGACCTGTAGCCTATGGCCTGAAGCCTGCGGTCTGTGCTTCTATAGCTTGTAACCTGTGACCTGTGACCTGTGCCTCTATGGGTCTATGGGTCTATGGGTCTATGGGTTATGAATCTGATTCTATGGCTCTGACTCTGGCTCTGTGGGTCTATGGCTCTGACTCTGGCTCTGTGGGTCTATGGCTCTGTGTCCGTGTGGCTCATGGTCCAGAGCCTGAGCTTGACTGTGGCTTTGACTCTTGACTCTTGGCTCTTGGCTCTTGGCTCTTGACTCTTGACTCTTGTCTCCTCTCTTTTGCTCTACCTCACTCTTAGCTTTAGATCGTCTCGTAACTTAGCTTATCACTTGCTTCTGCTTTTCTCTAGCTCTGCTTTTCTCTAGCTCTGCTTTTCTCTAGCTCTACGTTTCTCTAGCTCTACTTTCCCTAGCTCTGCCTTTCTCTAGCTCTAACAAGTTTGATCGTAGAATCCGATATGACTTGGAGATCTTGGCTGAATGGTATAAAAAACTCTGCAAAGGCCACCATAACAGCTCGGATATTCGATTCGTGATAATAATCGAAGACGTCGACTCCTTTGACATCGCACTCCTAACAGACTTGATCAAAATGATCCAGTCCTACATCTCACAGATCCCTATTAAACTCCTAATAAGCGTAGCCACATCTCTAGACATATTCCAAGACAAAATTAACCGATCGTGCCTTCGACTACTACGAGGAACAGTATTTGAAGCTCAAATGCTCAATGGATTGTCTGAAATTTTGGACCAAACAATGTTTGCGTTTGACAAATATACACTTCTTTTAGGTCCTAATCTACTTGCTAATCTTGTGCAGCGACAGAATCAGAGCATGGCTAGCGTCGACGCTTTTATTTCATCTCTAAAATATGTCTATATGGCACACTACTACTCGAATCCTTTCTCTCTACTCTCTCAACACGATAGCCAAACAGAACAAGACAATAAAGTATACAAGGAACAGATAAAGACGCTGCTATCACCGTTTCATATGAAAGCAATGCGAATGTTACCATCTTTCAGGCAGTTTATAGAGGATAAAGTGACTCGGAATGAGACGGAAGAGGTAAAGCAATTGCTCAAAGACGACGAGTACTTGAAATCGATAGTTTCTATGGTTGTAATCAACTTTCGAGACTATGTTGAGACATTATTTGGCTTTATAGACGCTCTTGTAATCATCCAAATGGCTTTAGACTCTCCCGTGGAAACAAGAGTCGATTTATACCCTGAAGGCATGTTAGGGCAGTTATTTTCAAGTGATTTTAAAACCGGTTTATTTGGAATTTTAAAGATATGTCAACCTCATCAACTGAATAGCATTCTGGAGGGTTTAAAATCAACAGATTCGGTCATTTTAAAGGATATTTGTTTTGAAATGGCCTCGAACCATGATCCGACACTACTGGTTCAATTACTCGACCAAAAGTTTGCTCTTTGTAAGAACTCGTATAAAAGCTTTCTACTTCATGAAGTCTTCGTAACAGATGTTTCTGGATTACATGAGAATGTGTTTGTTCCTACTCAAAGACCTGCTATTGAGACTGCACTTCTTCATCCTGAGCATTACCTTGGTAAAACTGACGATATGGACCCGTTTATATCCATTTTGTTTCTTCTTTACCGAGAATCAAGTGTATTTATCAACATCTATGACTGGTATATGGCATTTAAAGAAACGGTTAGTAAAGAGAAGCATAGATATGAAGAGAACGATTGGGAAAGCAGAGTCCTAGCATGGTTTCTACAAGGAGTAGCAGAGTTGAAATTACTTGGAATCGTCAGAGATTCTAAGAGGAAATTCGAATGTGTTGAGAAGATTATTTGGATGGGTTTGTAAGAGCTGTTAGCTTCATATGTCGCTTCACCGATATGTCGCTGCTGAACTGACGAGATGTTAGATATGCAGATATCGGTTGGGTTCTTTGATATCATATCGGCAGCTGGGTTCTCTGACGGTAGCTGGTTTCTCTATCGGCAGCTGGGTTCTCTACCGGCAGCTTGGTTCTTATCGGCAGCTGGGTTCTTATCGGCAGCTGGGTTCTTATCGGCACTTATTCCAACTATCTACAATCAAGTTGATCAACTATCGATTTCTATTTCTTACTTTTACTTCCTATTGAAATGTTAAAATTGCTCAAGATGATGAAAAGCGCGAAAAACGCTACAAATCTTGCCCCAATAATTAAAGGTTTCCACAGAGCATCTTGAGTGCGATAAGTGTACTTTATAAACAATTCACCCCGTCGATGTCCGTCAATAATATTCTCATAAAGTAGTTCAACAGTAGGTCTTCCAACATTATCCAAGTAACTGAAAGATTTGGAAACTCCATGACCTTCATCCTCTACAGCAGTCATTGTCTCTACGTCGTTGGCTCCATCAGGGAGGAATACCTTCAAATTCACTTTATCATAAGGAGCATCATGAGGTCCATCGATAATAGGGATTCTTAACAAGTACTGATCAGGACCAATTGATTTTACAAAGTTTTGAATATCATTTGACCAGCCGATTGTAAAGTTGTAATTCCAACCTCCAAAGACTGGATAACGAGGACGGATAGAAAGAGCAGCTTCATTTTCATTCGAAGCAAAGTTGCTTAGAGAAACATTACCTACAAGATCGGTGTAATAAGCTTCTCTTGATCCGGGCATTAGAGGGAAAAGAAGTCCCTTTATAGCTGCGGAATTGAGAGTGGATTTGCCAGTTGTTCCTGATGCTGCATAATTACCTCTTGAGAACCGGCCCTTTAATTTGGTGCCAGGATTCGTCAAGTAATAAGTTTCTTCAAATGATACAGTATTTCCCCAGTGTGAGACCCAAGCTTGACGTTCTAATAAAGTCACTTGAGCAATAGGTCTTGGATTTTCGTATCTTAAGACGAATTTCTCATCTGACCAAGCAGGAATGTCCTCATAAGGGCCATAAACAAGTGTACTAGGGTCCGCTGTTTTATATTCAAGATCTTCATCTGCTTCGTAAACTTCTTCAATGAAATGGCCCGGGAATTTTATCGTTAAAACCTGACTAACTGTGTCATAGGGACTTTGGACGTATTTAACATCGGAAAATGTCAGATATTGAGCCTCGGATTGTTCAGCTTCTTCAGGAACAGCAGTAAACCGTTTTGTCGACGCAATTGCAAGTCGAATAGACAATTCCTCTTGTGGTTTCAATGGTTCGGTCAAGTGTAAGCGGTATAATCCTACATTGTGCTCAGCATCGATCTGTCCAGATGGCTCTAAAGCAATTGCAGCTTCGGAGCCTTTAACGCGTCCTTCTATCACCGAAACAGTCTCAAACACGGCTGCATCCAAAGCGAGGAAATAATAAGCCTGAGGAGTGTCTGCGATGTTTTTGACTGTCAGGGACATGGTTTCTTTAGCATATGAGCCAGAAATGTCAATCAATCGTTGGATATTGACATTCTCAAACGTCGGCTCAACGCCAATGCATGATATGAAACCAATCAGACACGCGCTGAATAGAAAGAATGTCAATTTCATATCAACAGTCGTCAGTTCGGAGGAAGCTTTGGCACCTTGATTTAGCCACGATTCAGTTCAGCTCGAGCTGACGTGGGACGTGGGACATGGGATTGGGATGTAGGACATTTCCACATGGGCCACTTGACATGGGACAAGAATAATTGACGGCCTCAAATCATTTGGCCCGCCTCAAACCAAACAAGCAATTGATTGACGATATGACGTTGATGCGGCGCGGTTAAATGTCGTCTGAGTCCCAGGATGCTTCTGTAGCGTCACGAATCGACAGCCTGACACGGTATGCCCCGGGCCACGTTGACACTGACGATGATAATCCAATGCCAAAGAATGCTCCAAGGTTAACTGCTGAAAACCTACGGGTTTTAGACCAAGCGGAATTAGGACCGGCCCTATCGACACTTCTTAACGGATATCGTGAGAATGGAAATGCTCATGTTACCGCCGGGAATACTAATGGCCACGTTACTGCCGGGAATACTAATGGCCCCGTACATGATAGAACCTTCCAGCTAAACGATTCAGACGTCGAAGTTCTTCAGATCATCACTTCTCTCGCCGATCAAGATTCGGCACCAATCCCCGAATTCTCGGGGCTTTTTGACGCCTTTGACTCGTTCATGAAAGATAACAAAATCACCAGTCAATTGTCGGGAAAGTACATTAATTGCTTTGACGCGTTATTAAATCTAGCTCAAACGTCCGGTCCAACATGGAACGCGCGTCTACAAGCTTTTCTTGTCAAATACCGTCAAATAGAACGCGATTTGCTGCTACAACAAGGACTCAAAGCAGGCCTCGAAACGTTGCAGAAAAATGCTTTAAAAAGACTGCTAAGAGCATGGCATGCCTCCACTGTCAGCAGAAAGACCAAAGATAAAGTGCTTTATCGAATGGCCCGCGATCGAGACCGTATTCAGCTGAATAGAGAAGCTTTTAGAACTTGGCGCAACCGTCTACGTAACCACACGTCTAAGAATACTATAGCTGTTATAGGCTATAACCGTCGCATCGAGACTGTCATGTTTAATAGAATGACCTCTCGATATACATGCATTCAAAAGATGTCTAAATCTGTCCCTCAGTTAGTTTTGAAGCGATATATGGGTCTTTGGGTCTCACAATCACGTCGAATTCATCTTCAAACTGCCACAGCAGTTTCTGTTGATACCAAGAAATTGATATCTTCGTTCTTCTCCTCATGGTGTGAAACTTATAAACAAGTAGTTGCTGAAAACAACTATAATCAACATTTGGCAGCTAGTAAATTCGTAGATTGGATCAACCGTTCAATGGACATTCAATATCAAATGAACGCAGCAATAAGACATGATTCTCTACAAATAACTGGACTCATTTATCATGCCTGGAGAGCTCAAACGGCTCACCTCGTAAATATGATGGATAATGCAATCTATCTTTCAAATGCTTGGACTAGACGAAGATTCTTTGCTCAATGGCTGTCGAAATCTAGACTCACTGTATTAACTCGTCAAATAATGTCTCTCAACGTCAACTCCATAGAGAAGGCATATTTTGACCGCTGGAGTTATACGACTTTGCAAATAAAAGAGGCCAAGAACTTTGAACGATTCTTTGCTTTAAAGAATGCTTTCAACCACTGGAAACTTCAAACGAAACTGAAATCAGTTACTAATATTGTAAATTACAACCTTGTATCGAATGTGTTTTATCAATGGTTATTAAATCAGAGATATTTGCTGTTTAAACGCTATACAAGTCGACGGATTCAAACGAGATTCCTTCAACTATGGAAACAAAGACATAATTCTTTATATGAAGAATTATCTAAATCGACAAGAACATTCCTCAAATCCAATCGTCACTCGATCAAATCATCATTCTTTCTTGTATGGCAACAAGAATTAGAATTAATCGAGGCAAATTCAGATAAATGCAAGATACTTGAACGACGCCATTTGGTCAATTTTGCTGTAAATGGCTTGAAAAACGGCCTGAAATCGCGTCTACAACATGAACAATCTCTCGAAGCTCGTTTTATTCGTAAATTCCTTGCTAAACGATTTCAAATATGGAGTAAAAGGACAAAAGATAAGAAAAAGGCTCATTATAAAGCCCTTTATCAAGCTTTCAGCAAGTCTAGAAAACTGAAATTGGTTTCTAGAGCCTTGCAAATATGGACATTTAAGATCAATCATATTGGTCAAATGGATGCATTATCAGCGTCTATTTACAGTCAAGGCTCTAACAAAATGACCTTAAATTTGTTGCAATATTGGCAGCAAAAGGCTGACTCTATAGCCGAACAACATCGTCAAGTTGACGCAAAATACCGATTAGATCAAGGCCAAAAAGCTCTGACATTATGGATCGATAAACACAATAATCTTCAGGAACTCCACCAGGATTCCCAGGATATAAAAGCTCTTTTTGCCAGCCGATATAAAGAAAAATTGTATCGGCAATGGAGAATGAAATTGTTCAAGATTCAATCCAAGCAAAGAGATGCTGATGAGTTCTATTTCCGCATTGAAAAGCAGAGGATGAGAACTTATTGGAGGACGTGGAGATATCGACAATCCGGAGATGCCACTGAGATTGCTCAATTTGTGAATGATACTTTAGTATTTGAAACCCCGACAAGATTAGGCATAAAAAGAGTCCCTCTTACTTCGATAAGTCAATGGAGACGGCATAGAGCTTTAAGAGCGGGTTTGGAAGCTCCAAAGTTTAAATTGCGGAGTGAGAGTGAGAATGAGAATGACGAGTAGACCAAGGCTCTATGTCGTATGATAGGACAGTCGATATCAAGCGAATATGCGAGTTATTGACGTGCAATTGGCAGATCGTGCTGACTGTCAACAACCGCCTGAACGCGAATAATTCCCGCATTCCATTCGCAGTCAGATTGTGCTTAATCACTGCTGATAGTCAACAACCGCCTGAACGCGAATAATCCTGACATCCGTTCCATCGGTCAATGGTCAATGGTCAACGGTCAACGGTCAATCACCGATATTGCCAATACTGTCGATACTCGATACTCGACACTCGATACTGCGAACTGCGATACGATCACCAACTCACTATGTATTTTATTGTATACTATTCTACTAATCGCTAATTCTCCCCATCATCATCAAACGTAGAAACAGGCACTTTATACAACTTAATCGAAGGGTTATTAGGATCCTTCATAAGCACGTATTTACCATCATCAAGAGCTCCAGCAATGTTTATAAGTGACTTGACAATTCCCCATCCTGTAAGCAAGTTGACGTTGATTTGACTGGCGAACTGGGCTGGTTCTCTGCCTAAAACTCCAACGATTACGTGCTGAGTATTATCTTTAGGATTGACTCTTGATACAAAGCCGATTTTCATCAGATTGGCGCCTGACAAAATGCTTTGAATGGCCCATCGTGACAGTTTGTTGAGATTGTTCTTCATTTCAGCAGCTACAATGGCACCACGCTGGTTTACAAACTTGTTTTTCCATTCCATAACTCCTGTAGCTCCTCCGTATTCGTTCAAAGCTTTGACGGTGATGAAAGAGTCTGGGGCTCCGTTGACACCAGACTGAACGGCATCTACTTCAGTACGAACAATAAGTTTAAGAGGCTCGTCATCAGCGGAATCGGCAAGGTTGAAGCTGCGATATCGGTAACCTCTAGCAAGCAACGGGTCTACGTCCTCTTCAGGGTTGTAAAACGGGTTCGGGTGGGTGAAATCATGACGACTATTAGCCTCGGTCTCATTGACAGCATTCACAGCGAAATTATGGTTAATATACGTGGCTTCAATGGCCAGATTCGACGAGCTGTTGATATTATCCTTGTCGGTGGAGTCTACGGGAGGTTCAATGGCGTTTTCGTCTACAGAAACAAAGTCCAGAGGTCCTCCTTCTCGTTTATCAAAGAAGATCTTGTCGCCGGACTTGTTGATGATAATATCCCATGGATTGACTGATTTTGTAGTGCACATGAGCAGTGAAATGATTGAATCGGTAGCAAAAACTGTACCTGCTCCATTATCGGCCAAGCTTTGAATAATAGGATCTTCAGATGTCGTGATGTTGTAAACTACACGATCAAGCTGCTGAAGTTTGATATTGACCATAGGTTTGTCAAGACTACGATTGTATTGGTAAACATATCCATAAGAGTCGATATCGGTGCCATTCTTGATATCAAAAGACAGCTTTTGAAGTTCATTGAATCCAATCGATTGAATAAGCTGCCATTGATCTGTAACAGTGACACTGGCATCACGCACTTTAAGAGGCTTTTCGAAATCTTTCCATCCAAATCGTCTTCCATGTCGGCCTCCTCCACGTTGATTTCGGTCATTTTGACGGTTTCCTGGTGCAAATCGACCACCAAAGTTTCCTTGTTGGTTTCGAGCTCCAAAAGCCCCTCCTCTTCCTCCAGGACCTCCTCCACGTCCTCCACGTGTTTTAAGCACAGCATTTTGAGCTCTTGGCTTGGCAGAAGTCCGGCTGCTGTCGACAACTGAAAATGATGAGAATGACGACAGATCATCTGCTTCTCCTCCTGTGAAAAACGAAGTAGCACTGGCTCCGTAGGCATGATATGGATCTCTAAATCCTCGGCCGTATTGAGGTCTTTTCTGGTCTTTTCCGTCTTTAAACCCGTCGGTAGCCCAGTCTGCAACCTTTCCAAGCTTATCTCCCTTGGAAAATGGCGCATATGGAACGTCGTTGAATCGAAGTTCCGAAGGGATCTCGTTCGTAGGGCCCCAAGCACCGGTACTTGGGGCTAATTGTGGCAGTTTCAAAGTGAAATCCATCTTGTTAGCACGATAAGATGATGATAAACGTGTCACAACAGTCAATCACGTTATATTCAAGCCTTCTCCAGCCTTACTCCAGCCTTACTCTAGCCTTACTTACAATATCTAACTTGGTGAAATTTGATGAATTTTCACTTAGAGTATTTTTCAGGCTAATGACTTCAGGGTAACTCGACGATATCAGGGTAACCGATCTTAATATCTCCAAAGTGCCGATTCTTCGAGAAACTGTACAATCATCGCAAAAATGAACGGAATCAGTGTGGATATGAATGCTCTGAAGAAGGGAGAAGTCAAGTAAGTGATTTGAATCGATGAATTCTTAACTAACAAGCCTTGGAACTTCAATGTAAGTCATCGCCACCGACAATAGACCTAGACACTTGGCGGCACTCAAAGGCTCTAACACAGTATGTCGGTCAAGTTCAAGGATGGTATTATATTAGGAGCAGATAGTCGTACTACGACAGGAGCTTTCATTGCCAATCGGTAAGTAGTTTACTGTACTGATCTGTGCTGTACTCTCTGTGCTGTACTCTCTGTGCTGTACTCTCTGTTCTGTACTGCATGCTAATCAGTGTGACGGATAAATTGACTCAAGTTCATGACAAGATCTGGTGTTGTCGGTAAGTTTGATGATCTTATCCCTTAGATGAAATCTCTAATAGATCTGGTTCTGCAGCAGATACTCAGGCCGTGGCAGATATAGTTCATTATCATCTTCAAATGTATACTGCGGAAAACTCCAAACCTCCTTCTGCTAAAGTGGCGGCTTCAATCTTTCAAGAAATCACTTATTCGAATAAAGACAATTTATCGGCTGGAATAATTCTTGCTGGTTATGACCCGAAAACTGGTGGAGAGGTTTATAGTATTCCTCTAGGAGGTAGTCTGCATAAGCAAGAGTATGCTATAGCAGGAAGTGGATCGTCGTATATTTATGGCTTTTGCAACAAGAATTTCAAGATTGGAATGACCAAAGAAGAAGCGGTTGCATTTATGAAAACTGCACTTTCTGAAGCTATAAAATGGGATGGAAGTTCTGGAGGGGTTATTAGAATGGTCATTCTTACAAATGAGCCAACGGAAAGGCTGATATTTTATCCTGAAGATTATCAATAGATAGCACATGTATAGATTCGATTATGTATTGTCTTTTGACTGATTACCATGCTGAGTGTAACTGATCTGATGTAACTGATCTGATGTAACTGATCTTCTCAAGTAAGCGTAGAGATCGTCGAGCTGTGACTTGACTGACCTTGGCCGTCGAGCTGGCTGTCGAGTTGTATCATAGAACTGACAATAAACTCTCATACGCGACTCTCCAACCAATTGCCAACTGACAATAATTATCTTTATTTGAGTCGTCTGGATCTTCTTTCCAGTTATAGACCGATTTGAATCGCGAATGAATGAATTGCCGATATTGTTATAAGATATCGGTTAAGATATCAATTCTCCCAACGATATTCGTGATTCTCGACTCGATTCTCGACTCGATCTCGAGTGCCAAATTCCCAATCCTCGAGGCTCGAAATTCCTGAATTTCACAATTCATTCAATATCGGCACAATATTCGATTGAATTCAATCAGTTTGAATAAATTGGAGGCGATTTATGAATTCTTGAAGATTCTTCGTCCAATTGACTCATCGATCTCTCATGTCATATAAAGACCTGGAAAAATGCTTGAATCAATTGAAAGACCCTTATGAATTGTTCCATTTAAGAACAAAGCCTCGGAAATGTCGAAGTCTTATTTATACTGATGAAAAGTCTTTTGACACTGTTGCAGAGCATTTCTTTGTTCTTTCTCATGGCGGGGTACAGTCATATGCTCTAGAATGCATGCTCTACGAGTCCAGCACCATTCAAACACTGTTTGTTTCAAAGGCAGATACTACGGGATACTGGTCCGAAGGATCGAGGATATCGTTAGGAAAACTTACAGTAGGATTGATCCGATTGCTGATGCGATTCTATGGAGATTCAAGTAAGGCGTTCCGAATCTGTCTTTTTGCGCGGGCTGAACGGCAGTATTTGTATCCGTTTTCCGACAAGAACGCGGATAAACATGTTATGGGACATGCCGATCTGGTTAAATGGTGGCTGAAGATTCTAGATGAAGTTTCACAAGAGTTTGAAACAGTTAATAAAGCCACTCTTCAGATCCCGGGGAGTGACCTTTCTTCTATCAAGTCGTTCTTTCCTGCCAACAGTAAAGCAGACTGGAAAGTAGGAGATATATTTTGGGAATTGAATGAGAAGGACAAGATCAAACAAGGCTCAGTTTACCATATTCCTCGGTTTCCAGATGATCCGAAATCAAGATTCTTGGACTTTCTTGTCCATGAAAAGAGGTCGAAACGAACTGGGCAGCAGCAGTTCTGGTTGGAGTTACAAGCACGTCAAGAATTCAGACTAGGGGTTGTCGTTGGAATTATTGGAATGGAAGGTCAATTGGCTCCTCTAGCTCATGCTCCTCTAGCTCAGGCTCCTCTAGCTCAGGCTCCTCAAGCTCCTCCAGTTGTCGATACACACGTTATTTCATACAAACGATATAAAACATTGAAAGAGCTTATCACTACGTCGGATTATTCCACACTTGATCGGACAAAGAAAGCAACTGAATTGGCATCAAGGCTAATTCCTTCTTTTATGAAGGTACAATTAGCAGGTGTTCTTGAGCAGAAACCAAGAGAGAATTCAGTAAAGATAGTTCCCGTGGCCAACATACTGTCTACAGGATTAATAAGGAAAAAGCCAAAACCAGTCAAGAACTGATCTGCAACTTCCTTTCTATATAATGAGCCAATTTCCCTTCATCTACAGTGTTCATCTCGGCTTTTTTGTTGAGGAAAAGACCCATTTGAAGCTCTGCTCGAAGCTCTTTTGTGTACCAGGTAGCCATCCAAGGCTTTTTTAGTAGCGAAAACGACATATTTACATCTCTAGTGGTTAAAGACATCCAGCCAAATTCATGATCGAGAATTGACACTCCTAAATACCGAGCTCGAGGCACTGCTAAATGGATATTTTGGTCGGCAAGAGCTTCGGATCCGATTTTATACGTTGAAAAGATCCGAATCCCGTACGGGTCGGAGTCGAAAATGCCATAGACGGGAATATAGACATGGCATTTAGCCAGAACGTGAAGGAATTGTCTAGTAGCTATATCAGGGGTTCCTTTTCCTGTTATGAGAATGGCATCGTTAATGACTTTACAAAGGCCTTTGAACGAAGCCTAGTTAGTGGACACAGTAAAAAGGAACTCAGCAAAGAAAGCATGCGCCGAAGAACAGAACGGTCACAGTACAACAGGAACTCGGCATAGAAAGCATGCACCGAAGAGACAGAACGGTGAGATCGGACAGGATAGACCGGCTGACGGACTGACGATTGGCTGACGACTGGCTGACGACTGATGACGAAGTGAACACTACAGCGACAGAATAGCACACTACTACAGCTAACTGACGGACTACTGACGACGAACAGAACACTAGCAACGAATAGCACACTACTACTGACTCATTCTTACCTCTTTTTCGACCACCAGAATATACTTTGGCCTTTTCAACAGCTTTACATAGTGGAACTTTGGCCCGACGGGAATCAAATACTGCGCTCCATCCTGACGGAATTTGTACAATTTGGAATTACAGTCAAAGAGGTCGAATTCTCCATAAACCTGACCTTTTGGAGATGCTACGATGTTAAGATGAAACCTGTCGACTCCTAGACTGAACGCGATCCTCTGGATCACCAAATCCACCACCGCCTGAGTCTTAAACAGCTCCACGTCGTTGTAGAAGATATCTCGTTTGGTGATGATTTCATCCTGCTCAAGTGCTTGTACTATGACGCTCATGACTCGAAGATACACAGCTGATCAGTAACTACATACGAGTCATTGTGCCTACCGAACTTATGGGACTCTGCAAGGTTATTTGCGAATCGGATCTTGTACCTGCCGATCGCTGCATCTGCTTGCAAGATTCCATTCTCCATTCTGATTAGTCTTAGTCTAATATTCTCGCCTGTCTTACATTACGTGCTTGCTCTTTTGAACTAGTTCTAACTGCGGACACTTTCCTTCTAGAATGTTTTGAGCAACTGCAGCAAGCTGCGCTTTAATCGTTTCTAGAACACTCCTACATTAGCTACATTATGATAACTTTTATCTACTTGTAATCTGCCATGTTAATCGATCTTTCACTACGCGCCGGAACGCGATATCATAGATCTCTCACGTGACTTCCCCAGATCAGCTGACAATGGGCCCATCGAATATCTTGAATAATTCATTCGCTCTCGACATTCAATGTTTCAATTGGCTAAAGCCGTTAAAACCGCCCGTCTAAAGCCCGGCTACGGAGTTAAGCTGTTGTATTCGACGTCGAGAAACCTCAAAGTAGTCAATTATGACCGTCAATCGATCACTGTGGACCTCCCCGGCCCCGGAGTGGTATCGTTTCGAAATTTGTTTCTAAGAGATGCTTGTAGCGATCCTAGTTCAGTCGATATTTCCACTGCTCAAAAAACTTTTTCAACAGGAGAACTTCGTGCCGATGTTGAGGCTGAGAAAGTGGAGGTAGTCCCCGGACCCGGGATAAAAGTGCAATGGAATGACGGTAAAACAAGCGTCTATTCACAGTCGTTCCTCGACCAATATTCGTCGTTACAAAGGTCAAGAGAGAGGAGATTACTAGACGAACCTATTTGGCTATGGCCTGCAAACTCAGGGTCGGAGAAACTCAATTCCGAGATCCTCAATATCCCGTTTGAAACCTACATGAAAGACGAGCTGGAATTCTCCCGTGCCGTCCATTCCCTTCATAGAAACGGCCTTATATTCGTCACCGATATCCCTGATCAGAAGGGAATTGTAGAAGTTGACGGCCAACCGACAATTGCAGATTCTCCCGTTCTCGTTGAGGATATCGCTCGGCGAATCGGGTATATCAAACAGACGTTTTACGGGCCTTCATGGGACGTTATTTCAGTACCTAATGCCAAAAATGTAGCCTATACATCCGTCTATCTACCCCTTCATATGGATCTTTTATACTATGAATCTCCACCGGGGATCCAGCTTTTGCATGTGATTAACAATAGCACTTTCGGGGGAGAATCAGTATTCGCAGACAGCTTTAGTGCTGCTTATAACGTGCTCAAAACCGATCCAAAAGCCTATGACGCTCTAACGAAAGTTCCGATAACTTTTCACTACGACAATGACGGATATCACTATTATCACTGCCGTCCGTTGGTAGTTGAGGACCCGTACAGCGCCGTGGACCCAGTCACGGGACGTAAAAGCATCTACGTAGTCAACTATTCTCCTCCATTTCAAGGACCTCTTGATTCTATCGCTACAGACTCTCTAAGTGACGAACTAGTTGGAGATTTCCACCGAGGAATCAAGCTTTTTGAAGCATTCATAGACGATTCGTCCAACCAGATCGAGGTCAAAATGAAGCCAAATACTTGCATGGTTTTCATGAACCGTCGCACTCTTCACGGCAGAAAACAATTCTCAGGAAGTTCAGGCAAACGATGGTTTAGAGGCACATATCTAGACATTGATTCTTTTCATTCTAAACTACGAACATCTGCTAAACAACTTCTCCAATGATTTTGGCAGCCTCTCGGTAGGTTTTCAACATATTCTGACACTTTGTTCTCTCTTGAGCCAACGCTTCATCTTCATATAAAAGATAGTCAAATAAATTTTCACGGTAGAGACTGGACACAAGACGGTTTTGGGCAGACTCTTTACTAAAATTCACCAGTAGATGCATTACAGCTTTAGGCACTTGATCTTGAATTGATTCGCGAACAATGTTGAAATATGACACTATGAGCCTTCGGATGAGCTCACATTCAAGTTGTTCACGATCAGACATGTTGGCGATTCCATTGACGATATCTCCTAGGTCATCTGCCATGTTGTCAAAAGAATTAGGTACCTGACTGTTTAAAGCAGTAGAGGAATTATCCCTTGCAGGCAGATCTTCTGCTGCATTGTCTTTTCCAAAAAAATACTTGAGAAAAGAATCTTTTCCTTGTGGAGCATCTTGTCCACTTGTTGTAGAACCCGACGAGTCTCTTGCATGCTGTTGCTGAGATAATTGCCTTGAAATCCGGTCTGTGCCATTTGTCTCTTGCTTATCAGTTGAATCCCGATGTCCATTTAATTGTAATTCTTCCCTTGCTTCAGCCAATTTCCTTGCTTCCAAGACCTTCTTTTCACTGCTTTGACGTTCTTCTAGTACAGCAGCCATTGCAGAAGCTGCTCCGATGAAATTCGGGTGATTTGTATTGATATACGCCCGTTGAATGGCGATAAGACTGGAAACGTAGCTACTAGCAGGCCCAAGACGTTCACGTAACAGATCGGAAATCGCTTCTATCAATTTTGCTTGAAGACGAGGATATCGTGCTAGCTCAGATGAGCCACAATTGTGACATATTTTCATCAGTTCTTCATAGACGAGTTCAACGCATCTTTGAGAAGGTGATTCAAGTAGTTTAATCTGAGGTTTTACAAGTAAATCAAACGCCAATTCAGGCACAAAAAGGCTCGGTCGAGGTCCTGTCGAGTTACGTATAGCAGTCCTAATATCATGAACAGAAAGGTTCGCAGTAGGATTAATCGACGTCAACGACTGGCCGAAAACCTCGTTATAAATATAATATATCCGGGCTCCTCCGCATAGCTCTTTAGTGGAGATTTCCGACGATGTTCCTTCTATTGAAGCTATAAACGACGCGGCAAATTGCGTCATCAATTGTAGGATAAGTGCACCTCTGTTTTCACTCGAAGCAATGCCGCTATCGCCATAAGAAGCTAGTTCTTGCTCTGTTTGGCCCATTAAAGTATTAAGTCTCGCCTTGATATCAGGCAGCCGTTCTCTTATATGAGTCATAAGCGTTTGGTTAAGCGAGCGAGCTAGAAAAGCTGTCCCGCAGCGATGAGCAATGTTACGATATACAGGATGGTTTTCGAAATATTCCCTCTCGGCTTGGAGAGAATCAGTCAAGGACTTGTTCGCTTGAATGTCCTGTTGAGACCGGTTGACTACGCCTACGAATCCGAGTTTTAAAGGATATACATGCCCTGATAAGATATCAAGAGCATTAGTACCTTGATCCATAAGGTCGAGCTTGGTCAGGATTCCTATTGTCCTTTTACCTTCTGGGTCCACTTGTCTTGCCAGTTTCAAAGATTCCGAGTTTACAAGGTCGACGTTGGCTGGAGAAACTGCTAGAATGATACTATTTGGCTTGGCAATGTACTCCAATATTAATTTGCGCGTCTGCCGTTCTATATCTGTCGGCTGATCTCCAATAGGGATTTTGGTAAGACCTGGCAAGTCGACAAGAGTCAGATTAAGCACATGAGGCGAATAAATCTTGAGGTTTATAGGCAATCGATTAATTCCCTTGTTTGAGCCTGCAATTCGCGCAGTTTCAGCCTCGATCTCATGCCGAATATCATTGAAATTATAGAATTTCTGGCCGGGAATATGAAGGAATTCTCCCCATTCTTCGTACTGAACAGGAGAGGCTCTTCTAGGGGGTTCAGTAGGCAGCTCATTAGGTAGCTTACTCTCTTCAGGCAGGTCACCTGGACTGGCTGGCCGTTTTGGAGGGCTCTTGGGGCTTTTAGATGGAATATTCACCAACTGTAAAATCAAAGGTCTTCTTGTAACAATGCCAGTTCCTCGAGGTAAAAAGTCTCGTCCCACTAGTTAGAAGCACAACCAAAGCAAACCAAAGCAAACCAAAGCACAAGAAGCAGAAAAGCACAGCCAAACGCAACAGATTCTTACCTATATTTTCAAGAACAGAAGATTTTCCACAAGATTGTGAGCCGACTACAACGACTTGAGGTAGATCAAGAGTGTCGGAGCCGATGGTGTTGAACACCAGATCCTGCAGTTTATTGACCAAAGGAATCAAGTCTTCAAGAGAGGCCATTGGATTGAATTATTAGCACAACAAGAGGTATGTGATGTGATAACTACGCCCGCTTAATCGCGTGCAGATGAGGACAAGTGAGGATCTTTTCGATCGTGTTTGCGATTGCAGGTTGGAAGATGATCGCTTTGTCAATTGGATGAATCCAGCTTTCTTGGGACAATAGCAAGTCAGTAGAACAGAACAGGAGAACAGAACAGGAGAACAGACAGACAGAACATACAAAACAATACTGTACTATTGGGACAATTAGTAGGACAGACTCAGACAGAGTCAGTATAAGTAGAGCTCAGTAGAAATATTAATAAAGTATTGATTTGACTAAGATTTGACTAGAACTTGACTAGGACTTGACTAGGACTTGAGTTCTTTTAATACAACTGACGTGGATGGCGGGGCCGATGGTTGGTAGATGGCGTCGAGGCAACTATGATTCACAATCCTGTCTTAAATGACCTAGCACTGTGTCACTCACCAACCAAAACTGTTCAATTGCTATTGCTTGATACGTAACAAAACTAAGACAAACTCCCAGCACGCGACAAAATTGGCTGATTTCGGCGGAAAATACCGCGGCGAAAAGTGGCGTCGAGAGATGGATTTTTCAGTGGCGGAGGCGAATATTTTCGAGTATTAGTAGGTGTATTATGTAGATACCGGCGAGATATCGGCGATATGTAGGCAAATAATAGTATTATAATTCGGCAATTGAAGGGTTACTATATCCGTAGTTCTATAGAGTATTAGAACTGTAGCCGATCTGATGCTATCGTCAGACCTCAGCCGTACAAGCTGATATCTCAGGGATGAGCTTAAATGGTTTAGAGTAATTAGTAGAATGTCGGCGATGGGATTATAAGCCGATATAGTCTCCATTAAGACTCTTCAAGACTGTATCGAGGCTCATCGATTGAAGTAATTGGTCTCATTATCGACATCGAGATGCTGCCGATATGAATTGAGCTATCAGCCGATATTGGGACTTGATATCCGATATATCGGTCATTCGATTCAACTGCATTGTATGAATGAAGAATCGGCAAATGTCTAACTGTCTGTCTTTGATTTATTCATATTTAATCTAATAAACCTCAAGAATATACCTTCCAGAGTCCTTAAGAGCCTCGATCTCCTTTTCAACATCCACCTTTGTACCCTTTGCAGCAGCATCCTTCTCTAGAATCTGTCCAAGACAGTTGGTGATATCCGGGACAGGCCAAGTAGGACCACATAGATAGAAATGGCCATTCTTGGTGACAAAAGCTTCAACAAGGTCGTCAAGTGTCTCTAAAATCCTATCCTGGATATAAATTTTGTGTGCTTGATCTCTTGAGAAAGCTGCTCCAATATGAGTAATGATTCCAGCATCTTTATAGCCTTCCCATAGTTCTCCGTACAAATACTCCTCTCTCTTATGTCTAGAGCCAAGATACAAGTAAATGTCTCCAATCTCCAAACCTTGAGCTTGTTGATACATTTTCTCCTCGACAAAGGCTTTGAAAGGCGCCAAACCTGTTCCAAGACCCGACATGATGATAGGCTGGGTGCTCAAGGCAGGCAATTTCATCACTGAAGGCTTTACTGACACCACCAGTTCCTGTCCTTCCTTCAACTGCGACAGATATCTTGAACACTGTCCATACCTCGTTCTTCCTCTGCTATCTATCCAGTCAACTACAACCACCAATAAGTGGACAGCATCAGGATGGACCTTTTGAGAAGATGCAATGGAATATTCACGGCGTTTGAGCGGAGCTACGATGCTCACCAAGTCCTCAAATGAAGGATGGGCCGAGTCGAATTCCTGCAGCACATCGACAAACGTATCAAAGTCCACCTCTGATCTCTTCTTGAGGTCTTCAGCGCCTTCGGCAGATGCCAAGCGCTCTAAAGCAGCCTTTTGCTTGTCATCCTTAGCATATGAGGCCAAAGACTCGTAGAACTTCTTCGGAGGCTTTCCAAACAGATCCAGGTTCTCCCGAGCTGCATGATAAGCTGTTCTGGTCTCTACAACGCCATCGTCTACAGAAGCAACTGAAACCAAGGTCTCAGGATCAACTCCGTACCACTTCAAGAATTCATCCACTTGCTCGGAATCGTTAGGAGCATGAACCCCTAAAGCTTCTCCAATAGCATAAGTCAAGCCAGTGTTTGAAATATCAAGCTCGAAATGGAAGATATTACGTTCATATTCTTCAGGAGTAACTCTCTTATTGACCTTGACTCGTCCAACGAAATTCTTTACAGGAAGATCAGGGCGCAATTGACTCTCTAGGTTATAAGCATCCTTGAAAGTGAGCTTCTTGGCGGTTTCAACCCAAGTATGAGCTGAATTGCCAACTTCTTCAATGGCAGCTCTATCCACAGCTCCTTTAGCAAACGAAACGAGCTGGATATTAGCAGAAAGGTCAGAGGTAGATACAATCTCATGGGTCAATTCATTCAGAGCATCCTTCTTATCTTCAGAAACCTCGGTCAATTGAGGAGTAGGCAGTTCAGATGATATTTCCACCAGTTTCAACGCTCCGTCGACCTTTTCAATCAGATTCACGATCGTAGAAGCAACTAATTCGGTGTCAATGCCGTTTGAAAGGACAATCTTGGTGGTGATTTGATTGATGGTCAATTCAGGGTAGACTACCTTCCAGAACGCAATTTGTTGCACCATACTTTTAGTTCTTCCTTGAGTCTCTGGGTTCTCTCCAATAATGTCAAAGTCAAGAGAGTAAAGGCTGATATTGTGGATATTTACAGCCTTTTTGAAAGCTTCAGGAAGAGTTTCAGCATTGCCAGTTACAATGACTTTGGCACCATCTTTAGCAGCTCTAAGCACGTCAAAATGCTCCAAGATCTTGGGATTTACAACTACAACGTCGATGGCTTCGTTATTATAAGGAGCGTTGACAGGGACAGATGAAACTCTTAGCTGAGCTTCGTAAACACCGGCTAAAGTCTCGTTGTCAAAAGTAGAGAAGAATTCGACCTTGTTATCATCGAGACTTAACGTATGAGCGAGCCTAGAAGCGACGTGGGCTGTCTCGGAGTCTTCCAGATCCCAAAAACTGAACTCGGCGCTCTCGTCAAGAGGTACAGCTTCCAATTCAACGTCGAGAATTGAGTAGATATCTCTAGGAGTCCAAGCTTTTTCAACTGGATACTTGTACTCTGATATCTCTATGTTTGAGCCGTTCATCAACAGAGCCGTGCGCAGATCGGCGAAAACAGTAGAATGAACGCGGTCGGTTTCTACAGCAGAGTTATCGGCAACCTGGCCCAATACAATCAATCGTTTAGTCGATGAAGGGACGGATTTGAGGAACTCAGATTCTAAAAACGGCCCGAGAAGTCGAACATTCACAGCTCCAACGGGAATTCCTTGAGCCGACAATTGGTTGACGACTTGAGAGGAAAGAGTCGATTCACAAGATCCAAAGGATACAACTACAGTATCAGGAGAAGCATGTCCAGAGTACTCAAAGGGGCTATATGAAGTACCAAGGTGAGAATTAAACTTTTCAAAGACTTGAACGACCATTTCTGAAACACTGACACCTTCCAACTGCTTAAGATCATGTCTCAAGTCTTCATACAACTTGGAGATTCCAGCAGCATCAATGACGTTTACTTGGCTAAAGTCGCGAACGGCTCGGATTCCGTCATAAGTATGAATAGTAGGAATTACGCATGACAATACGCTGGCCAAGAGCGAGATATGTTGGACTTCATTGATAGAACTCGAAGCAATCAATCCCAGGCCAAGATCATGAGTTACGTTGATGATCTTGGTATAATCCGACACCAAAGTTCCCAATTCATGGCTATAGTCTAAAGCAGAGACGTTAAAGACCAACGGAGACCGAATAGATGGTTTAACCGAGTAATGGGCCAGAACCGGTTCCATTAAACTCAAAGTTCCCGACGAGGCCAAAACAGTCTGAGGAAGCCCGATCTTGAGACTGGAATGGTTATAAAGATAACCCAAAAGAACTGAACCTGCTCCGGCTCTTGACTCCAGTTCAGTGAACCCAGGGATGACATCGAAACCATTCTTTTGTCCAAACTTACTCCATGTCTTTACGGCCCCGTCTAAATTGAAAGATTCAGGGCTATAGGAAAAGACATTGGCAGAAATCGAATAGGCTACATGCTCCACGAGATTCTGGGCATTCAAGTAAGTATTTCCCGACACCGACGCCAAATCTCCGGGGATCAAAAACGGTTGATCTACAGTTGTTTCCAACAAAGTCTTGGAGGCAGATTCGCCAGGCGTTCTTCCATCAACTGAAGGGGACACTAGTTAGCAAACACTTTTCAATATACTTGTCAACTTACTTGTCAACTCACTTTTAACTATACAAATAGCTAATTAAGCCAACCATGGCAAATGCCGATATTTATTAATTCTTCAGCCATTTCCGCCTCACCCATTTAGGCAATTTTCAGATTTTTTTCTGAAAATTGTGGCTTCGGTTGGGATATGAAGCCACACTTGATGGATATTGCGAATATTCCCGTGACCAAACGAGGTCACCGTTCAACTTTCAAGCCACAACAGCGGGCGAGTGGCTGAGGCGGGGTGACCTGGAAATGGCTTAGTGAGCGCCATTCGATGTGACAATAGAATTCATGTTGTCCACAGATCCGTTTGGTCCAAGACTCCAAGTCCTGGTAGGCTGCCGATATCGGTAATTTATCGTAATTTATCGGCGAGATTAGAATGCGATACTGTAATCGTACATAGAGAAGCTAGTCCAGCACATATTATATTCATCTGAAGGTTTCCAACTTTCCATACTTATGTAGCCAGTGACTTAAGATCAATTATTAGTGTCTACTTACCTACTTGCCTACTTACTGACTTGCCTACTGCCGATAAACAATGCTACCGATATCATATAGGCATAAGTTATAACTGGGAGGTTCCTCGTTCCTCACGGTTTACAGCGTACAGTACAGTGCTAGAGAAAACCCTCCCATTGCTCACACACTGCAGAACACAGTGCCCACCAAACACGTAGAGAGCAAGAGCAGGGTCCACCTCATCCACCTCATCCAGAACTGTTCTGAACATTCCACGCCTATGACTGAACTTTACGACTTTCAGATCTGTAAATTCTATTACTACCAGAATGCAATTGACAGCCCCGACGGACGACTTAGCACAGTCCCTTCAAAAGCCTCAAATTGGAAAACATATCCTCAACGAACTGATCTTTGCCTGAAAATCTCTATAAATCAATTCAACTCCAACGCGTTGAAAATCGACATAAAACATCATGAAAAACATCTAGTTTGTAACCTTAATGCCTTGATAATACTAACAGTTAAACGTAGATCTGACGGAGATTTATTCGAATCTTCAACGGCCACATCAGTTTCCTGTTGTAGAGTTTGTTGGCAAGTTTCCGTCATTGGCATTCAAATATTTGACTGTTGATGATGAAGGAGTGAAAGTAAAGGGATGAGTGATCTGAGTTAGTTTACTAACTAGACAAATCGAGGTCAGGTCAAATTTGTTGATGAAGAATCTTTTCAAACGTTACTGAACTTGTTGACAAGAAATGGTCATTCTGTAATCACTTCAACTGAGGCAAGTCTATCAAGGCAAAGCTTCAGTCAGTTTGCAAGTTCTCAGCCTTTGCAAATCTTCAGTCAACCACATCAACAGCAAATCTCCAGTCAACCACAGGCTCAGTCGAGACAAATCTTAAGTCAACCACATCAGCCGAGACAAACCTTCAGTCAGCCACAGAGCTCTCTATTCAATCATCCACAGAACTCTCTGTTAAATCATCCACAGTCCTCATACTCAAGTCAACCGATTGTACCTTTAAGATCTCCTCCTCGATCTCAAAACGATTGGACTCAAGAGATAGCTCCGATACTTGACGCTGAAGAGTTGAAACTGTTGAATAATGATCTTTTTGATAGTTGTGAGCCTCTAATACAGCTCGGTACTGACTCCTTACAAGACAAGCCAGAAGATATCTTGCAGAAAATCCGCACTGCTATCAAGGATCCAAGTTTCTGGAGATATGTAGAAGATGTAGAAAAGGCTTGGACAAAGCTTTTGGATGAGACGTAAGGTATGCTACTAGCTAGTTATAGCTTAGAGAGCCTAGAGAGCTTAGATATATTGCTTAAACATGAGTCCAAGATTAGGTCTGGCCATTTCACTGTCATCATCCTGGCTTTCAAGTTTGTGCATGCTTTATCCTTCGCCATCTCAGATCGAGACTCCTGACTTATGTTCAGACTTCAGGGCTCGATCTGACAGGCTCTAGTCAATTCTAAGCTACAGATCTAGCTGCCACTCATCTAGTCTTCATTCTCCTGCTCTGGCTTCAATCGCTTAACATCAGTGAGAGGCCCCGATGTCTGAGTTCATGATTAGAATCCATGCCTTCAGTTCTAGCCCTGGAGGCTATTCAAACCTTCTCTCGTTTCGACTGGCTCTTAGCCGGTCTCAGCCGTCACTCAACAGTCCTCTGATATCCCTCGGCCCAGCACTCTCGATTCAAGACTCTGGCGTATTCTCGATCCAAGACTCTGGCTCTTCACTCCATTCTGTCTCTTAGCTGTCAGCTTTCTAGCCTCCAGGTCAGACCTCGAGTAGACGTCAGATTATCTCTTGATCTCCGGTTCCTACTCTCAAGCGACCGTCAAGCTTTGAGGCTCAGCCAGCTCAGCTTCAGCTTCATCTCAAGGCGATCAAGCCTATTTAAGTCTCTCATTCTCGCCCTGTCCCTCATTCTCGCTCTGTCCCTCATTCTCGCTCTGTCTCATTCTCCGCTCTATCCTCTCATATTAAACCAAGCACACTCTTCTAGAGATCTCACTCGGTTCTAATCCAACTCCTCCACTCTCCACCGGCCGGATTCTCTGCAGTTCCTCGAACTTCCTCCTCGGCGTTTCCACAACAACGCTGGGAGTTATCAAATCTTCCCCACCAAATTAAAGCCAGTATAAAATGTGTTCCCACCTTGAAATTTATCAGCGAGCCGCGGACTGAGACTGGCCGAGATTAATCACTTGACCTTAGTTAATACGAGAAGTGAACTGAACTGAACTGATCTATTGATCTACTGATCTACTGACTGTCAACCTGCGTTAAGACTGATATCACTGAGACACTGAGACACTGATACAGCTTACAATACCTGCATCTACCACGGGACCACGCACCACGCACCACGCACCACTACTCTATGATCGCACCGGACGATATACTGGACCGACTAGGGTCTAACGATGATGATGTACAACTTTTGGCACTCAAACAGCTGAAAAACTCTCTCATCGGTCATGACGAGGAAAAGCTATGCCACTTGACTAACGGCACTATTCCGATGCTTTTAGATATCATGGCAAATGGTTCAGGACAAAATAGAACCGAGGCTGGTATTATAATCGGCAGTTTTGCGTATGGGAATCACCAAGTCGTACAAACACTGCTCAACTATCCAGTAGTTCCTACAGTTTTAGGAGTCATCAGTCCTTCAGCTCCTTTAGCCCTTTTATCTTCAGCCCTTCGAACTTTAGTCACCATCATCAGCACCAAACCTGTTCCTTCCATCGTGTCGCAAAACGTCCAAATAGTCTCCACTATCGACTATTTGTTATCCAATCCTTCAACTCCTCCAAACATTTTGGACCTGTGCTGTAGACTTTTGCCGTTAATTTCTCCGTCCAAAGTGTCTCTGAGCTACTTGACACCTTTGAATGAGTCTCTTACTGCAAGGATAGGCATGTTAATGCGTCAATATCAACAAACTCGCATGAAAGTGCTACCTTTAGTCTCTTCATTATTTGCTCTGGCTCATATTCTTTCTCCGAGCCACGCTCACTCGCTTTTGTCGTCATCTTCTTCGCAGCCTGGGGCCCCTGCCTCCGGTACCGTCAAATCTTCCGTCAGCAGCGAATCTTTCTTACAAGGCCTGTCGTTGCTTATTCGGTCAGAACAACCTGAAATCAGGCTGGCCGCAGTGACAGTGTTTACCAAATTACAGCGCTACTCGACTTCTGCTGCTCAGCAAAAGCTATTGACTCAACCCCTTCCTCCTACTCTGGTTCCTCTTCTAACGATCCTACCACAAGACCCCCGAGTGTGCCGGACTCTGGCGATTATCTGCCGTGACGACGAGGATATTGCCCGTATGGCTGTAGAAGCAGGAGTAATTCAAAAGCTTGCCGATACGTTAAAGACAGGAGACTATGTGACTTGGAAAAACAGTGAATTAATAGCCGATACTTTACTGGCTGTAGCAGGTATCGTATTACATGCTAACGCTTATCGTACTCTGGCTATTGAAAACGGCATTTTGACCCATGTAATCACGATAATATCGGCCAAAAACACTCCTGAGACTTCTGATCTTTCAGTCGATATCCGGCACGTTAAAATCGCTGCTTGTCACACTTTAAGAGCTCTTGCAAGAAGCCTGGCTCAGGTAAGGACGAATCTCGCTGTGACGGAGATTGTAGATGGCATTTTCGAGCTGCTGAGTCCTCCAGTTCCTTCTTCGTTGGATACCTATGAACAAGTGTATGGACCTGACAATCTCAGTGCCGAGGACCGTGAACAACGTATTGAAGACGAGCTCGAGGTCAAATCGGCTGTGATGTCGGCCGTGTGCAATCTCGTCCTCGATTTCAGTCCTTTACAAACCCTTTTGCTTGACAAAGGCATCCTAGATATCATTGTAGACGGAGCACGGTCGCCCTACCCTCCTCTTCGCCTCAACTCTGTCTGGGCTCTCAAGCACGTAGTATTTGGAGACGGCGACGAGCTCAAGTTTACCGTCATCAAAAAAGTTACCTATCCTTATATCTTTGAGCTTTGTAATGACCCGGAGCCTCAAATCCAGGAGCAAGCTCTTGACTTTGTGCGAAACCTCGTCTGTCGAAGCGCTGATATCGTAGACGACCTTCTTACTCAAGTCGGCGCCGACCGCTTCTTTAATCTACTAGAACAAAAGATCTCTGCCGATGGAATCTACGAACGATACCCGCAAATCGTCAAGGCTGCTATATACACGCTTGTTCACTTAGCTGCAGGCCCTGATCGTCACCCAGATCTTATCGTACAACGGGAAAGCATTCTCAAGAAACTCACTCCATTAATGCAGCACGAGAATGCAGATGTGCGCTGTGCCTGCGTGTGGCTGGTCATCAACCTGACATGGGTCGAGGAGCACGAGAACTACCAGCGTAATGAGAGCTGTAAACTGCGAGCTAGGAAGCTGCTTGGACTGGGATTTAAGGAGAAGCTGGACGAGACAAGCCGCGATCCTGTGCTGGATGTTCGCGAACGGACAAAAACTGCACTGTTCCAGATCGAGGGCTTGGTTGGAGATACAAGTCAGCTACCAGTGGACAATTTAACTCTGCATAATGCTTAAAGGAATGCTTATTAACATGCATGTAAAATACGAATGGCTGCTATCAGCTAAGAAATAGCAATCAATAAATAGAGCAATGGATGGGTGCCATTTAGAGCCCATATGTCTGTAGTTTTTTCGGATTTGAGCCGATAATCTTGTTATCGGTGAGACTGTTTGTGATACACGTAGACCTGCGGACGTGTCGGAGCGTAAACGGCGATGTTTAGATGTTTAGGGATGTGTAAGGATGTTATCGTCAACTAGGTGGTTTGTAGCGATAATCGATATCGGAGGTGTGCATAGCTAGGCGATATGCAGCTTGTAAAGATGAAGTGAGGTAGAGAATGCAAGGGTTGACGGGTGATGAGGTGACCGACTGGAGGAGTGGTTGATGATGTGAAGGGACGGTGTGTTGGTGAGGTGTGTCGGTGTCGGTGTGTTGGTGCGGTGTGTTGGTGCGGTGTGTTGGTGCGGTGTGTTTGTGTATTGGTGTGGTGATACCGTACATGCTTTGCGGCAGTTGCTGCTGGTCTCAACACCACAACAACCACCGTACTACACCAAATAGCATACCAACGATGCTCTTGACACCCATCAATAAACTAACAAACATCCATGCAATCCACATGATACAAAGCAAGGTATATTCCAGCAACGAGTAAGCAAAAGTCTTCAGCACTTTCAGCCTTCCCTTGTCGTATTCAAGCTTGTCAATGCGATCTCCAAGTCGCCGGATCTCCAGGTTCAGCGATGTCGACACCTCGTTGACCATTCGGTCGGATTCAAACAGAATCGAATCTAATCTTGGAGCTACTTGGTGCTGGAGGTCACCTTTAAGAGCCTCGATCTTGTGCTGAACAGTCTGTAACTGTTCCTCGTTCTTTGGAAGTGCCTGCCGCTGGATTTCGTAAACCGAAGCCTCGAGATCGCTGGCAATTTGAGGCAAGTCCAGCCGGTGCAGGATCTCCACGTGCATATGCGGCTGGCGCGCGAGCTTCATATGACTCACGGAGAACGCAGTCTTGATGTATTCTAATTCTTGAGCGTATTGTTGCAGTCGGTTTAGTTTAAGTTCGTTTTCATCTATGGGGTTGGAAGTTCCGTTGGAAGTTTCATTGATTTCAGAATCGTCGTATAACGGAGTCGGAACGTCGGCGACATCGGAGGAGTCGATTGACGGCTCTGCGGATTCTCCATGAACCCGTTCAATGGGCACTAAATGGATCGGAGAAGCAGACCTCTCAGACGGAGGTTCCACTACGAGATTTTCATCGCTCGATGACTGGATATCTGAGCTCTTTTTCTTATCGTCGTCACTATCAGACCTGTTCAAACTCGGGTCGGAAGAGCTTCCTTCTGCCATGGTCTGACTAAGTTTGGCATGTAGAGTCCGCACAAGAGCATCCTCATCAGCTACGTGATATAAAGGACGTCCAGAACGATCCCTAATATATTTTAGATTAGCCGGTCTCCAGCCAAAATCATGAACGAGTTCCGATGGCTCGATCTGCCACAGAAACGAGTTCTTTGGAATGTTGTAGAAGTGGCTATTTGGACCCGTCACATCCCCTCGATTCCGGTACACTCTATTACGGATCGTCTGTAGTGGGTTGTACACGCCTCCAATGACCTTGTACTGGGGATTGGGCTCCGGTACTACGGCGTCCTGAAAATTGGCTATCATTTGGTAATAGAGCTCTAACCGGGCCTTTGTCCGGGTTGCTCGGGTCTTGGTCCCGGCAGATGCATGAAGTGCCGGGCTGGAGCTTCTGAACGGTTCGTGCGGCGACTTCGGGCTTGTTTCGTCGGCTACCTGGCTGAGGGCGTTATTATCAGCTGAGAGCCTCAAATTCATTACTAAAGACGCTAATTTTGCAGCATCTTTTGTCCGTTGAGCCGGCTGCCCAAATAAGGGAAAGGGACTCAGCTGCGATGGTCCCCCGTTCTCCGTAACGACGGGAGATTCAATAAGAAATCCTGATCGAGAGACCTGCTGCTCATAAGTCGAAGTCACGGCACTTCTGCCGCTGGCCGAGTCCGAAACCGGGGTTTTCGACGAAGACAGAGGGCTGAGGTTAGCCATGGCACGATCAGTATCTTGTCAGTCTCGCGGTCCCGATGGTCATCTTAAGCTCTGCTTATTATAGAAGCTCGAGGCTGTGGGGAAACGGCTGAACTTCAGACAAGAAAAGGTTACCCTGGGGTAAAAAGTGCCGACGTCGGGCCGAGTCCGACTGAGCATGATCCTCAATCTAGACAACCGATATATCGGCAGATAGTGGATAAATCTATTAAGGCTCTTTAAATGCAAAGACGATCGAACGAGTCGGACGAGTCGGACGACTCTGCAGACTGGTCTGAAGTGCTGCGACTATAAATAATATCAATTATCGTTATATACAGTAGGAGTGCTGTTCTGTAACCGTCGATAACAGGCTTTTACATTATATAAAGATCAGTTCATTCATTTTCTGGACAGGCTCCAACCTGAATGAATCAGTATATCACAGTAGATGGATCCAATATCTAATCATCAACATTTACAGATAACTAGGGATTGCCGATATATATCTCCGATTTCAATATATCGGTAAACTATTTGGACTCTAAATAGCTGATGTATTAGATATAGACATACAGTTCCCTACTAAAGATCCAAAGATCTTTCTAATCACATCGAAGTTTGCAATTCAAGAACATAATAGTTTAATAGTTTAATAGTTTAGATATAGGACGACACAAACTGATCGGAGACCGTTCGCAGACATATTATCCGTAAAACGGATACACAGAAATCAAGAGCATTCCCGATATTTCATCATGACACCCGGGTAACACTGGACAACTATTGAATAATTGATGGACTCTAACGTCTAACCTTCTGTGAACAGCCAGTAACACTATAGAACAAGTCTGAGATTCCTTCTGATTGTCCAGACTGATAGAGAGTCTGATAGAGCCCTCATAGTTTGTCCTGTGCATTGTGATTCCTAACGCCAATTAACCCCTCACTGCCGACCCGACCTTACTCGGAGCTCCAGTCTACTAGCTTGCTCCGCAGATTCACGATTGCCGATTCGTGACTGACTCGTAATAGTCGAATCGTTTCTAATGTCATATTACCTAGCAATCATCGGAACGAAAGACTGTCTTATTTATCAATTGGAATTCGGTACTCATCGTCAAGGAGGAGATGGGATTTCACGATTCCCTGCCGATATTAAAGAGTTGAACCCTTTTATCCTCCATTCTTCTCTTGATATAGTCGAGGATGTTCAATGGTCTACTAATGCATTATATTTGAAAGTTGTCGACAGTTTCTACAGTTATTATATCTCAGCTTTTGTCACGGCCGGAAGTAAGTCTTAGCTGTTTGCTCTCTCTCTAACTAGATATAAAATTCCTTCTATTACATGAAACAAAGACTGAAGAATCAATACGGCAGTTTTTCTCGGAAGTTTATGATCTTTATGTGAAAACTCTTTTGTCGCCGTTTTATTTCGTCAATCAGCCGATTACAAGCCCAGTTTTCGATCAACGTGTGAGAAATTTGGCAAAGAAGTATTTATGAGTAATAGTAATGCATTAGAAAGTTTAGACGTAGACTAGACAATCTGTAGAAGTAGACTAGACAATCTGTAGAAGTAGACTAGACAGTCTGTAGCAGTAGACTAGACAATCTGACATCAATAGTCAGTGCCGATATCGCGATTGACCATCCTAGCTGACTTCCTAGCAGATCGTCCTAGCAGACCGTCCTAGCAGGTTCTAGCAGACCGTCCCAGCAGGTCATAACAGACCGTCCTAGCTGCCCGTCCTAGCTGCCCGTCATAGCTGACCGTCACAGCTGCCCTCATAGATGCCCTCATAACTGACCATCATAGCCCGTGCAGGACACTTTCGGGGCCGTGATATCGGCTTCTTCTTTGCTGCTAGTTACTACGTACTCCATTCATTATAATATACATATGATACAGACTGTTATTTACTGGACTCATCGCCTAATCTTGAAAGCGTTCTTAGAATATCTTGAGCAGCAGGTCCTTGAGAGTCATTCTTACTTGAACTGGGTCCTAAAAGTTCACTATCGGGGATCTTGTTGGATACAATTGACGATAACCGACTCAATTGTTGCTCACTATACATTTGAGTGGCTTCACAAAGAGATTTTATTCGGTTGACTCCGTCGGTTAGAACATCGAGATTTGGCTCAAGCTGTGACAGTTTGGTGTGAAGATCTTGAATTAAGGCTACTGAGAAATCCAAATTCATTTGAGCAGATTCTTCCGGTTGTGTAGTTATTGGCTTTATACTGTCAGTGTGTAATTTGTCCAGTTGTTGAAGCCAAGATTGTTTCTCTTGTTTTAATTTGTCCAATTTTGCCTTGAAAGTCTCGATATTAGTTGCGTTAGTTGTATTTTGGACGTTTGGCTTTCGAATGGCATTGACATCGCCTTCTTGACGATTCCACCAGCTTGTGGACAGTTTGCCAGAGATAAGATCGTTAATAACCTCTTCTTCAATGACCCGGGCTATTGTAAATGCGGTTCTTTCATCGGGGTCGTTTGATTCTCTTAGTTTCTTCAATTGAACCGATTGCTCATCCAATATCCGTTTAAAAGACCATAATAGAATCTGTTTCATTCGATAAGGTTCGGGCATTTCAGGGTTGACATGACGGATAAACACTTGTGGCTCGATTTCCCCGTGAGGTACGGCCGTGAACCCGGAGCCTATAGAACTCACGCGTTTACCACGATTACCTAGACTACTTCTTCTACTAGATTGTTTACGCAACTGTTGGTTCCGTCGGATAATAGGAGTATCAGATAGAGGTAGCGGCAGAGTGGTGGTTTCATCGGCTTTTAACCTCTTATTTGAAACATCTTTTGAAGCTCTTCGTTTTCGTGTTGAAGTGCCAACTGACGCCGGTCCACTTACACTCCTTTGTTCTGTGCCAGGAGGTACAAGTGCAGCGGTCATAGCAGAAGTAGCTCTTCGTTTAAACATGAAACCATCATCTTCTTCAACCATAGGAGACCCAGCCGTTGGCTTTATCCTCCCTTTGGACTTTCTTCGTTGTGTATCACTAGCTATTATTGTATTGTTTAAAGAGTCGCGTTCAATTAGTCGGGCGCTTTTCCTCCGAGGATTCGACGCGTTTGGAGTTCCGGCCATCATTCTGAGTCCACATCAACCAATTAGGGTTGGATGCGTCTGTTCAAGAATATGTAATCTAAGTTCGTAGGGGGTTCGAGGTTCTGCGTTCGAAACTTCTGCGTTCGTAGGTCTTACCGTCGGGAATGCGCGTTCGTTAAAGAATGCTACTGCTAAACGCTCAAAAGCTAGATATGCTAATATCTGTCAGTACTCAGTACCTGCAAGTGTAATATATAAGCCTATGCAATTTCGACACTTTACGCGCAGCAAGTAAATAGCGATTGGAAGTAATTTGAGATTCGTGAATGTTTGAATCAAAACAACCTGGACCCTAACCCTTGATAGATTTACAATAGTTGATCAAGATCAGATTAGAGGACTAGAGGACCAGTTTAGATACGGTAGGAGGATATCATGTACCATCCATGAGCAAGGCATTCAAGACTTAAAGACTTAAAGATCAAGACTTAGTCGATCAAGTCTGCTAATATGGCTCTTTCTCTTCTCTCCTCATGTCTGCTTATATAAGCCTCAGTTACCCTGATTATCCGCCTCGGATTCATTTACGGATTGGGTTGGGAATCCGCTTTGGATATCCGTCATCCCCATCAGCAATCATCTCAAAAAGGGAACTGCGACCCCAACTTTCCGGGATAAAAGTTGACAACAAACGTTTATGACGGATGAGGTTGTTGAAGCTTTGTTCGTTGATATATTCGTGAGGTTGTTTGGTACATCATGTCGTTTAAATTCAATTGGAGTTCGTTCGACGACCAGTCATTCTATTCTAAAGCCCAGCAAGTGCTTTCCGAAGCTTTAAACCGAGGCCCGAAACCCGATGTTTTGGTCGAGGATATCGTGGTGAAATCATTTGATCTCGGGTCGAAACCTCCTCGGTTGGAAATTGTTGAAATAGGTGATATTGCCAATGAAATCTTCCGGGGAATCTTTCGTTTCGAATATGATGGAGATGCTTCTATATGTCTTCAGACAAAGGTGGAGGTGAGTGAACTGAGTGCTGAGGTGCTGAGGTGCTGAACTGCTGAGGTTCTAAGCTGAACTGAGCTGAACCGTGTCATGATATCATGTACTTATTATCTACTGTTGTAGCTGAATGTGTGCTATGTGCTATGTACTGTGCTATGCTGAGTATTCAGTCAGGTCCTCCGTCTGTTGCTGTGAGGTGACCTGACGATGACTTACCAGCTGTACTGGATAGCTGTATGCGGAGAGTTACAATTCTGTCTTTTCGAGTTCAATTTTGTCTTTCCCGTACAATCTGTCTTTCTCGAGTACAATTCTGTCTTCTAACAAGGCTAATCCTCTTAACCTTTACATCAACAGTGGACCATCATTTATAACTCCAAAACTCCTTGGAGCTTCATCTTCTCTCCAATTACCGCTCAATATCTCGCTTTCACAATTCAGATTATCAGGCGTAGTCATTCTCGTATTCTCCCGGACTCGGGGCTTGACGATTATCTTCCGGAATGACCCTTTAAAATCAGTAAAAATATCGTCGACTTTTGATTTTATGCCTGCTATTGCTACATATTTAAAGAACGAGATCCAGTCGGAATTGCAGCTTTTGTTTCGTCAAGAATTACCTGAAATCTTGCATCAATTAAGCCAAGAAAGTGAGCTTGTAGAAAAGCAGTTTGCTCCATATTTCAATCAAAAGTCAAAGTCAAATGGCAGCGGCTATTCCGCTATCAACAGCTACACCGCTAGCTACGGCTTTTCCGACCAGGTGAATCCTATAAAACAGGTTGGACAGATTTCGAACTCTTTTAATACTCTCAGCTTGGACACGACCGGCTTTGATGATTCAATCTGTAGAAGTACGTTGGATTCTTTGGAACGGAAGCGGTTACAAGAATGCGAAAGTCAGAACCTGAAATTTAAGCAATCGATGAAATCTTCATTAAGCAACAATCAACAGCCTGAAAACACTTCAAGTTCTCCTGTCAAACCTAGAAGGAGAGTTATAAAGTTGAATTTATTCCGAGGCCCAAGCCCTTGTAAAACTCCTGGTTCAAGCCCTTTATTACCAGCTTTTCGCTCCAACAATGAGTCTCCTAATCTACGACAACAATCTCCTAGTACCTGTGACAATTCACCGCTCGTCGGATCCGGGTCCACGTTCAGTTTGATCACTCCAAGCTGCGAAATGAAGTCGAAATCATTGACTCCTTCGTTGACTTGTGTAGAAGCAATTCCAAGTCTATCACGAAGTGAACAGGGCCCTAATTTGTATAATCCAAGTCCTACGCGACGCGACAGTTTACATCGAATCATCGAGTTTGGCCAACAGGAGAACCCAGACATGATCGGGCTTGGATTCAGTCCTTTTTCAAGGGATTCTGGTATGGAGCCTGAGCTGGTCAAACCGCAATTTTATCCGCTTTACAACGGTCCTCCTCCGGTTTATCGGCCGGTCTAACATTAAACGAACATTAACAAAATCATGATATAATGGACTATTTATTATAATAAACACTAACAGATAGCAGTCGTAGTTGTAGTTGTACGTACTGCGATATCGGCAGGAACAGTAGTCATTACTCTTAAAGTTGAGTGCAATCTGTCCACTTAGTAGTGATATTGCCGATAACTTGATATTGTCGATAAGTTAGGCCTTATCGGCAGTAGATTTCCGAAGGACCACCTAGCCGATATATCGGACAATCATGGGGAATCCAAAGAATACAACTTTCCAGAATCGAGGAGAGCAGCAACAGGACTTGTAATATCTTGTTTCCTGCACCATGGAATCGAACACAAGGCACCGAGGTTCTTCAACGATCTTCAAGCGATACAATACTGTCAATACGAGCACAGTCTCAATCTATATCCCTATCACTTGCAATGCGTTCAACGGAATTGCATTTCCATTCTAGTTCTATCGTGATCATTGAAACGGAAGCTCGACAAGTCACCGGTGATTACATTTCGATCTTGGCCATTTCCAGTAGACCTAGTAGGCTGGATCTACGTAATAGTTTCAAATCTACCGACAGCACAGTGAAGGCCTCGACCCCTTTCTTGACTCCTACAGAAGCAGGCAAGATATTCAAAGAATTGTCAAGTGTGAAGAGCTTTAGGTCAAGAATGAACCAGATGATGGAAATTTACGTGTCGTCGAAGAAAGCCTACTCCAGCTGCCAAAGCTGCCAAATATTCAATCATTTCATGTCCTTGAATCAAGGCTCTCAAGGCTCTCAAGACTCTAATCACTGGCACGCAGCAGTCTGATCATATCTGATCATAGACTAGGATTCTCCAGATAAGAGAGATAAGAGATTCCAACGCTTCGCATATCGCTTCGCATATCGCTTCGCATATCGCTTCGCATATCGCTTCGCATATCGCCTTTCTAACTCCCGTTCAAAATCTCTTGTAATAACGCATCGGACTTTGTTCGAGCAGTTCCATCCTTTAAATCTTCCGAATCATCTTGAATTGGCCTTATTTGACCTAAAATCCACGCTTCTTTTAAACTCCTCGTTACAAACAACAAATCCTCGGCTGCTTTGACCATACTTGAAGCATTTGTTTCAATTTGAAAAGTGTCAGTAGCAACTGTAGCATGATCTTTATTTGTGTTCTAGTTAGTCGATTTTTATCAGCTTAATGACTTACTGCCGCCAAGGTGATTATTTCACTGAATTTGGTCACCAATTGTTCAGTAGCATTATCCACACGATCTAGTTAGTTATTAATACTAATTATTTCTTTCATACTAAGTAATACTGCTGTTCTTTGAGGGGCTTGTGAAGACATGGCGGATGCTGGAAATAAATAAAATAATAAAATAAAATAATAAAATAAAATAATAAAATAAAAATATAAATAATAAAATGAACGACAAAATTAAATGTCAGATAAATGTCAGATAAATGTCAGATAAATGACAAAAATGACAAAATGACAAAATGACAAAATGACAAAATGACAAAATGACAAAATGACAAAATGACAAGATAGAAAAACCGTAAAGAATGTCTAAATAACTCGACAAAAGCGTCGAGAAAATGAGAACAAAATGCAAGCAACTGTTTGAAACTATCTAAAGGTCAAATAACTGAATTGACAATGCCAATTGCTAGTCAAATGCTAATGCTAATGCTAAATGACAAAATGACAAAATGACAAATGGCAAAATGACAAAACAGAAAAAGAATGTCTAAAAAGCTCGACAAAAAAGTCGAGAAAATAGTAGAAATTAAAAACGATCGTATAAATGTATCTGAAGGTCAAATATCTGAAATAACGATACCAATTGTTAGTCAAATGTCAAATGTCTAATGCTAATGCTAAATGACAAAATGACAAAATGACGTTGTCAGAAAATGTCAGAAAAAGACAAAACATTTAAACGACAGAAAAAGACAGAACAATCGTTCAAAGAAAGCCAAAAGACTGACTACAATAACAGGCTACCGTCTAAAATATCTAAAGCTCAAATATATGAAATTTCTATGCCAAATATCAAGTTAAATGTCTAGTCAAATGTCAAATGACAAATGACAATGTCAGAAAATGTCAAAGAATGTCACAAAATGTCAAAAAAAGGGTCAGAAAATGTCAGAAAATCGACACGAAAAGCCACGAAAAATGTCAGAAAATATCTAAAATGCAAATGCAATGCAATTAAATACAGATATCTTTTATTAATTAATAAATCTCATTTAAAGCGTAAATAATAGAATTGGTTGAACGATTGAATTCCTGAATCTGCTGAATCTGCTGATTCTGCCGATATCGCAAAGCTCTCCCAAATTATCCGATATTTGGTTATCCGATATTGGCACAACCCCCAGAGCTCTACCGATATCACTCGAACGAACGAACGAACGAACGAACGAACGAACGAACGAACGAACGAACCTGATCACGTCTACATACTGTAGGTGAATACAAGAATAATCATCATAGATTCATAGTCATCATTTAGATGTTGTTTGTAGATTCTATTGGTCGTATTATACAGCTCATCATCACTATCTAATGTCGAGATTCTGCAATTGTTGACCGACCAAATAATATTGATCTCTTGCTTTGGCTTCAAGCAAGTTCCATAAATATAATACCAACTTTATGGCATGTCCTGTCATGTAAAGAGCCAAGAAATAAGGGTAGATAAGGACTTTCCATTTGTCATTATCGACTTTGTGGCCTAGAAAACCGGCCAAGTAGACTGCAGAAATGCAAAGTAATGAAGGGGCAGTCAAGGCGATCATAAAGGAAATCATACTAGGGATCACATAGGTTTTAAACACCTTTATAATCACCTCTTTTTTAGATGGTAGATGAATGAGTTGATCATATCGTTGCAAGTATTCTCGTCCGACTCCGTACCAGCGTAGAATGAAAAATGCTACAATGACGAAACCTCGAGTGGTTTCTATGAATTGCATCAAATCCATTTGAAAGCCAGCAGGACGAATAAAATAGAGCCAGACGAGGGTCATTAAAGAGATTTCCATTAGAACAATGAGCACGGAGTTCAAGAAATATGGAAACAGTTCATTGAATCCGTTGGCCATTGAGGCATTCATATCACTGATCACTTGTTCAGGAATGAGCCCAGGACGGTTGTCTGCAGACTCAGTAGGAACTGATGGCCTTGATACCATCACTAATGCCCTGACATAGTTGACGATCTTGTCGAACCGTGCTACAAACATGACAAGACTAAGCTCGATTATAAGACCATCAAGGAAGAATTTGACAAAACTGTCGGTAGAAGTTCCCATAAAGTATGCAAACGCTCTACCAAAGAGAATTGGCAATCCAGTGACGAAAAAGACTGCGAATGCTCCAGCTAGCCAGATGACAAGGAGCAAGGCTGCTATCCTCATTCTAAAGCCTGGTGGACGATACACCACTACATAGTCGTCTAATTCATTGTCCTGGTTTTGTAAACCGTCGAGCCGTTGATCGTCTTTAGTTACAGGAATAAACAGCTTCAGATTACGCCTTGAATGAATACTGTCAAAGTTCGGAGCTCGAACATAATAGCCATCTTTTACAAAGTACGCACCTTCAGAGACTTGCCCAGGAGAAGAGTAATCGGGTTGAGCAGTAAAGTAGGCCTTAACACTGGTGTAATAGACAGTTCCTTGTTCTTTAGGGGATGGTTTCTTTAGGATGAATGACGATAATCGTAATGCACGGCATGAGGCTTCAAATATCCGAGCCCAATACTCTTGTAAAGCAGCATAAGGCTCTAAAAAGTAATAGAAGCAAGGGAGGATTAGATGGAAGAAAGAGACAGCGTCAATGATTGAACTTCCAAGTTCTATAGGAAGTAGATTGTCAAGATGAAAGACATATCTCATAGTCCACAACAGGCCTCCAATACAGACGCATATTAGAACTAAATAGATCAAGGCGGATATTCCGATTTTTCCTAAATGCGAAGCCAGTCTACGCTCCAAAACATCGCGAATAGGATGAAAGTTGGGCTCGTTAGGATCACGAACAAAGTACAAGACTCCAGGTCGCATGATTTTACGACACAGACTGACAAAGGTAGCAAATTGAAACATGTAGCAAGTACCAAAGAACCAATGCACTAGAGTACTCATAAAAGGGTGATCTAGAGTCAAATTTACTTGATTAGCAACTGTGACGTTCTTTGCCAGTGGTAGAACGGACAGATGAAGCAGGATTCCACTAAAGATAGGGAAAACAACCAATTCAATGCCAATGACAGTAATGACTTTAAGTATCGAACCACATTGTTTAAGCAGTCGAATAAGAGTCCTTTCAACAGTTAGAGCTCTTGGAGTCCTTGCAAAGTAGAAATCGGAACTGATATAATAATAACCGGCGGAAATGATGGAAAGATATCCGATTAAAGTGATTCCAATTCTTTCCAAGACACTTGGAAGGTCTACGATCAAGTTCTCAGGGTTTACAAGGAATTTCTGTTGACTTTGGAGAAATTCAAGCAGATTTGAGGCCGAGAATCCGGGGAATCCAACAAGAATAGTACACATTTGAATGGATAATAACCATAAGCCGTCGTAAATAAAAGTGAACATTCGCCAAGGAAATAATAAAGCGCTTGTCGAAAGTGCTACGAGCCTTCCTAATGAATAAGGAATGAGGAATAGAATGGCTATAGCGGAAATAACTCCAAAAGTACTAGCCAAAACGCTTTGAAAGAAGATTCTTAATGGACCTGTTAATCCGGCAAGATGTAGAATCCCGTCGAATTCTTCTGCAGGAACATCATCATCAGCCGCAACTGGTGCGGCGGCGGCGGCTTGTTCTTCTGCATTTATTACATTTTGATTAGCCAATCGGGCAAGTATATCTTCTGCTAAACCTCCAGGAAGTCCTGCAGCTCCTCCTACTTGATCCAAATGCCTTCTAAGAACTTCATCAATGACATTTTCTTGGTCATTATTGCGATGATTTGGTCTTACTCGAGGGATAGCAACTGGAGCAGCACGGTCATTAATATCGCGAATATCATCCATAAACGCTTCATTCTGTAAAATCCACTCACGGACTACGAGAATTACAAGTAATAATAATAATAAAAACATAATCAAGGTCTGACCTTCGGATATGTCGATGGCCAAATCTTTTAACCATTCCGGAGTGTCTATTCCTAGTTGTTTTGGAATAAGAACAAAAGTAGTTCGTACCGGAGGAGGTTTATACTGACGGATGATGCGAGTAGAGTTGCGGAATAGTACCGGAGGTAGAACGGGGATCTGATCGGCTATCCGGGTGTAATATCTCAAGATATATCTTGCACATTGAGGTAAATAGATTGTCCAGGCAAGTAGGACAAGGGCGAAACGGAAGAAGCTTTTAGTTGATATTAAGAGATTTTGGGCCATATTCTTTAGAAATATCATCACAGGAAGATGTCGAGGCATATTTGGATCATAGACTTTGGTGAAATTATAAGGGGCATTGCATAGTTCACATACTGGCTGTTTTTTCGAATGTTTAAGCCAGTCTATTAAACAATCCTGATGAACATATTTGATACTACCATTGCATTTGCATGGATGATATAAAGGTTCTTCAACCGTACCCTCTCCTCTACAGATCCTACAAGAAGCATCTTGATAGATGGACGAGAGAGACGAGGAGGGGGATGGTGAAGGGGACGGCGACGGCGACAAAGGCCCGGAGCTGTTCATTGAACCGTCTGAATCTGATAAGTTCTACAAGTCTTGACTAATTCCAGTCACAGAATTAAGATTCACTTCATCAGCAATCTACAAGCTCTTCCTTGAGCTTGATAGCTGAGATTTGTGATTTATCATGTAGAATTTCGATTTTGTCAATTATTAGATTGGGACAATGGGATGAAAGTTACGCTAGTTGCAAAGTTACGTCAAGACTATAGATAGACCATCTACAGACAGTAGACCACAGACAGTAGATCACAGACAGAGACCACAGACAGTAGACCACAGACAGTAGACCACAGACAGCTGACCACAGACCTACCTAAGTCTACCTACTGACACTCTGACACTGAGATGATTAGAAGACCTCCGACGGCTATTCGTTTAACAGCAGAAGATATTCTGGAATATGATGATCATAAAACGAAACTGCAAGGCTTGAATGGCCAGGAAAACAAGGGCTCGACGAAACCTGATGCCAAAGCTAAAACAAAGGAGCAGCGAATCGGTGTTTCAAAGTGATTGACGTTGGCCGGGAGTTCTAGACTAAGAGATTTCTTCACAGGTTCGTACAGGTTGGATGTGAGAAGGTACTCCTAGACTATCCATAGTGGTATCGTCGAACAACCAGCTGTCAACCGCTAACAGTTCAACAGTTCAACAGTTCAACAGTTCAACAGTTCAACAGTTCAACAGTTCAACAGTTCAACAGTTCAACAGCAGCTAAAGCTAGCAGCTCAATCGCTAACAGTCAACGGTTCAATCGCTAACAGTCAACGGTTCAACCGCTAACAGTTCAACGCTAAGGTCAACGCTAAGGTCAACGCTAAAGTCAACGCTAAGGTCAACGCTAAGGTCAACGCTAAGGTCAACGCTAAGGTCAACGCTAAGCAGTTCACTCTAAGTAGTCAAACAGTTCAGCTTTCAAGCTGGTTCGCCATACACAGGTCTTGACATGCGGGTCAGCACTATAACAACTGTAGATGGCCTCATTGAATCAATTGTCAGTTGTTACCTCGAGCGAGCTGCAGATACAATTAAGCTTGCATCATTAACAGCTGTCCGGTTGTGCTCGCCAATTGCTAACACCCTCCTCGGTTGATATCTTATACTTTACTTAGTAACTAGCACTCTCACCAGCACTCACCAGCACTCATCAGCAATCGCCAGCACTCACCAGCACTCACCAGCTCTCACAAGCTGTCAAACTGAGTACATGCTATGGACTGACCGTATCGTACGTGAATCTGCTATAGTCTTTATATAATCATTCTAAACTCATAGAGCTGCAAACATGTAGAATCATCCTATCTAGAGTATGGTCAAGTACTGTCTAGGTCAGTACAATGTCAATGGCATTCTGTGTGATCTGGATCTGCGTTAAGACAGTTAAATTTAGGTATCCTGTGCTGGAGTATTCCGTGCTGGAGTGTTCCTGTACAGCTGTTCTGGAGAATTGTGTTCTGTTCTGGCCAACTCCCAATCCAGCATCCCAATACGCGATCCTTCACGCGTCTCCATTCTATTCTCTGTTCTATTCTCCGTTCTATTTCTCCGTCTCCATTCTCCACAATGACAGGAAGAAGACGACGTACTCAAACAAAAGCTCCTCAATATGTGGACGCCAGTTCAGGTGAGCAGTTGGTGAACGCAGTACAGTTCTAACAAGATGACGAACGACCTACTAAACGGTCCAAAGGCCAACCGGAACCAGAAGTCAATCAACTGCCTGTCGTTGCTAATGATATTTATGGTGAGCTTAACATTGTTTGTTGTGTTATTTACTAACTAGACGCTGTTATTGACCCTGAAACAGCGCTTCAGAATCACGCACAAGAATGGCTACAAAGGTATCACGATGAGCCTCCAGCCGCGTTACGTGATATGATCAATTTCATCTTCAAGGTGAGTTAGTAGAATCAGAAGAATCACAGAGGTGATATTGTAACGTTTTACGTGATCTGTGATCTCTGTGATCTCTCTGCGAGCTCTCTGCGAGCTCTATGGTTTATTTGCTTTATATACTCCTTCCTCGGTCTATCGCGTTTCAAGCCACTTCTCTGTACTACGCGCTGAATACACTCAATTCTAGTGTGATTTGGTCTTTCCTTGTTCCTGTACACCACTGTGCTGCTGATGCTACATAGTTCCTAAGTTATGTTGGTTCAGTTGGTTCAGTTGGTTCAGTCCGGTTCTGTGCTCTACTGAGTCTGTAGTCTGAATCCATGATCATAGTCATGCCTGTGCTGTTCAGTACTAAGCTCTGTAAGAGCTGTGTTTATGGCTGTGCTCCTGCTCCTGCTCCTGCTCCTGCTCCTGCTCCTGCTCCTGCTCCTGCCCTTCATCCTGCTCCTTCTCCTACTCCTATTCCTCACCCTCCCCCTGCTCCTGCTCCTGCTCCTGCTCCTGCTCCTGCTCCTGCTCCTGCTCCTGCTCCTGCTCCTGCTCCTGCTCCTGCTCCTGCTCCTGCTCCTGAGCCTGAGCCTACGCCTGCATTTATACTGCTCTTACATTATCCCCTATCTCCTACGCTCATTCCTATCTAACACAGTGCTCCGGGTGTGAAATGACGGTAGAAGCCCATGATATGGACAACGCCGACAATGCCGACGTGACTCTCGGCCCGATCCTAACAGAATTCCAAGACTACGCGCTCGCCGAATACCCGTTAATCTCCAAACGCGCTGAATACCGCGAACTTAAGCGCAACCTGCCGACATTCTTCCAATATATCATTAACGAGGCGGTTTCGTCAGGGCAAATCTACACTAAAGACGACGAGCTTCTACACGATCTCAGTGGCTGGATTAGCGTTTTAACTGACTCGAAATTACGCGCGTTCCGACACACGTCGACTCTTATTTCACTTGTAATCACCACCGAACTCTGTAGTGCATTGGCCGACAAATCAGCAGAGCGTAGCAACATGGAAAAAGACCTTAAAGAGCTGGAGAGGCTGAAGAATACAAAGACAAAGAACAAGAAGAAAGGAGACATCGCCGGGCTCCTGCGTAGTAAACGCGTAGAACTGGGTAAAACAAACCGAGATTACAACGTACTCAAGAGCTGGATTGAAACATACGTTTCTATTTCATTCATGAATCGATACCGGGACAAGCTCGACCGTATTCGAGCCCTCTGTGTCAAAGAACTTGGTCTTTGGATGCAGAGTTTACCTGCGGAATACGCCAACACGACATATGCGCGATATCTCGGCTGGATGATGAGTGATGCCAGCAACGTAGTACGTCAAGAAGCTCTATGGACGCTGAAATTGCCGTATAAACGCCAGCACGAGCTCGGATTGCGGTTTATGACGTCTTTTACTGAAAGCAACGGTCAAAGACTTGTAGAAATAGCTCGTTATGACGTAGATGTACAATGCCGTGTATTGGCTGTAGAGTTGTTTGCTTATATCGACCTTGACGACGATGAAACGTTTGTTAAAGCATTGGCTTTGTTGACTATGGATTCAGAGCAGAGAGTGAGAAAAGCCGCTGCAAAAGTGCTGTCCACCTATGTGTGGAAACAAACGTATCAGATTCTCGATATAAAGGAAATCAGCAAGAATGATCCTGTAAAGTACATAACTTGGGCAGCATATCGTGTATTAGCCCAGCTTTTCGACGTGGAGGAAGATGAGGAGGTTGATACTGCGTCTGAAATCACTGAGTCGAAAATCTCTCGGTTGAGTATGGCAGGAAAGGCGATATTTGAGGATCAAAAATGGGGAGATTGTCAGTATTTAGCTGACTTTCTTCTTTACGACGGAGAAGATTTAGACGAGGTGTCTGAGAAAATCCAACAGAACATTTCCCTAGATGAGTCTCTTCAGATCGTTCTTCTAGATCTTTCTTCAGGTATTTTCGAAGCAGCAATGGAACCAGTGGAAAAGAAGAAAAAACAGGATAAAGAAGCGAAATCAAAGGTTTTGAAAATGCTCCCTAAAGTGTTTTCAGACCTTTTGACTAGATATTCTCACACTGTTGAACCTACAGTTCTAGTTCTTCGTTTACATCGTCTTTTAGACCTCAATGTGTATCGAGATTCAAGGACAGAATCGCAATATGATCAGGTCATTGATCTTATCATCAACACCTATCGTAATACCGATCAAAGGAGAGTTTTCGTAGAAAGTTGTAAAGTCTTTGAAGCAGCTTTAACTCATGAATCGTTTAAAGATTCAGTTTCTGTCAAACTTCAAGATTTACTTGAAGATTTCACTGAAAAGCTCACTGTTGAGACTGACAATACGATTCTAATCTATCAGATTGAATGCCTTTCAAATGTCATTGATATTCATGAAGTTATGGAGTCGAAAGCATTGAACGAAATGCTCTGCTCTTTACTTGACTCGGATCTTTGTATTTCTGTAATTCACTTGCTACGAAACCAGAGCATCTGGACGCTGAGCAGCTATATCAATCAGGTTGTTTCTACGACGCTTGAATTCACTTTGGATGAACCTACAGTCCTTGCCAGTGCCGATATCATCTCGACGATCTGTTCATCTTTAGAAGAAGTCATTCGCCGTCCTGATGAGCCTTCTGATCTCGAGCTCAGATCAACAGCAGCTTGCGCTTTGTTGGATATCATGGTTTGCTCGAAAATCACTGCTCCTCAGCTTGTTCCTGACGATATTATCGGCTCCTTTCCTCCTCAAAAGCTTACAAATGACATGCAACTGCAGATAATGGCGCTTTTCTTGTCCAAAGAGCATTTATACGCCGAAGCAGCTTCTTCTAAAGCCGAAACTTTCACTACTCCAGGTGATGATGCTATTTTTGAAGCTGTTGACCGTACATTACCTTCATTACCTTTGGAACAAGACAAAATCCATATGCTTAAGCGTGATGATGAACTGTGTCGGTTCACAGCAAAGGTCAGAGTCGCTGGGTTGTCCGATATCATTGATCAGGAGCATATCGACCGGCTGAGCAGGAATATCAGCAAGTTGTCGAGGTTGTTTGCCAGGATTATGTCTCCGTTTGCCGACCCAAAGACAAGAGCTGATAAAGGTAATGAAGAAGAGAATGACGACGACGGTGATGACAATGAGGAGTAGTGTTATTTATAGTGATATGAGTGGATACAGTCAGGCGATTTTGTCTGCCGATATAGATATTGTATCGGACTCAGTACGATATCGGCGAGATCGGCGAGATCTATCGTCAAGATCTATCGGCGAGATCGTACCTATCGCGATGACTATATGCTATTTTGATAACTATCGTGAGAAGCTATATCTGCGTATCGACAATCCGCAACCTGCTGCTAGTTCATGACGAATTTGCAACCGATATTGTTCCTAACTATATCCGCTATCGTCATATCGGCAGCTGCAGCTACAGAATATCGGCGAATCAACCCGAATAATCTCAATTCTGCTGTCGTCTTCGATTTATATTCAATTTTATTATGTAGCCACGGGCAGTGACTAGAATAAAGATAATTAATCCATTCTTTCATTTCATGCCGATATCATCCGTAGTCTGCCACCGATATTATCTGTAGTCTGCCGATATCAACTTGCCCATCACTTTGAATCGCGATCCATATCGGCGAAATCGTCCGGAATATCGGTTAACCTGTGAGCCCTTGGCCAAGCTGAGTAATTTCATTGATGAAATGACATCCAAATCAAGGCAAGAAAGAACCAGAGTCTTGAGCAGCATTTCGAGTCTATGTAGTCTGCTTAGAAGTATACTTGGCCGATATCACGGATATTATCTGCAATGTTTTTGAACTACTTGATCTAAGCTTGGCTCATTGTCAATTGAATTGCTAATTAAGTCCAAGATATGGTATATTACTGTGGTTCGCACTTCGTAGTCGGTTCAGCACTTCGTAGCGGTTGCAGCACCTTGAAGCGGTTGCAGCACCTTGTAGCGGTTGCAGCACCTTGTAGCGGTTGCAGCACCTTGTAGCGGTTGCAAGCATCTAGTATCCTCTGTCTAGCATTCCGCTGAACCGTTCTGCACCTGCAATAGCGTCGCTCAGTCGCTCGGTCTCTCAGTCGCTCGGTCTCTCAGTCGCGGTCTACCTCACCAGTGCAATCCGTCTCTTACAATGCCTTACAATCTTATCTATATCTATGATATCTACTGAGACTACATACAAATGTAAACTACAAACGAGGTGCTACAGAACAGGAATCAACGAGCAGCTAAGAGCAGAACACTCGGCGCTAGCGCCTCTTGTTCTTGTTAGAACAAACCCGTCTGCTCCGGAACCAACGTTATCACATTCCCCGTTGTGATCAACGACCTCACATTATTAATCACCACCATCTCCATCTTCTTTCTACTCTCAAACGTATGAGTACCCATATGAGGCAACAACAAAACATTATCACTTGCCAACAACCCAGGATGAATCTCTGGCTCGTTCTCAAACACATCCAAACCAACTGAAGACACTTTACCCGACTCTAAAGCCTTTACAAGAGCATCTTCATCTACAACCGCTCCTCGAGCAGTGTTTACAATGACTACACCATCCTTCATCTTTGCAATTGTCTCCGAGTTGATACAATGATGAGTATGAGCGTTCAGAGGAAGATTCAACGAGATCACATCACTCTGAGCAAGCAATTCGTCTAGAGTGACATATTTAGCATTTCCTTCAAGATCACGATCTAAACGATTGCGACTATAGTAAATGACTCTCATACCAAAAGCTGCAGCTCTGTCTCTTACAGCTCGACCAATTCCTCCCATACCTAGGATTCCCAACACCTTATTCTCGGGATCATGGCCCATAGGAACCTTGGATACAAAAGTACCCTTTCTAAGCTCTGAAGCTCCTTTGTTAAAGTTACGAAGTGCCCCGAGAATTAGGTAGATATTTGTGTCAGCCGTGGCAGCATCTACGGCCCCGGGAGTGTTTGAAACTTGTATGCCCCTCTTGGAAAAGAATTCCACCTTGATTTGATCATAACCTGCTCCATTATGGCAAATAGCTTTAACAGTTGAAGGAAGAGCATTGGCAAACTCTTCATCCAAAAGTCCTGTGATTTCAGACGATTGGAAAGTCCGGAAGATAGCCGTGATGTCGGAGTATTTTCCCTTTAAATCTTTGAAAAACTCGGCCCGATCTTTAGAAGTTATCTCCAACAATTCGGCGATATCTCCTAATTGATCCCATTCTTTTTGAGAATATTTAATATCTCCAAGCAAAAGTACCTTTGGTTTAGCCATGGTGTAAGAGTAATGACTGAACTGCTAAATATCAGTAATTAAGTCAATTGAAGACTCAAAGACTCAATCGCCCGCAGTGAGCTCGGCAAACTAAACCTTTATCCGGATATCAGTGGGGGTCTCCCAATAGTAGAGCCAAATTAGACAATACCCCCTCAATTCCTTATCCGGATTCCGGGTTACCCACCCCCGCCGCATGCGCACCACATGCCGCATGCGCATACAGCCGCAAGAGTCAGTCACTAGTGCGATTAAATGGTCAATTTACCCGAGCATTGACTCATTAGAGATTGAGTCGGATTCGGACCGATATATGGATATCACCGATATGACAATGATTACTGGCTGTATCGGCAGTTAGGCGTCTGATATCTGATAGATGATAGATAATGCAAACTTATGTCGTAGTAATACATTAGTAGTATATCGGTTGATTAACTGACCTTCAACGTTTGGTGTTACTGGATCACTGACTCCCTGGAGTAAGTTGGCTGGAACGTGCACCCGTCAACGGCAGCTGCCCCTGCCCACCGCCCACTAGCATAGTCCATTTACTTGGTACTGCCCACTTTCATATTAATTCCTTAAATACATCTATGATCTATCTATCAATTGACAGCTTAACGTGCTATTGCATTGCATCGGATCGGAACGAACCGTTGGGTGACTTGGGTCTATCGTATTAGATCGGTAAACAGCCGATATCTGAGGCAGTAATTGGCAATGATATCTTATATTCGTAATTATGCCAATGACCTATGGTAGAAACGAAACGACAGTCGCATCAACTAATCCATCTTAATTCATGTTAATTCATGTAGATAATCCCAGGTTCGCAGATACTACCTCTTTCTCCCGGACTCCAGATTTGTCCCGTCCCGTCCCATCCTGTCCCATCCGTAAATTACCCTGCTGTCATGACCTGGAAAATGGAAATGTCAAACCAAGTAAAGGCTCGGAGTCTCGGACAGTCACATTCAAGGTTCAAGGTATATTCGAAGGTTTAGGTCTATTCAAAGGTTTAAGTCTGTGTTATTAAGTTGGTGGTGATAACTATGTCACTTTCACTTCAGAATGAAGTAATCAAAGATTGTTCAAACAATCTCAACGAACTACAACAACTATGTCAAGAATACCTAGATAGTTCGTATCAACCAGAAGCTATAAGAGCACAATTACGGAACCAAATCATCATTCTAATCGTCAAACTTCGTACATTGAATGAAAAAGCTCAAGATGTCGTTCTCAACCTTAAAAATGATACAATCCAAGCAAAACAAAGTGTGGATCAAATCCAATTGGATGTCCAAAATATTTATTATCAGCATAAACATTTAAGGACTCAAATCAGTCTTTGTAATGATTACGAATCGAAACATGAAAATATCGATCTTGTTCCTTTGGACGAGTTTCTTGAAATGTATCCTTTAATGAAAGACGTGGATGCTCATGAGTTAATGATGGCAAGGTTAAAAGATGAAGAACAAAGGAGATTGAATTTATTTATTCAAAAATGGAAATTACAAGAACAAAAGGCTAGATTGGTAGCGGAGAATAAGAGGAGGAAGGAGGATTTGGAGAATTTGGATTCTCACTTGAGTAAATTTATAGAATCTGCTGAGCCAATCCGTCAAGTTTTTCAAAAGTATTAACCGATTGCAGTACAGATCTGTATGCGTGACAAGTGTTTCGGCTCAGCGATACAGCGATACAGCGATATACTAGGGGACTGAGCAGTCCTGCGCTAGTGGAGTCTTCTTGGATGCATAGCCTCCTGTGCGATATCGATTGCAGTCTGAGTGGTCTTCTTGGATGCATAGCCTCCTGTGCGATATCGATTGCAGTCTGAGTGGATCTCGGTGCATTGCAACGACCTAATGTCAAGTATGAGTCTGTATGACGAGAACTGATGAGTGGACTTTATTGCAGGGTTTGGGGACTGTATTGCCAATACGGTTGATAAGATGGCGTCCACTCGTGTGTGATCTATGTAGAAGGCAGAGGCAATACTCTTTCAGTAAGCTTCCAGTAAGATTCCAGTTGGAGGTGCTGTAGAAAGTGAAATCCACTCAGCTATAAGACCGCGAGGAAGCCAAGGAAATCAAGGAACCGCGGCATTGGCCAATTGATTTGCAACTGTAATCCAGTGAGAAATTAAAAAGGATGGACGATTTAGCATGTATTGAACGTCCTCCTTAATATCTCCGCCTTGTTGAATATCTATGTTGAATAGCTAAGTTGACGTCTCAAGCTTGTCATAAGGTAATCTCGCTATGGTAATCTCGCTCATGGTAATCTCGCTAATGGTAATCTCGCTCACGGCAATCTCGCTCAAGTGTAATCTCGCTCATGGCTTCATCGAAGTAGGTCCACAGCAGGTGTATTATGGTAGATACTTGAATCTCTGTTGGACTTTGGACTGAATTCATGGGATTCCGGTTGGTTACTCATTAATGTACTGCTCACAACCAGTTTGATCATTCATTGTATAATGTGCTGGGACTTAATGGGTCTACCTGACATCTATCAAGAGCACAGACTTTATAGATCTATGGACTGAGGTGCTATCAATGGATGCTGCTTTGGATCTGTTTGAAGCACATGAACAGCAACGCCTGAAGCCCATTTCAACTGCTATGTCTGAAGCGCATGCCAGCTGCGGTTTGAAGCACGGTCAACTACAGCTGTCTGTCAAACAGTACGGGCCAGGAAATACAGATCTAGAAGAGGCTGCCGATATGATTCTCGTAGACGGCGATTCCAACTTCCAACGCTTTTAACCGTTTGAATACTCCAGGAGCAGGAGTAGACTCGATTCGAGTGTCAACCATAACGGAGTCCTACAAGTATAGTGATACTCCAGAACCTGTTCAGAAGAGGATAACTTTGAAAGTTCAGCTCTTGTACAGCTCTCGTCCGAAGAGGACAAGCTGTTGAAGTCATTAGCTTCCTGGGGTGTTCTTACATAGTATCACCCTATGGATGCTATATTAAGGAGTTGAAGGCTGGATCGAATCAACAATGCAAGTCCATTCAAAATGAATAACTCTACAGGTGTAATTTGTATAATATAATCTATTAGAACCTTGATCAACAGATACCAGCCGATATCAGCGGATATTTATCGGGAGAATAGTAGCGTTTATCGGCAAATGTCAATATCGTCATTGTCATCACTTTATATTCTATGTACATTCTTATCTACTACTTCTCCTCCTTCGGCTCCAATTGCTGCCTCCTTCCCTCCATGGTCATATATAAAGAAGTTGAAGCCGATTGTAAAGTTTGAACCAACCCAGCACCTCCTAAGATCGTCAAAACACCAGCCAATTCTGCCCTTAATGTAGCAAGGTCAGGTAGATTCTTGAAAGTATTAACATCTTTAACTTCATAAGCCTTTCCTTCAACATAAGCACCTAATAGAATCAATCTATCTTGACTTCTATTCAATACTGCAATTGTACTCGCAACTTTCTTGGGGTCCACTTCAGGGAACGTGATAATAGCAGATGGTCCAGAGAATAAAGGAGATAAAGGATTAACATATGAAGTCTTATCTTTCTTGGCTTGACGTACTTTGGCCTTGAATTCTCGTAAAGCTTCAAAACTAGCAGGATCCGAATGATCGTTTCGATTCAATGCAGTTTGGAATAATCTCGACCGTGTGACTACAAAAGTTCCTCCTGCTTTTTCAATCAATGACCTCCAATGATTATCTTGATCTTTTAGTAGATTATTATGATGAACCACTAGGAACACCGGGTTTTGTCGGATGATTCGAGTATAAGTGTCTAATAAGTAAGTTTTTCTTGAGTCGATGGGTTTCACTGTATTTCGGCCTCCGAGAACGCCAGGAACGTCAGAAACGTCAGAAACTCCGGGAACACCATGTTCGAGAGTGGCAAAACTTCGAACAAACCTTGAAATTGTCAATGGTCTACTTCGTATCATGTTAAAGTATGAAGTTCTCTGTGAAGTTGTCTGAACTGCAGTCCAATCAAGTGAAATTTCAAGTCTGAAAAATTCCACTCCCAATTGAATATCGGGAAATTTATCCGTCATTATATCGTCTAGTGCGAGCGACGTGAACGAGAGAACTGACTGCTTAGCCTGTACCTACTGATTAGACGAATCCTCGGAGATAGTACTTGATTGCTCGATCTGAGGCCTCTTGCTCGATCTGAGATCTTTCTATGTACAGACTTACAAGGCCGGTGGTTGCCGTGGTTCGACCTCGAGCCTTTCGATACACGAGCGACTTGTCAAAAGCTTATGGCAAATCTCTCAACCTGCCTGTGACTCTATTCCCTAATTACCCCGGGTCTAAAGAACAAATTGATTTGCTGATCAATCGAACATCTGAAGATTTATACAAATGGCAATCGGAGAACTTGACAGAGTCTATAACTTTCCATGATGGACCTCCTTATGCTAATGGAAGCCTGCATCTCGGTCATGCCCTCAACAAGATCCTCAAAGATATAATTAACCGATATAACTTGATGAAGGGAAAGAGGATCAAGTATGTGCCTGGATGGGATTGTCATGGAATGCCAATTGAACATAAAGCCCTTATGACGATAGCTAAAGCCATGAATTTAGAAGAGTCAAAAGAATTGACATTCCAAGACGTAGCTACAAGGTTAACAGGGCCGGAAATCAGGTCAATTGCTCGATCTCATGCTGAAGAAGCTATCAAGACTCAGAAAGAGTCTTTTCAAAGCTGGGCCATCATGGCCGATTGGCAAAATGCTTATAAAACGTTTGATCTCGAGTATGAAGTCAGACAATTGAAAGTTTTTCGTCAAATGCTTCAACGGGGGTTGATTACACGGCAGAATAAGCCTGTTTATTGGGGAACAGAGACAGGAACGGCACTGGCTGAAGCTGAATTGGAGTATAATGACAACCATAAAAGTACAGCAGCTTATGTTCGATTTCCAATTGAAAATGCCAGTGAAGAGCTTCTAAAAGAGCTGAATAAACTGCCTCAAGCAAAAGAGATTGTAGCTGATCTTAATGCCCTTATTTGGACAACAACTCCTTGGACTTTGGTTGCTAATAGAGCCATTGCAATCCATCCAGATCTTCAATATGTAATAGTTAAAACTGGTCTTGGTTATCTGATTGTATCTGAATCAAGACTAGCTACAGTATTAGAGCTGTTGGAAGATGATTCAGAAGGCTCCTTTGAACCAGTTGAAGGGTTTTCCGTTCCTGGATCGGCTTTAATAGGGTCGAAATACCTCAATCTACTTGATCCACAGGGCCAACTTCCTATTATAGCAGCTGATTTCGTCACGGAAACAACAGGAACTGGACTTGTCCATTGTGCTCCTGGTCATGGAATGGAAGATTATCTTGTAGCCAAGACCCATGGAATTAAAGCCTATTCTCCAGTCGATTCCGAAGGTAAGTATAGTCCAGACCTTTCCGAAGCTCTACAGCCGATATTAGAAGGTAAAGCGGTTATAGGAGCAGGTCAAAAGATGGTATTAAAATTGCTTCGAGCTGCCTCGGCTCTTGTCCATGTAAATCCGAATTATCGGCATAAATATCCTTATGATTGGAGATCGAAAAAGCCCGTTATTATCCGATCAACTCCACAATGGTTTGCCGATGTCGGGCCTATTAAGCAACAGGCAGTCGATGCTTTAAAAGAAGTGCGATTCTACCCTGAAACAGGCCGTACAAGACTCACTTCATTCACTTTAAGTCGTGATGAATGGTGTATTTCACGTCAACGAGTCTGGGGAGTGCCAATTCCAGCTTTATACCACATAGAAACCGGAGAACCACTTCTAAATCTTGAAACTGTCGATTATATCATTGCTAGAATTGAAAAGGTAGGCACAGACGCTTGGTTTGCAGGGGAATTGGACGTAGAACAATGGTTGCCAGACACTTATAGAGGTCAAGGCAAGATATATACTAAAGGAAAAGATACAATGGATGTTTGGTTTGACAGTGGAACAAGTTGGACCATGTTGGATGGTCAAGCAGACTTTTACTTGGAAGGAACTGACCAACATCGAGGTTGGTTCCAATCATCTCTTTTAACCAAAGTCTCTGTAGCAGACGTGGCTCCGTTCAAGACGGTTATAACTCACGGATTCACCCTCGATGAAAAGGGTCAAAAAATGTCGAAATCCTTAGGGAATACCATTGCTCCTGAAGATATCGTAGGGTCTGGAAAGAAAGCAATTGGAGTAGATGGATTACGAGTTTGGGCTGCTTCATCTGATTTCACTAAAGACGTTACTGTAGGACCTACGGTGATGAAAAACGTAGCAGAAAGCTTAAGGAAGCTAAGAATAACCTTGAAATTCCTTCTCGGCAACCTCAAATATGAACCTTTAATTAAATATAAAAACCTTCGATTCGTCGACAAAATCGCCCTTCATAAACTAGTTGTTTTGGAATCGACAGTGACGGAATATTATCAGAATTTCCAGTTCAATCGAGTCATGCAAACAATGAACAATCATGTCAACAATGATTTATCGGCGTTTTATTTCGATGTGGTAAAAGATAGATTGTATGCGGATGAAGCAAAGGGTCTTTCACGAACGGCCGTTCAATTTGTTTTGGCCCAAATCCTTCAAACTTATATCGGCCTTCTATCTCCTATCACTCCATTGTTGACTCAACAAGCATGGGATCATGCTCCTAAGTTTATTAAAAAGGGCCTTGATTCACCTTTTCAAAGGGGGTTTGTTCCTTTAGATCAGCAATGGAGAAACGATGAATTAGCTAAAGACTTTGAGACGTTATCGGCAGTTGGTTCTGCCGTCAAAAGTGCCATGGAACAAGGAAGGCAAGACAAGTGAGTCAATATTCGTAGCTTGAAACATTGCTAATTAGAAATATTACTTCATCTTTAAGCTGTGAAGTGAATTTGGCGTTTGACCGACAATCCTCTCTAGGAGAGCTTCTCCTCCAATATGGTATGTTAGACACCCTTTTGACACTTTTTTAACTAGAATCTTCACTTGCAGAACTCTTTATCTGCTCTAAAGTGAGCTTTGAACCAGCACAATCACCTGCTTGGAAATATACTTCGATTGTACAGGTGGAAGGAGAAACTCTTACGGTTGAAGCTGTTCCTACGACAAAGAGTAAATGCCCAAGATGTTGGCAATATACAGCAGAAGAGGAGGATAAATTGTGTCGTAGATGTGAGCATGTTTTAGACATGATGTAAATAGAATGTATATAGTAAGTGCATATGATCCTACATATGCTGTTTTGACCGATACGATATGCCGATAGGATATGTGATCTCGCCGATAATTTCAGACCTTTTGGGCAGCTATTGCCGATATGTTCTTATTCCCATATTAGCTACCAATCTGGCCGATAACCATCTAACAACTAAAATCAGCAGTATATTTCTGATATAACTCTTTAATAAGATTGAGTTGTTCGCAGACGATATCGCGTAAACCTGTAAACCTGCCAGTAAGCACATCGTCACGATTAAAATCTATTGTTGTCACGATATACAGCCAATCTACCTAATCTACAGCAGATCTATTACATGAAAATTGTAACTGATTATACCTAACGTAGCATCGAAGTCTCAATAGTACACGACTATGTCACGACGACATTATTTCTGCCGATATCTAGATCTTGCGATAATGAACATTTACCCTCCAGTTCATATAAAAACTATCAGTGAAATTCTCTAGATATCAACATGAATCGCATTTTAATAGGACTTTCCAAGAGCTCGTTGAAGCAATTGTCATCTAAAAGATGTTTATGGAGAGCCACGGGGTTGACGGGGATGACGTCGACGATGGTGACAGGACGGACGGGATCAATAACTTGTAGCATTTTTGCCAATTTCATTCACCCGACGATAAGATCTTATAGTTTGAGAGGTAAAAGTACAGGTTCTCAGCCGCAGGTTCAGCCACCGGTTCAGTCTCAGGTTCAGCCACAGTCAGTGGCTCAGCCGCAGTCCCAGCCTCAATCACAGCAACAGTCCCAGCCACAATCAGTGGCTCAACTTGACACAAAAAAACACCCTATTCTAAAACTCGTACCTCGGTTCCTTCATGGCTATGCCGCCCGATTCATTGACGCTCCCGTTTCTCACGTCACTTCATTCATTGTCCTTCATGAACTCTCAGCAATTGTACCTCTATTTGGCCTATGGGCTATATTCCATCACTTTCACTACATTCCAGTAGGAATACCTGAATGGCTTATTGTCAAAGGAACTTCATTTATAGACACTTTAGCCGAGAACAACGACTGGAAATTTATACATGCTGAGAATAGTGCTCGTATTGTTATGGAGGGTGCAGCCGCTTATGCTATTGTCAAGGTACTTTTACCATTCAGAGCATTTGTTTCTCTACTTCTTATGCCATGGTTTGCTAAATGGTTTGTGATTCCAACTACAAGACTTTTCAAGACTATTTTCTCGAGAAAAGATAAGACTGACAAGTCGAAAATATGGAATCAACAATTAGATGATGCTCCAAAGTTGAAGCTTAAGGAGCGGAGTGATAAGCCTAGTTTATGAGCCAGTAGGCTGAAATGAAGGCTTAAGTTAAGGATGCTTAAGTTAAGGATCCAACTTAAGTTAAGGATCTAGCTTAAGTATAGGATCCTGGCTTTAGTAACTGACAAGCATTTATAGACACTTGCTGTACTATCTCAAAGGATTTACCCCTTAATGAGATACTTACTGACTATCTCAGGTCTTCTCTCCTAATGAGGTACTATCTTACAGGAACCTCCTCTCCTAATATCGACCCCCTTCTACTCCTAGTTTCATCTCTCTTTTGCTTTGCTTGAACTCTCAAACATCCATCCTTGCCCCAGTTGCCAATAATCCCTGTACTGACCCAATTGGCACTGTTTACACTTGTTCCATGGACTAAAAGCACTCCCTGTCTGTTCTCGGCCTTGTAATGGATATAATCCGTCACAATGGCTTCTAAACAAGGCAGAACTGGGCCAAAGTTGGTGATTTTGCCGTCGTCACTGACTTTAGACGTCCGGTAATCAAACATGTTTGTTTGAGCCAAAGGACTAGCCGATATCGGTGAGATTAAAGCATGGATGAACCGTGCTCCAGTTAAAGACCGAATAATATTGGCTTTTTGAGATGAAATGTAATACGGAGTGTCTTCGTCATAAGATCCTGAATAAACGAGTTGTACGGACTTGAACTCCCGTAGAACGGGGTATTGGGGGATTTTACCTTGTGATAATTGGACAAGAGATCTTCGAAGGTTGGCCATGTTCCAGATACTTAATACGTCGTATAATTCGGATAATGTCCAGCATACTTCGTCATCACTAGTTAGATAATACAGAGAGTAAGAGCAGTAGTAAAGAGCAGTAGTACAGAGCAGTAGTACATAGAACAGAGTAGAAATGGCACATAACAGCGCAGAAGAGCACAATAGAAGTACAACAGTAACACTTCAGAACAGCCAAACTGCAGCACAGTACCGCAGCAAGCACAGCAGCACAGAACACTCACCTTATCAAAACTGTTGGCTTAATATCCGAGATCAACTTCCTTGGATCGGATCTGAAACCATCCTGAAACACCAAATTAGACCCCGAAACAAGCGCTGTCAATTGCATTATAAGAGTATAAAGATCAAAGGTCGAGCCTAGGAATATCACCTTATCTTTACCATCCCATTGTTGGGCTTTAGGTAGGATTTTGATCTGAGCTGCGATAGCAGAAGTAAGATTATGATGGGTAAATTGACTTAGATGATAACCTTGATTTCCCGGGGCTTCAGAACGGTAAACCACGGCTACGGGAAACGTCTGAGAGTCGTCTTTAACTATAAACGCAGCTTCAGATGGCTCGGAACCAAATGCACACTTGGTCACATCTTTCCATAGCAAATAATCCGTTGATTCGTCGATTACAAAGTCTTGTTTCGGTCTTTCGTTGAGCGAAATCACTGACTTTAAATGTTTCAAAGGCCGTAAATCGTCTCCACTGAGCAAATCCGTATCGTCAATAATGAGGACTCCAGGATCTACGAATTCAAGGCAATTTACAAGGTCTTCTTGAGTTGAAATGTCCAGTCGAACAAGTACAGTTGAAACTCCTGCGAATGCCGAGGCGAATACGGCAACAAGGCCTTCATAACCTCCTCGTAATGCGATACATACAGGTTCGGAATTGAGTGGTAGTTTAATCAAGTAGTTATAAAGTCCACCAACTTGGCTTTTAAATGTTTCTAGTTAGTAGAAGAACAGAAGCGTAAAAGTGCAGCCAACCAGCACAGGATCAGTTAGTACACAACCTGTACAGTAAGGAGTTCACTGTTAGAACCGTAGGTTACACATTACTACAGTAAATCAGTAAATCAGTAGATCAGGCAGGACAGTAGCACACCAGCACCAGCACCAGCACCAGCACGTCAGCACAGCACAGAACCCTGCACAGCACCCTGCACAGCACATCAGCACACAATAGCACAGTAACACACAGCAGCACAGTAGCACACAGTACCATATACCACTCTCCACCCACCACCCCACACTTACCGGCATCATCTTCCAAAGTAAACTTTGCATTCTTTTGAATAGCCGTTAAAATGCCAGCCTTTTCAGCCAATTTCCAAATATCGGCTAAATTTCCATGTCTTGTTGAACCTTCAGAACCTTCATCTTCATCCTTTCCTCCAGTAATTGCTAAACCAGAAATCAAACTACGTCCATGAGGAGTTACCACCGAACGGTAAATAGCCGATTCCCCGGGCTTACGGGTGGCCGTGAACGTAGATTGATGATGAAGGAAAACAACGTCCTTGTCTGGATATTGAGGAGCCAAATATGGGTAAACTATATATCCAGTAATAAATAATAATAACGATAGAAATATATCTTTTGGTTCTATTTCCATTGTAAGGTTATTAAGAATAATAATAAGAATAACGTTAAATAATTAAGAATAATAATAATATGTCAATTGAATGCCAATGGCTGAATTCTCTGAATATAAAGGATTTAGCACGGGGCTCTTTAAGCTGGTTGGGTGATTTGATCATGGGTCAGTGGGATGATGTGGGGTTAGGAGGGGGAGGGGAGCACCATTGAGATCAGCGAGGATCGAGGAGAGGAGATCGAGAAGCGCAGAGGAGCTGTAGACAAAACAATTTCCGATATTCTGATATAAACAGAGTGGTTGTTGATGCGTTGATGTGATGTGTCGATGCGCTCATGCTTACAGACTGTTATAAAGCAAGAACGTCCTGGCGATACCTTGTAATTGTCGAGTGACTCTAGTCTACTCGACAGGAAGGGAATAAAATACTGTAGATACTCTATTACAGTAAATTCATCTTTAATTACTGGCCAATCAGTGATATTATCTTGTGTCAAAGGGCTGAGTTAATGATAACAATAAATAGTCTCTAGCTGGAGTAGTTTTCCAGGAGACCAGAAGACGCTCTTCGTCATTATCCGATATATCGGCGAGATTGAGATTGATTGATTCAACCGTTGACTGAGTGACGTGTGATCAGATATAGACGATATTATATCGTACTGGGGATCCATATTGGCGGCATCGCATTATCTTCAAGTGAAATATGCTGTGGATGACAATATGAGATTAGATGAGATATCGTCAGCTCTTTATACGATTTATTCACTTTCACCTTTCCTATAGACAGGACCTTCGACAGGTATCGACAGGACTATCGACATATCGACATATCGACTGCACTGGAACTGCTTGTGAGAAATAATTAATAGTAAAGAGTATGATATAATTATTATATTTCAGCTCTAAACTCTAACATATCGCTGGCCCTGCCGATATGAACTACGGAATCATGACTCGCCGATATTTCACCCTCCCCCCACGACAAGGCTTAACCAATCCACAGAATCATTATGCCAAGACTAACTATCCAATTAACATTCTATGAATCAATAATATCAATACTACGATAATCATAAAGTCTGTTAACTCGTCTGTTCCTCCAATAACTGTAGTCTGCGCTGTAGTCTGCACTGGCAGACTACAACTGTTAATGTCAAATGATTAATATCTTTTGAAAAGTTTACATCCCAAATTCTTACATAATCCTCCCATATTAAAACAGCCGTAAGCTCTTCTGGTTGGCCTGCAAACAATGTCTAGTTTATTGTAATTGATAATTATTAGTTTTAAAATTAAGCTGTGTCATATTTAGATCATTTGAAGTCAATTCTGTGGAAATTCCTGGGACCTGCAGATTACTACAGCTTAACTCAACCACAATCGAGGATACATCCAGCAGAGCATTGCAGCGATATTTGACTGGACTGGACTGGACTGCCACTGCTGACCCTGACCGTTATCACTAACTACTAACGCTGACTCGACCACTGCCATTGACACTGCGCTGCTAAGCCGAGACTACTCCACAGAACATTGCGACCTCTTAAGCTGTGACTGTGAATACAATGGCCATGCTCAGTTCTCAATTATCTTTGTCAATTCAATTGTTATCCAATCGATGCTTATTCCAATCTGCCAAATGGTAAGGATGACCTGAATGACTGTAACCTGATACACTGTACTGAATCTAACAAGGCTTGCTGAAGCGTTGAACGGATTATCTAACGATTCAACCGTTGAAAGCAATTTGAATCTACAACCAGATAATCTCGATTATTTGGAGATCCTGGCCAAAACATATTTTGACTGTCATGAATACGATCGTTGTAGCAATTTATTAAAGGATCATAGTTCATTATACGCGACATTTCTTCGGTTATATTCGAATTATATAGTGAGTAGCAGACGGAGGACGGGGAGACGGAGGGACGGGGATAGACCAAAGGGGAGACCCCCGCGTCTTCCCCCGTCCCTTCCCCGTCCTCTCCCCGTCCCTTCCCCGTCCCTGCCCCTCCCACATACATACTAACAGGCCGGGGAAAAAAAGAAGGAAGAAGAACATGAAGGAATTTTAAGCCCTAAAGATGGTATTAGTAGTAACCCGAATTTGGCATCGATTGTACGCGATTTAGATGATTATTGCAAGGTTCATGAACCAGATTCATTTCTTAATTATCTGTGAGTATCTGATGTCTGTTCTATCAGGTTGTACGTGTACGCGACTAACAGATATGGAATCGTTTTGGTCCAACAAAAAAACGAATCAGAAGCTATAAATCGACTGATTTCTTCTGTTTCTACTTTTCCTTATAATTGGAGTGCTTGGCAGGAACTTTTAGGATGTATTCCAACCGTTGAAAAGGTAAGTAAGATGTAGGTGTAGGTCTATTGTAGCTCCAGTTGCTGTCTCTAGTCAGGTCTAGTCAGCTTTAGTTCAGGCCTTGCTCATATCTGTTTTGCTCTAGTTTTGCTCTAGCTGTTGTCCAACTGCGTTCTGGCTCTTTCTAGCTCTTTCGCGCTTTTTCTCGCTTTGCTCACCCTGTTCTAGTTCTGCTCTAGATGTGGTCTAGCTCTTGCTAGCTCTTGCTCTGCTAGTTGTGCTCTAGCTCTTGCTCTGCTAGTTACGCTCTAGCTGTGCTCTAGCTGTGCTCTAGCTGTGCTCTAGCTGTGCTCTAGCTGTGCTCTAGCTGTGCTCTAGCTATTGCTCTTTCTCGCTCTTTCTCGCTCTTTCTCGCTCTTTCTCACACCGCTCATTCTCGCTCCTTCTCACACCGCTCTCTGCTCTCTGCTCTCTGCTCTCTGCTCTCTGCTCTCTGCTCTCTGCTCTCTGCTCTCTGCTCTCTGCTCTCTGCTCTCTGCTCTCTGCTCTCTGCTCTCTGCTCTCTGCTCTCTGCTCTCTGCTCTCTGCTCTCTGCTCTCTGCTCTCTGC
>PPNF03000017.1:0-270480 GCA_003708105.3 Middelhovenomyces tepae | reverse complement strand
ACCGTCCCGACCTGACTGTCCCGTCCCGACCTGACTGTACCGTCCCGACCTGACTGTCCCGTCCCGACCTGACTGTACCGTCCCGACCTGACTGTCCCATCCCGACCTGACTGTCCCTTCCCGACCTGACTGTCCCGTCCCGATTTGACTGTCCCGTCCCGACCTGAAGATCCCGTCCCGATCTGAAGATCCCGTCCCGATCTGAAGATCCCGTCCCGATCTGAAGATCCCGTCCCGATCTGAAGGTCCCGTCCCGATCTGAAGGTCCCGTCCCAACCTTTTTTTCTGACGGTCCTGTTCAGACTAGACCAGACTAGACCAGACCAATCCTGCCTCTGCTCTTCTCTCTCTTCTCTCCTCTCTCTTCTTCTAACAAGCCAAATCGACCACTCTCCCCAGATCAAACTTGGCCCTGAAACATCAACACGCTCAATCGTTTCAATCACCTCCCACAAAGACGGCCGACGATATATCGACACCTTAACCAAATGCGAGACCTACAAATCTCTACAACAAGCAGCTACTTCTACAACTATTGCAGCAGGACTTAAAGGACGAAAATTACTGAAAATCTCTCCAATCGTCCCCGCTATTATCGGTTTATGGACCCTTGATTCAGATCCTTCTCTAGAAGGATTTCGGCAAAATACTTTGGACTCTGCTCGCAATTTAGGACTACCAGCTGGAATTGTAACCGACGAGTTCGTGCAGTCATTTTACGACGGATTAAATACTGAATTATCACCTGTAGCTGCAATTGTAGGAGGAGTCATGGCTCAAGATATTCTAAATGTTTTGAGCAAAAAGGAGCAGCCGATACAGAACTTGTTTACATTTAACGGAAGCACAAGTGAGGGTCCTATTTATGTACTATGACTATGACGTACCTGCCACCGCCAATCTGGGTTAGTATTAGATAATAAAGTATAAAGAGAGCATGATGCTGATATTGAGCTCTTTGCTCGAATACAAAGCTGACGCTTTGTATTCTTGTACTCACTTTTGCAAATGACCCATAAAAGTCTGTAGACTAACGTCATCAGTCAACACCACTGCCGACCCTGCGGCCGATCCATAAGATCCATTTGTTTGATGAGTATTTGAAGGATTCAATTTCGATAGCAAAAATCTTGCTTGAGACCCTCCAGCATCTGTATCAATAAATCTCGGTAAAGGGAATCTATCCACTAGCAGCTCTGCAGCTTCTGCTCTCGGAGCCTCTAAAAGATCCTTGAAATTGGCATATTCTTCCTGATCTTGATATCCAGCTTTACGCCATTGAGCTACGGTTTCTCCATGGAAGATCAAGATATGGAAAAATGTGTCCAACAAAAGTATATGATCCGGTTTAATCGACACCGAGTCAAGAAGTACTCCTTGAGGAGGCTGGTCGATAGTGAAGGAAATCAACGTTGGTTGGATCATGATAAGCGAGTTGGTAAGGTCTTCACGGTTGAGACAATGCCTATAGAACGCTGTTTCATCGGGAGAATTGTTAAACACTTGTAGGAATTGCGAACGCCTTAGATGAAACATGAATTGCGGATACATGGTGAAATTATTGGCTAATCTGAACGAAGATGGATCGTCTTTTCGATAGTCGGCGAACTTTTGACAGAGACGAATGAGCATTCGATCAACCCATCGCAGAATATCCGGTCCGTCTTCAACTTCGGCTTTGTATACGGCAATACGAGCCATCAGCACCGCAGCAGCTTCTTGGTCAAACGACGCTGCTATACTGGGATCTCCTCCACCTACAAGACTACGAGCTACAGTGGTTACTCTTAACCGGTAAGTTCCACTGGCATGTTGATAATGCGTCAAGTACTGGATAAGAGCCTTTTGGTTGCCGTGCTGTACAGAAGAACTCGTTCCAGCTGTGCCCTGAGTAGCAACTTCAAAGAACGTAGCATATGTATGAGCCGGAGTGATTGAGCACATTTTCCAAGAACATGTCATACCAATACCGACCTCAGTATCGGCTACAGATGCGGATTTCTTGTTTAGACTGACGCCATGGCCAATCATTCCATTGATTTTGAGCTCTTTTGTAGTCAAAACATCCATTGAAGCGTTGAAACCCATTGTAAGGAACCCTTGAGCATCTTTATTAAAGATTCTTTGAATAGATTGCTTGAAAATAGACGTGGTGAAAGCATCAGTCAAAATCATTACTCCTCCAGTGGAATTAGGCAAAGATTTCATTTCTTGCATTCCAATCTGATCATAGCATCCGGCAAAGATATCTACAGCATGACCATTTGTAGAAGCCCGTTTAGACAAACTTTCATAGAATTTAGTAGCCTTGCGATAATGCTTGGCGGTATCTCTATCGATATCATGATGAGAACGAATGGGTTCACGTAATTCGGGTCCTACAACCATTCCAGGGCCTTCAGTAGGAGGACCTCCAGCGAAAAACATGATTCGTGCTCCAGCATTAGGGAATGAGGTCTCCAATAAACTCACAGCTACGGAAAGGGCTACTCCACTACAACGAACAGGTCTTCTATCAGAAGCTACAGGCCAAGGGTCCTTTGACAATTGCTCAATAATGTTGGACAATTCAAACTCACAATTGGCCAAAGGTAGCAAGAATCTAGAGAACGAAGGAGCTGCAGGACGGTTGGGCAAGCCTCCTTGAGGTCTGGCACTTAAACCAAGATGCTCTTGGACCTGTTTCGCCGTGTAATCGCGGTTTCCTCTGAAAACATACGACTTGTTGCAGTTCGGGTATCCGAGTTCATACACCTGAGCCATGGCACCAAAGGTAACGAGACCTACAAGAGCATTAGGAGGCAATAAGCTCATAACAACAATCAACGAGTCCTTCAAAGCCTGAAGGTTCTCCTCGTCCTGGCAAAGGTCAATTACAAACAAGAAAATAGGAGGCGTTTGTACTGGTCTACTAAGAACGTATTCCGTAGTACTAGAAGCCGGCAACAATTCATGAGGAAGTGCATTCTGATTAATGTCTTTATAATGAGGAGGAAGTGGGTTTCTCGACAAACAGAAAGGACAAATCCACACGCGGGCCCGGGGATCCAATTGACAGAACGGGTTCAATACAGCCCGACACGGGGCACGACATACGACAGGTTCATACTGCAAAATGGCCAGATCGGTTTTTTGACGAGTAGGAGTATAGAGAGCCGCGATAGGTACCACGGTACGCGACGCTTCAAGTTTCGTGGACGGGAAACAGTTCCAGCTGAACCGGATCCCGTCAATCTCCTCGAATTCCTCAAAGTCCTAACGTTAGCGGTTATTACTTGATGGATGTCTTACCATTTGTACTAAATAACTTGGTGAAAATGCCACGAGGAGATTTGATCTTTTACAGTGACTGTAGGGTAAATGAATTTGGCAAAGAGGGTAATAAGAGCGAGCGCTAAAGACCTCGACCTCGACGACGGTAAACCCTCCTCACTCGGTAAACCCTCCTACTCTCTATGACAGTTTCAATCCGGTTCGTGGCTATTATCGGCAAGGATGTAAGTGAAAGCGTTGTCATTATTCATAAATTCTAACAGAACTCTCCGTTATACCTGAAAAATTTCGACCAGGATCCTGAAAAACAGGCAGAAGTCTCGGTCAATCTACGATACCATTTCCTCGCTCATATGGCCCTGGACTATATTATGAGTCAATTAGGAAGGTCCGAATCGTCTAAAGATTACGCTCTGCTGCTTGTTCATGATGGAGTGGCTGTCTATGGCTGTCTAACGAATACAAATGTCAAAATTCTAATTGGAACAGATGCTTCAGACAATACGCGGTTTGATTTGCGTGAAGTGTTAAGAGCCATTCAATGGGCTTATATCAGTTATTTATGCAATCCTTTTCACGATATAGACGAAGAGGGGGAGATTACAAGCCCAGCCTTTGACAAGTCGATAGACAAGATTTCGGCCCAGTTCAATACTGCTGCTGCTGGGTTTATGTGAACGATAGATGACTCAGATAGGTGAAGTAACCGCTTATATACAGTTTGATTGTTGAGCGCTTGAGCGTTTGATCGTGCCATCAACTGTCTCATCTGTCATTAGAGTATTTGAGACTGACAGGATTCGCTGAGGTGACAGCAGGATTCGCTGAGGTGACAGCAGGATTCGCTGAGGTGACAGCAGGATTCGCTGAGGTGACAGCAGGATTCGCTGAGGTGACAACAGGATTCGCTGAGGTGACAGCAGGATTCGCTGAGGTGACAGCAGGATTCTCTGAGGTGACAGCATGATTCGTTTAAGGGTCGACAAACCAGTATACCGGTAGACCTTGTATCCTATGGCTTGCTCTGGTTAACCTGGGCATCTCTCAATCACCATTCCCTATTTCAACCTTTGCATCCTACAGCATTCTTATGGCACATAATATTCCTGATATGATTGACAATTATCTCAGTAACTAAGCATTCCATGCTATAATCAAATGTCTGCTGTGTTGTTAGTCAAACTTTGGTTTGAAACTTGATTTATTACTCTTATTTTTAGCACAACTGGCCTTTTTGATTATCTCAGGTCGACAACTTCACGATTCCTTTCGTAAATATATGCTGACAGATTCCAGGATGCCGATATTACTGGCAATGCGGAATCGCCTAAATATCAGAAAGCCGTTATTGAAGTATACATCGTAGTATACGCGAGACGATGATACGGATGTCGATATGGATATCGGCAGCATAAGGTTATGTTCAGGTCAGTGGATGAAATCAGCGACATATGCCATCAGTATCTCATAAAAGTCGTCAAACGCGTAATGGTAAATAAGACTAATAACTATTTAATCAATAAACTCGCATAGTATATCTTTTTACCTCTGAAAGATCCTCTGAGATCCACTGAGATCCTCTCAGATCCTCTCATGTTGGAATCTTGTCCAAAATGGAATCTCTTCATTGACGTTCCAGTTACTATAGAAACGTTGGGAGTTTTGTCCAAAAAAATAAAAAATTAAAAAATTGGAAAATAAAAAAATTGAAAAATAAAAAAAAAGATCCGAAACTGAAATAAAATAATTTCAAGATCGAGATATTCTTTGAATTGCCTGAATATGAGTTGTGCTGAGGTGTATAATAATTAGACATACAATAATAAGGTGAGTAGGTCAAGGAGTTTAGGCTGGAATCAGTTTGATCTGGTCAAGACTTAGACAAAATCAGTCTATCGGCAGTGCTAACAAGATGGAAGCACCTTTCGCATTCAACGCTTCAAAGGCACATGAAAACCTTATAGATTTATGCATACGACAAGGCCTGTGTAATACAGATGACTCTCTTCCTAGACTGACATCTCCTGAGCATTATAACTCTGAGATTAAAGAGTTGGCAGAACTTGCTTTAAACCCTAGATTCACCACTTTGATCCTCAGCTGCTATGGCCCAATATTCGCCGATATCGTGTCTCGATGGATCACAGACAAGAACAACAAACTAGATGTTATAATCGCATTGGCTCAAGTGGTTTCTATGGAACCGTACCTTTTGGTATTTGCCGAAATGGCTTTCAATGAGGAGGAACTGGATGTAACGAAAGAGCCAGACCAGCCTGTCTTACTGGCTATCCTTCGTCTGTTGAAATCCAGTCCGGTATTCAAGAGGTTCATTAAGATCGAAAGCATTGAGCAGTTATTGGACGCACGAGAACCTTCAGTTAGATATCTTGCTGCTGAAATAGTAGGAGTGTATTTCCAAGCTGCTGAAGCCACACAAAATCAGATGATTGCTAGCCATGTTGATATTTCACAACCAGTTCTTGGTCCTTATGGAAATGACATCATCGACTATATGTTTTTGAACTTTTTCGAGGCTCGTAGGATCGCGACAGGTTTGGAATTGAGGATAAAGTACTCGGAAAAGTGTCAAGAGTTGTTTGACTTGAACAATGAGTCTCTTGGAGATTACGTTGCCAATGTAGGAGGAGTTCTTCTCCCTTTAGAATCCTGTAAACCCCGTGAAACGCCCGAATGTGCATTCGTAGGCACATCCACTTCACAATCGACTCTTGAATGCATTTCTTTAGCCCTTCGATCTCGGAAACCCGTTCTTCTATCCGGTCCTTCAGGCGCAGGAAAGACTCTTTACGTCGACGAACTTGCTAAACAACTTGGTAGAGATAAAGACCTTATTCGCATTCATTTAGGAGACCAGACGGACGCTAAAATGCTTGTAGGTACCTATTCTACGGGAGATACCCCTGGAACTTTCAAATGGAGACCGGGAGTCTTGACTGTAGCAGTAACTGAAGGTCGTTGGGTTCTAATTGAAGATATAGACCGAGCTCCAACTGAAACTCTGTCCATTCTCATACCATTACTTGAGAAAAGAGAGCTTTTGATACCTTCTAGAGGCCAGACTTTCAAGGCTAAACAAGGCTTTCAATTGATAGCCACGACTACTACGAATAGTGACATGATTGGCAAGAGATTATGGGCCAAAGCGACAGTTTTTCCTCCAACATATGAAGATCTTGTATCGATAATAAGCCAAAGATTCCCTATTCTTGAAAAACTGGCTGAAAAGTTCGTAGAAACCTTTTCTTGTGCTCAAAATGTCTTTAGTTCAGGGTTTAAAATGCCCCGAACGGTTCAGACTAGACAAGTCAACACTCGAGACCTGATGAAATGGGCTCAAAGGGTTGAAAAGATTCTTGCAAATAGACAAATCACTAGTAGTGAGATGTTACTACCTTCATCTGTTTATGAGGACATATTTGCCGAAGCTCTGGACTGTTTTGGAGCGTTTCTCAGCACTTTAGAAGCTCGTAGATATCTTGCTGTTGAAATCGGTTCTACTCTTGAAATAAGCCCTTCTTGGATCGATTTATACTTGAAAAACCATATCCCTGTGCTGTCAGAATCATCTAAAAAGCTTTCTATAGGAAGAGCTGTGCTACCCATTGCTCAAAAACATTCTAGAGATAAGGACAAAAGTTTTGCCAACACGAAAAGCTCTTTACGCCTACTAGAACAGATTGGAGTGGCTGTTTCAATGACGGAACCTCTTCTTTTAGTAGGAGAAACTGGTACGGGAAAAACAACAGTTGTCCAACATTTGGCTAAAGCTTTAAACAAACGGATAACAGTCATCAACATGTCTCAACAGACAGAGTCTTCAGACATTCTAGGCGGATATAAACCTGTAGATGCCAAATTAATAGCCGTTCCTTTAAGGGAGACGTTTGAAATGCTATTTGAAGAAACGTTTTCTCACAAAAAGAACCAGAACTTTGTTGAAAGTGTTGCAAAGTACTTTGTAAAGAGCAAATGGGGATATTTAATAAGGCTTTGGACGGAAGCTTGTCAGAAAGCATGTCGGCTTTTACAGCCTGAAGAAACGCCTAAAAAGAAGCGTAAATTGGATGAAGCTTCAAGGAAATCATTGCTTGTTCAATGGCGTGAATTTGAAGGTCAGGTGAGTCAATTTTCCACTCAGATCAACACTTCTGGCTTCTTGTTTTCGTTTGTGGAAGGCCCACTTGTTCAAGCTGTTCGTAGAGGCGATTGGGTGCTTTTAGATGAGGTCAATTTGGCTTCTCCTGATACTTTAGAGAGTTTAAGTGACTTATTGATTCAAAATGCATCAATAACTCTACCCGAAAAAGATGCCCAAGTGATCAAAGCAAATCCCGGGTTCCGTCTCTTTGCCTGTATGAATCCCGCTACCGATGTAGGCAAACGGGACCTTCCAGCAGGTCTACGATCACGGTTCAGTGAGGTATACGTTCAATCGCCAGATAGTGATATCAACGACCTTCTCCTAATCATCGACAAGTACATTGGAAGAATTACGATTGGAGATGAACGGGCTGCTAATGATGTAGCACAGTTGTATCTTGAAGCAAAGAGGCTTTCAACGGAGAACCAGATCGTAGATGGAGCAAATCAAAGGCCTCATTTCAGTATAAGAACGCTTTGTCGAACATTGTCCTATGTAGCAGGAATCTGTCATATTTACGGCTTAAGAAGGTCGCTCTATGAAGGTTTCTGTATGAGTTTTCTCACTCTATTGGACCAAAGATCTTCAAAGATTTTAGAGCCTATTATTGCGACTTATACAATCTCAAGGCTTAAGAACCCAAAGTCTGTTCTTTCTCAGACTCCGGCAATGCCAAAAGACGGATACAATTATATTCCTTTTCATCATTATTGGATCCGAACGAGTTCCGGCACTTTAGAAGATAGCGACGCTTACATTTTAACACCCTCGGTTGAAGCCAATCTGATGAACCTCATTCGCGCTACATCGAGTAGGCAATTTCCAGTACTTATTCAAGGGCCTACTTCAAGTGGAAAGACAAGTATGATCCGGTATTTGGCCGCGAAAACAGGACACAAGTTTGTGCGAATCAACAATCATGAACATACTGATTTGCAAGAGTATTTAGGTACATATGTATCCGATGCTCATGGAAAACTAGTATTCCAAGAAGGAGTTCTTATCGACGCGTTGAGAAACGGGTACTGGATAGTTCTGGATGAGCTTAACCTTGCTCCTACCGATGTTTTAGAAGCTCTTAATCGTTTATTGGATGACAACAGGGAGATTCTGATCCCTGAAACTCAGGAAATCGTCCGTCCTCACCCTGATTTCATGCTCTTTGCTACGCAGAATCCTCCGGGGCTTTACGGAGGACGTAAAATCTTATCTCGAGCTTTCCGAAATCGGTTTTTAGAGCTCCATTTCGACGATATCCCTGAGCCAGAGCTTGAAACGATTCTTCGAGAACGATGCCAGATTCCTCCTTCTTATAGTAAAAAGATCGTAGAGGTATACCGAGAGTTGTCTGTCCAAAGGCAAGCCACAAGGGTTTTCGAGCAGAAAAACGGATTTGCTACACTGCGAGATCTCTTCCGATGGGCGGGAAGAGAGTCGGTAGGATATGAGCAATTGGCTGCCAATGGCTTTATGCTTTTAGCAGAACGTGCCAGAAGAGAAGAAGAGCGTCTGATTGTAAAGGAGACGATCGAAAAGGTTATGAGGGTCAACATAGACATCTCATCTCTCTACTCTAAAGCTTTTGAAGGGCCTCTTGTCTGGACTAAAGGCATGAAGAGGCTGGCTACTCTTGTTTCGGAGGCTTTAAAGTATAATGAGCCTGTTCTACTAGTAGGAGAAACCGGCTGTGGTAAGACTACTATTTGCCAAGTTCTTGCAGATGACGGAAACAAGCATTTACATATAGTAAACGCCCATCAAAATACAGAGACTGGAGATATTATCGGAGCTCAGCGTCCTGTTCGTCGGTCTCAAATTCAAGAGGAGTTAAGGAAGTTAATTTATCAGGATTTTCCTGATCTTCCTATCGAGCTCTCTCTAGAAGACTTGTTAAAGTATTACGACTCTGTTAAGACCTCACAAAGTCCTGCGATTCAAGAACTCAGAGACAAAATGGATGCTCTTTTCCAATGGAGTGATGGTAGTCTTGTACAGGCAATGAAATGTGGAGACTTTTTCCTTCTTGATGAAATCTCGCTTGCTGATGATTCTGTTCTTGAACGACTCAACAGTGTTTTGGAGCCTGAAAGAACGCTACTACTAGCGGAAAAAGGATCTAAAGATAGTAATATCGTAGCATCCACAGGGTTCCAATTCTTGGCTACAATGAATCCTGGAGGAGATTACGGCAAAAAAGAGCTTTCCCCGGCTCTACGCAACCGATTCACTGAGATCTGGGTTCCTTCCATGACCGAAGATCCGGAAGATTTGTTGATGATTGTCCAGTCGAGGTTGGAAGCCAGTCTTCAGGCGTATTCTGAAGTAGTTGTAGAATTCGTCAAATGGATGGAAACAAGTGGTAATGTAGACGTCGTTTCACTCCGAGATATTCTTGTTTGGGTGCAATTTGCCAACGAGTTTTCACTCCGTCAAATGCCTCCTCAATTGTGTATTTTCCATGGCGTTTGCATGACTTTTATAGATGCTATCGGCACGAATGCGTCTGCCATTCTTGCAGAACAGCCTCACGTACTGCGGCGCAAGCAGATGGATTGTATCGAAAAGCTTTCGTCTCTAATTTCCTACGATTTGACTCCAGCGTTTATTCAGCAATACGAAGTCGTCTTAAGCCCTGAGAATCTTTCTATCGGCCCTTTTACAATCGACAGGAAAGGCCAAAAAGACATCCCCTTTAGCTTACATGCTCCTACTACTGCCCGTAATGCCCTCCGACTGCTCCGGGGCATGCAAGTGAAGAAACCGATCTTACTAGAAGGCAGTCCTGGAGTGGGAAAGACAAGTCTCGTCACTGCAATAGCCGATATTACCGGCAGACCTTTGACGCGGATAAATCTGTCTGAACAAACGGATCTCATTGACCTTTTCGGCTCCGATTCACCTGTAGATGGAGGAGGAGCAGGCCAGTTTGTATGGCGTGATGCTCCGTTTTTAAGAGCAATGCAACAAGGTCAATGGGTTCTTTTAGATGAAATGAACCTGGCCTCTCAGTCGGTTCTAGAAGGTCTAAATGCTTGTTTGGACCATAGAGGAGAAACATACATTCCAGAGCTCGACAAGACGTTCAAATGCCATCCAGATTTCACAGTTTTCGCTGCCCAGAATCCTCAGTATCAAGGAGGAGGAAGGAAAGGACTGCCAAAGTCTTTTGTCAACCGGTTTACTGTAGTCTATGTCGATATCTTGTCTGAAGATGATCTACAGCTGATTTCTCAATATTTATATCCCTCTGTCACTCCTCAAATCGGCAACAAACTCATTCATTTCGTGCTCGAACTCGATCAGCAAGTGTCTAAACGAGCTTTCGGGCAACTAGGAGCTCCATTCGAGTTTAACTTGAGAGACACAATGAGATGGTTAGACTTGTTGAGCAATACTGTAGGATTGGAAGCTTTCAGACGTCCTGAAGAGTTCCTCGAAATCGTCATTCTCAATCGCTTTCGAACAAAGATCGATATTCTTAAAGCAACTGAGCTTTTCAAGAGCGTTATAGGCGAAACAGAGGCATCAGAACTTCCCCACAGCCTTGTAAACCATGAAGGACTCTACTTTAAGATCTCAGAGAGCTATTTACAATCAGGCCACAGTGTTATCCAAAGAGCTAGTTTAATGTCTCAAACATACGACTTGACAGCCCTTCAGTGCAACATCAAGCCTTTGGAAACAGCCATTTCTTGTGTCAACAATTGTTGGCCTTTAATCGTAGTAGGACCTCAGAACGCAGGCAAAACGAGCCTTATCAGGTACCTCGCTTCAGTAGTAGGTGCAACTCTTGACGAATTCGCTATGAATGGCGATATAGACAGTATGGATTTACTTGGAGGTTTTGACCAGGTAGATATTCATCATAAAGCTGCTGATTTCTGGGCATCTTTGAAGTTAAAAGTCTCTGAAACCATTCTCTCCAGAGCTTTGAACTCCTCTGACTCCCGATCCTCCTCTCTGTTTGAGCTGGAGAGACTCCTTGATACTCTGCCTGCTTTCGACAAAGTCATTCCTTTAATGAAACTCGAGGATAGCTTCTCTGAGCTCGTAGAACAAGGGGAGAAACTGCAACAAGAAGAGCTGTTGAGTAAAACGGTACGATTTGAATGGTTTGATGGAGTGCTGCTTAAAGCTGTGGAACAAGGTCATTGGCTTGTACTGGATAATGCCAACCTTTGTAATCCTTCAGTACTTGACCGACTGAATTCGCTCCTCGAACCAAATGGATTCCTAACAGTCAACGAATGCTCTTTACCTGATGGATCCCCTCGCATAGTCAAACCTCATAAAGGATTCCAGCTCTTCCTGACTGTAGATCCAAAGTATGGAGAACTGTCTCGAGCAATGAGAAATCGAGGAGTGGAGATTTTCCTTGATAACCTCGACTCAAGAGCTACTGATTTCGACAGGAGTCTTTTGACACAATTAGATAAGGTTCCTTTGTCATCTGTATGCCGGACCAATTCTGCCGATCTTGTTCTCTGTGCTATAGCCGATATTGCCAAAGCAGATACAGAACTCGCAACTGCTGTAGCTGGAATCATACCTGTGAACGTCCGTAACCAGATCAAACGATTACTTCCTTCTTTGACTAATCAGTTCAGTCCTGAATTCAAAGCGTTTATTGGCCAGTTAACAGAGGCTATTGACAACTGGAACGATGAGGCATTCGTCAGTCTTGTAGAAAGTTCTTATAAAGACCTTATCAACAGTTTCAAGCTATTTCCTTCATATATCGACTCTCAAAGCCTCGATTTCGGTTTCAACAGTTATTTGATTCTCCCTAATAGCTCAGTCGCTTATATTCTTTCTCTTCAGACTTTAATCCCTTTCAAACGCCAAGGAAAACTCCTTCTAGAGACCTCTGTGTCCAAGTCTCCTTCTGAAATGACTTATTTGGAGAAATCCGCTGCCATAGCTCAAGGAAGGCCTTTGAAAGTTTCAGTCAAGCCAGTATTTTTGCTGTTGAAGGCTATAATGGGTTTCTACGGTAGCCAATTGTCTTTGGAACGAGTTGCTACTAAAGAACTGAAAGAACTACAAAACCTTGCTGTCGATATCTTTACATTGACAACGAGCAAGTCAATAGATGAGAGTAAGCTGCCGGTTTACCGAGAGATGCTTGAAGAATGGTTTGACAACTCTAAATGTCAAGACGAGACTTTGAAGCAAGCAGTTTTCTCTTTTGGAGATGCTTTGTCGTTGAAAACAGGCCAGTCGATGCAACTTCTATGGAAAGACAGTATTCGGAGGAGTAAATATCCTGTGACTGCAGAATCATGGCAAACTTGGGCTCATTTACAGAGAATAGCCCAGAAGTTTGACGAAGTGTCTTGTAGAGTCGGCAGCGAGTCTTCTAGCGTCGTAGATGGAGTTCGGGATTTAATTATCGACCTGTTGAAACGTTTCTATCAGTCTCCAATTATGGAAATCGACGATTCAGTAAGTACTATAACAGATTATACAACATCTCTAACTAGGCATTGACAACGGCGATTGAATCGTTGGACCAAACGGCTTCGAAGCTGTTCATTTCAAGGAATAATCTGTTCCAAAATACATTCAGGATTCTTTCATTACTGGTGGAAAGCAGCGGATTGAAGGCCTTAGGCTTTGAATCGTCTAATAAGACATCGGATAAACTGAGGAAATTCGCCTATTATTCATCCACTCCAACGCCTCATCTAGCTGAGTTGAACATGGAATGTAAGTCACTTGGTCACTTGAATCTTAAGCTTTTCTCACATAGTGAATTATCCGTTAATCTTCCACCGATTGTGGGCCGACGAGTCTTATACTAAAGATCTGTTTACCAATGCGCTTGGTTTAGAACTGATTGCCAATAGGTGAGTCTATCCAATTGTATTGCTTTGCTAACGAGAACTGCTCTTGACAAGGTTGCATGCCTTGATATGGCCCAGGCTGCCAATGATATGAGAATTCTAAGTAGTCAACTGGTTGAAAACTCTCAGGAGATTCTCATGTCGAGGTTAATTGTTTTCGCCAACGTCCTTTGGAAGAATATATCTAAAGTAAGTGACTTTTAAGCTTGTATCACGTCTAACAAGGTATTTGAACTCCATCAGTATACAGTCGGTCCTATAAGTGAAAAAGGGGTTTTTGGAGCATTGAATAATTGTACAGGGGGATCATTATTTGAACGTGTTGTAGTCAAATACCTGGCACCGGCAATGCAAAACATTGTAAGATCTCTATCTTCATCTAATTTGCAAGATCTAGGAACCGCATGGGTGCTCTTTGGTGCTGGTATGATTGTTCTGTATGTTCCTGATGTTGTATTTGATCCTGCTATTCGACAACATGTTGAACTTGACCGAGTTATTGCCGAGTCGCAGCGTCAGAATTCGAAACGACAAGCGTGGAACGAGATCCGTAGAGTGCTTTTCGGTGTAGAGGATTGGTATCATGACGAATATACTGTATCTGAGATCCCCCCTGCTGCTACCTATCGCAAACAGCCCAGTCAAATTGGTTCTTTGCACCGTGAATGGCAGTCTGCAGTCAGTTCGACGTTTGGAGAGTTGAGAATCGATGGTCTTCTTGATTCAGATAGGGATCAAGTGTGGGAGGCACAAGTGCAAATGTTCCAAGCAAACTCCAATCAATTTTTGACTAGAATGAGTGCAAACTTTCCAACTTATGCCGATATCACCTCCATTCTCAATGGATACGTCTATAGCATCAAATTTGGCTTTGATTTGCTGATTTGTGACCAGGATTCGAAGCAGGACATGTTTTCACTTGTTGATCCAAACTATTTAAGTGGTCCAAATGCTTTAAACGCTCTATTTGAACGAATCAAGCCTAGTCTAGCAGAATCTGAGATCTCAGATGAGATTCTACTGTTTTTCCTTCAAGTCATGGAATTTCAAACCACTTGTACTCCCGTCCTTTCCTATTGTCTACAATCGTTCTACTACAAATGGTCTTTACAGAGGCTTAAAACTGAAGAACAAGAAGCTGAAGCTGCTAAATCGTTTACTTATAAAGACTCTTCTGAGACTGAAGCTGAAGACGAGTTTAAACGCATGTTCCCTGATTATGAAGAAGCAGGAATCGATGTAGAAAGCGATGAGAAAAGAGATGAGAAAAGTGACTTGTCTGCCGAACTAATGGACGTATATAAAGGTATTTTCCTTGGATCGGAACAACAACCTCTTTCGAAAGCGGTTTTTAAAGGCTATGAGCTTGTTCAAAAGATCAAAATGCAACCTAGCATAGGACTTTCACCTTCGACTCTGGCGAGTCTCATTTTCTGTACAAATCATACAACCGAGTCAAAGAGTTTCAACTTTTACTTTGATTCCAATGACGAACAAACTTCTTTAGTTGTCAGTGTCATATCTCGTATCAAGCTGAGAATAATGAGTCTTCTGGAGCTGTGGCCAGACCATTCTACTTTACAAAATATCGACTTTTCATGCCACGAGATCTTACAATATCCTGTCAACACTGCTGTAGCTCGGTTCTTACAAAAGATTGAACAGATTCACGTGTTTCTTCAAGAATGGGAATCATATGCGAGCTCACAGCATTCTCTAAAGACCGAATTTGATGAGTTGACCAACTTGATTATCCGTTGGAGAAAGTTGGAGCTTTCCACATGGCCTAGTTTGTTTGAACATGAAGATACCAAAGCTGTCAAAGAGCTGGGTAAATGGTGGTATTATCTGTTTGAGAATATTATTGTAAATTCAGGTGACCGTGCTGAACTCGTACAGCTTTTGACGGTCTTCATCAGTGAATCGAGTCTAGGACAGTTCAATGCTAGGCTGGAACTTTTACAAGCGTTTGCCAATCATGCAGGTACTTTACCTGGACAGACGAAAGCAGCAGTTGAGAACGTTATCACTATGTTCAGTCAGTACAAAGCGGACATTTCGTCTAAACTTGAAGCCGGCAAGAAATCGCTGGCTAAACAGATGCATGAAGTCATTCTCTTGGCCAGTTGGAAAGATACCAATATCTCTGCATTGAAACAGAGTGCAAAACGATCTCATCATAAACTTCATAATATCGTAAGGAAGTATCGTGAGGTTATTTCGGCCAAGGTTACTACTTTAGTGTCTACCGCCCCTACTCAGGAGATTATCGAGGCAGTAATTCCGGTTCCTAAAGACATTGCTTCTTTCATGATCTCTCGGCAAATAATTGCCAAGATTCCCTTATGGTCTCAACGGCCTCAAAGATTCAAATCCATCGAGTCTACGATCTCTAAAATGAGGCAGATCAAGCCTTCCAATCTAGATCCAACCTTTTACGAATTTGTTCAATCCCTTTTACAAGAAATGAAGAGGTTGAAGACTGAAACTCCTACAGTGGTGAACGAAGAGACTAAGAAGGTCATTTCGGCTTTGAGAATGGAAAAGAGCAAGCTTTTGAGTGACACGATCAAAGAACTACGACGAATAGGTTTAAATACCAGCGTCAAAATCAACGTGTCTAAATCTCAAGCTAGAATCAGTGACCTGTTGCAGGACATTCCATCATTTGGAGTGTCAAGTCAGTATGATGGCTACCTGTTCCGTATTCTGGAGATGCTCAACCGTTTAAGGTCCACAGTTACCGAGTCTGAGGCAGATGTGCCTTCAGCAGATTTACTTAGAGGTCTTTCAATCGCCGAAAACCTACTTCATCAGATTCTCAAACAGAGAAAACTGCTATATTCCTTATGGGTTCAAAATGAGAGATTCTGCAAGTTAAAAGCATCTACTCAACAATTGACTACAGAAAGCCTTTCGACGGAGGACAGGCTTGATCAGGCTGTGGATTTGCTTGAGTGGATACCAAAAGTCCTGGAATTCTGTTCTCAAGTGCTTTCTTCTTGTGGTAAACCCGATTCACAATTCGATCAACATATTTCAGCTTTTAAAGACTTGAAAATGAGGATGTCAAACGTGAATACCGATCTCATGACCAGCAATATTTCTGCTATTGTTTCCGATATATTTACTCAAGTTCAAGAGGTTCAAAAGTCACTCGTCGGATGGAACTCGGAGATCTCTTTTATAGCCGAAGTTGCTCTAAACTGGATTCAAACGCGTCAAATACCTTCGAGAATCCCTCCAGATTGTCCCGGTACTGTTGAATCTCTTGACAATGGTCTCCGTGATATCTGTGATTCCATTCTTGTTGTATTTCAAAAGATTAAACAGCTGGATGAACAGGAAGAGGATGATGAACAGGATGACTGGTTATTATCTCGTCAGACCAAGAACTTTCAGCTCGTTTCAAGTCTTCATTTCCAAGATATTTGCGACAAATTTGATCAGGTTATGGACTTGATTCGAAGCATTGATCCAGCTCAACACAATGATCATATTGTTGGCCTTGTATCTGTTTCTGTTCCGTTCATCAATGAGTATCACCGGTTATGTCAAGACGTTCAAGGGAGAATCGTGACCAATTTTAACGAAATCACCAAGTCTGGTTTCCATTTGTTAAGCTGTCTGTATAATCTTGCACTCAACGGATTCTGTAGCCCACAAGAGTCTTCGGATGAAAAGGATTCTAACGCTGTTTCTGATGGAACCGGCTTAGGAGACGGTTCCGGGGCTAACAACGATTCGAAAGACGTGGAGGACGACGAGGATCTGTCTGAAATAGCCCAGCAAGAGAACAAAGAACAGGAGGAGAACGACCAGGAGAATGATCAGGAGGATGATGCAGCTGTGGACATTGAAGGCGATATGGCTGGCGATTTAGAAGATGCTGAGGAAAATGAGGACGAAGAGGAAGATAAAGACCAAGAAGATGAAGAACTTGATGAAGAAGTTGGAGATATCGACGATCTTGACCCGAACGCTGTAGATGAGAAAATGTGGGATGAAAAGGGTGATGATGATTTGAAAGATAAAAAGTCGGATGAGATGCAGAATGGCCAGCAGGATGATGCCATGGAGGGCAATGAGGAGGAGAAGGAGGGAGAAGGAGAGGAGGGGGAGCAGGAGGAGAAGGAGCAGGACGAAGAAGGTGATGAATCAGATATGGGAGAACAGGAAGATGAAGTTGCTCCTGCTGATGCTCAAGAATTGGAACCGCATGTTGAAGATACGGAAACGTTAGAGCTTCCAGAGGATATGGAATTGGACGCAGATGAAGAGGGGGAAAAGGAGGATGCAGAGGACGGAGAGGCAGAGGACGCAGAGGAAGTGGAGGAAGTAGAAAAGGAGGACTTTCCGATGGAAGGAGAGGAGAAGGAAGAGGGTGAAGTAGACGGAGAAACAGAGCAGGAGAAGAAATCTGTGGAGCCTGAAACTGTCGATCTGGATAATGAGGAGGACAAAATGGAAGAGAAGGAAGAGAAAGAGGAGAAGGAGGAAATAGATGAGAAGGAAAGTGAAGCAAAGATGGAGGAGTCCGAGTCGGCTAAAACTGAAGGGTTACATGGACAAGAAGAATCTCAAGGAGGTGACGAGGATGACCAAACAGCAGTCAAGCAGGAATCAGGGTCTAAAGGAGAAGGAATGGATGAAGAGGCCGAGGAGGAGAATGACAATATAGGAGGAGGAGAAGTCAAGGAGGAGAGCAAGGAGGAGGAGGACAAGGAAGAAAGTGAGGTTCAAGATCCCGCTGTGGCAGCTACCGAAGAATCGATGAAGCAACTTGGAGATGCGTTGAAAGAGTTTCATAAACGTATGGAAGAGATTCAGCCTTCAAATGATGAAGACAAGCCCGAATTTAACGTAAATCAAAGACCGGACGAATTCAAGCATGTTGAAGGAGAGAATAGTTCGTTTGATACTCAGGCATTAGGTTCGGCGTCAAAAGATCAAGCTAGGCAGCAGATTGATGATGAAATGGCTATGGAGGAGGAAGAGCCAGAGAATTCGGTCGAGCCGGAGATCAGACAGATTCTGAATGAGTTGGAAGATGTTCATGTCGACGATGTTCATGATGTCCAGGCTTCAAAAGTCGGCGAGAGGAATGATAGGCAGGATGGAGGAGCAGGAGAAATGAAAGAACTTGAGCAAGGAGAAGTTGAAGAAGAGGAAGAAGAAGAGGAGGATGAAGAAATGCCTCTTGCTACTTTGTCAGAAGCTGAACCGCCTCGAGATCCTGAAGAAGCTACCGATTTATGGAATCAAAGTGAAACAATCACCCGGGATTCTGCTCTTATTCTTTGCGAGCAATTACGACTCATTCTAGAACCTACTCGAGCTACTAAACTTCGAGGAGACTTCAAAACAGGCAAAAGGCTCAATATGAAGAGGATTATTCCCTACATTGCTAGTGATTTCAAGAAGGACAAGATCTGGATGCGTAGGACAAAGCCTAGCAAACGTGAATACCAGATCATGATTGCAGTGGATGATTCCAAGTCCATGTCGGAGTCTAAATCAGTGACTTTGGCGTTCCAGTCGATAGCTCTCATCTCTAAAGCCTTGACTCAGCTTGAAGCAGGACAGCTTTCTATTATGAGGTTCGGAGAATACGCCCAGATGGTTCATCCGTTTAATAGACCTTTCACTGCCGACTCAGGACCAAAAGTCTTACAATGGTTTGGATTTGAGCAGCAGAAAACAGATGTTTCAAAGCTGCTGGAGAAATCCATTGATCTGTTCAACGAAGCCGACAGTTCCAGCAATACATGGCGATTGGAGCTTATTATAAGCGATGGGATCTGTGAGGATCATGAGACGCTTAGGCGGCTTGTGAGAAAGGCCCGTGAAGACAGAATCATGATGGTGTTTGTCCTTGTGGATGGAATCAATGCTGGAGGGTCTATTTTGGACATGAGCCAGGTCAAATATGCTTCAAATGAAGTTGGAGAAATGACTTTGAAGATGGAAAAGTATCTCGACAACTTTCCGTTTGATTTCTATGTGATAGTTAGGGATATTCTTGAGCTTCCTGGAGTTTTGTCGTTAGTTTTACGCCAATTCTTTGCAGAATTAGGCGAGTAGCATTGCGATTCGGCCTATCGGTACTATATATCGGCATAGGCACTATATATCGGCATCGGCACTATATAGGCATCGGCACTATATATTGGCATCGGCACTATATATTGGCTATCAGATTATATCTATTATCTATGAACAATGCACTACTTTGATCTCTTGTAAATCTTGTTGAGAAAAACTTCCAAAACTTCACCTTTGAATCCTCTAGATTCATCAACAGCAGCGATCTTTTTTCTCAATTCCGTGACTACCTTCTCTTCATAAGCAAAGTAATCCTTTTCAATATCAAGCTCATTGAAAATCACCTTTACTTTGGCCTCGGTTTCACTGTTCTTTATGCCATAGTTTGCATCTAGGACTGCTCTCTGCTCTTTCGACGCCTTTTGAAGAGCTCGGTTAATAAGCCAGCTACATTTATTATCCAATATATCAGTTCCAATCTTGCCAATGAATGCAGGGTCTCCATAACAATCTAGATAATCATCTTGGATCTGGAAATATTCGCCCAGAGGAATCAACACTTCATTCGCTTGAGAAAGGTCTTTTTCGTCGGAAATTCCACTCATATACATGGCCAAGGCTACAGGTAGATAGAAACTATAGTAAGCAGTCTTGAATCGCACGATAAAAGAATGTTTTTCCAAAGAGAATTTGGACAAATCAACGGAATCTTCAGGAGCTGTCAATAGATCAAGCAATTGGCCCAATTCCGTTTGAAAAGTGACTTCATGAAACAATTCAATCAAATCCACATAATAAGTCTCCTTCTTAAAATGGTTCTTTAAAAGCGTGTAAATGGCAGCTTCAAGCATAAACGCGTCGTTGATTGCAATCATACCAACTTCAGGCTGCAAATACCAGCACGGCTGACCTCGTCGCGTCTTACTATCGTCCATAATATCATCAGCTACAAGGAAATAAGCTTGAAGCAATTCAACACACCATCCGAGAATTGCTGCTCTTTTATATTCCTCATCATTAAGTTCTTTTTTACCGCTTAAAATTCGGAAAGTATCGATAACTGAAAGACCTCGATTGGCTTTTCCTCCAACACTATTATACACCAAACTCTAAAGTTAGAACCACAGCTAAGAGCCATTTGACTCACCTTTTTATACCAATCAATGGCATTTTGAGGCAGATTGTACTTGACAAGAATCTCCTCGATCTCAGCAACAATTGAAGGAAATACAGCCTCGAATTTTTGTTTAGCAGACATGATTGTAGATGATGAAAGATCTGAAAAGTCGAGGCTCGAGATCCGAAAAATCCAACTGCGCGGTTATAGATGCGGCTATGAACAAGAGGGTAGTTAAGAGGAGGAAAATAAGAAAGAGGGTAATGAAGAAGAGGGTAATGAAGAAGAGGGTAATGAAGAAGAGGGTAATGAAGAAGAGGGTAATGAAGAAGAGGGTAATGAAGAAAGAGGGGAGGGCAGGGGTTTTCAAATTCTCGGGAGGGTAATTGGGACTTCCTTTTGTGAAAATTAAAAATATTTCGTAATTTTTTTTGTATTTTTCAGATTTATTTTTCAAACTATTTTATCAATGGAGAAAATAAAGGATGCACTAAAGAGGGTTCATTCAGGTGAAACTGAAGCAAAGATCAAGGGTGGAGCGAATGGCAAAGGTCAAGCAAAGTCAAGATCGCAGGTGGAGGAATCAGTCAAGTCAAAGTCATCCAAATCAAAGCTTTCGGAAAAGACTGCTCTTTCACATAAAGAGAAGAGGAAGTTGAAGAAAGCTCAGAAGGAGGAGGAGGAGGGAGTAGCAGAAGAAGCAGCGGAAGCAGTGGAGGAAGCAGCTGGAGATTCAGATATTCTGGACGATTCTTGGGTGGAAATAGAAGCTGAAGAGGTGGAAGATGATGAGGATGATGAGGATGATGAGGATGAGGATGATGATGAGGAGGAGGAACAACTTACGTTGGATCTCAATGCTTTAGATGATCTTTCAGAGGATGATGAAGATGAGGATGATGAAGAGAAGGATGGAGAAGAAGAGGATGATGAGGGAGAGGATGATGAGGAAGACGTAGCTCTTTCTGATGTAGAATTAGATGACGATGCCGACGTCATTCCCTACCAGAAAATCACCATCAACAATAAACCTGCTCTACGACAAGCCTTCTCCTCAATCTCCTTATCAGTGTCCAAACTGCCTTTTTATGAACACTTTTCACTCACAAGTCAAGAAGATGTTGAAATTAAAGATATTTATGATGATTTAGAACGGGAATTGGTGTTCTACAAACAAGGACTTGCAGCCGCCAAAACGGCCCGTAAAATCCTACTCAAAGAACAAATCCCATTCTCTAGACCTACAGATTACTTTGCAGAAATGGTCAAATCAGACGAGCATATGGACCGACTTAAACAGAAGCTCATTGAGACAGAGACATCTAAAAAGGCGTCCCAAGAAGCCAAGAAACAGCGAGAGTTGAAGAAGTTTGGAAAACAAGTCCAGCATGCGAAATTGCAAGAACGTCAAAAGGAAAAGCGTGAAACTCTGGATAAAATCAAATCATTAAAACGAAAACGTCAAACAAATGAGATTTCAACCGACGATTTCGATATTGCTCTTGAAGAAGCTGCTGCTACGAAAAGCGAGAGGAAAGGACCGAATTCGAAACGGTTGGCTAAAAATGCTAAATACGGATCAGGAGGTAAAAAGCGGTTTAGTAAAAGCACTGATGCGGAGAGTTCAGCTGATATGTCTGGATTTTCTTCAAAGAGAATGAAAACTGGACCAAAAAACAAGTCTGGGTTCAAGTCGAAAAGGCCGGGAAAGAGTAAGAGGCATTAAGACTGCAGTTAATAGCATATGATTGTAATATACTAATACTCAATGTACAACTATAAACTATATAGTAACAGCAGGACGAAGTCTAGCCAGGTGATGACAAGAGATATAGGACCGTGATATCTGGTATTATTCTGAGATGATTAATGCTAGGAGCTGTTCCTACTGTGGACTCATCTGATCTCGGCTGTTTACAGAGGCTTAGGACGGGCGTCGTAGGAAAAAGTCAGCCTCTTAGGCCAGCAGACCGACTGCTCTCTTCATCTAGCTGAAATCGACACCTCATCAGATATCTCCTAGAGGCAGACCAATAAGACAGTAGCTATTGGCAAGTATGGACTTACTCTAGAAGCGATCACCAGGTCAGCAGTGACAAGAACGTAGTTGACAATTCCACAGTCCATCCACAGTCCATCCACAGTCCATCCACAGTCCATCCACAGTCCATCCACAGTCCATCCACAGTCCAGCCACAGTCCAGCCACAGATCAGAGCATATCACATCAACTACTCTCCAAAATTCCCGACTCTGTCAACGACGCCAATAAACTCTCATCCAAATACTTTGTAATCGTCGGTTCATCACTGAGCCCTTTTCGCCTCCTCGTCTTTAGGACGAAATCCCTTGCCAATGCCGACGCATCTGATGGCTGTAAAGGAAGAACCTTCTGATCACGGTCCATCGGATCACCAGGAACAACCTGCCATTTGTCAAACACCAGCGAAACCACTGCACTGCCCTGTGTTGCAACTCGCACGTCGGTTTCAAAGCCAAACGAGTCAATGACAGGCAGTTGGCCTTGAACAGAATACAACGGCGTACCGACAATTGGCTTGTCTACAACTACATTTCCTCTACGACGCTCAAGGATCTTATAAATAGGCACCATGGCATCGCCAGGACAAGTGATATGACAAGAATAAACTGGCTCTAAAAGGCGTGGAGATGCCATTAAAAAGGCCGAATAGCAAGCCCGACGCGCCGTAGGAATTATTTGACCACCTCCTCGATATATCGGCTCCGCAGCGAGTACAGAATCGATGATTTTAAACCGTCCATTACGAATAGGCTCTTCACAAAGAGGCCCTTCTCGAACACTCCATTGGAACCCTTGACGAATAGACTCTCGCACGCTTGACAACAGCTTTTTATCCACTTCTCCTGGTAAGGTGTCGTCTTGAAGGATATTCGGGCCTGTATTGTCGGGTCCAAAAGCCCAGATGGAACGGGAAGAAAGTAAATCCCAGTCGTAGTTATCCTGGAAGTACTTTCCAACCTGTTTAACCGGCCAATTAATGCTCACCTTGCCAGTTTCAATGTCATCGGCTATAACAGGGTCTAAAGGCTCGGCTATTATGGTGATTTTGTTGCGTTTATTAGGCGTTTCAGCATAGCATTTGATCGCAGAAGTATCAATACATGTTTCCGCAAACTTAGTTACCGGATCAGACACTTTGATCTCCATATCGGCATAAATAGTACGGATATCATGAAGGACACAGTCAAGGTAAAGTTCACCTGATCCTAGAATTACATGTTCACCAGATTCCTCGACCTTCGTTACTAGTAGAACATAACTTTTGTTGACTTTACGAAGACCATCGAGCATTTTCGGCAGTTCCGAAGGGTCCAAAGGTTCAACAGCGACTTTAAAGACTGCTTGTGAGATGTATTTAAGGGGTTTAAAGATGTAGGCGTCTTCAATCTGACTGTCAGAGATGATTGTAGCTGATTTGACTATTGCCGAGTCAACACCCCCGATTAAAGCCCAGTTTCCAGCGGGAATTCCTTCGATAGGGATTTTATACCTTGTTTCATTGATCCATAGGTCGGAAACACTGGCGATTTGCATGTCCTCTTCATCATCTAAACTATAAGACTCTCCAAGAACTCTTACAGTGTCTCCAACATGTAAAATTCCACTCATGACCCTACCAAAAGCATAGAATTGAAGAGCATCAGGACTACTGAAAAGCTTGGTAACTTGCACTACTAAAGGCCCTGAAGCGTCACAGTCCATCATAGACTGTGCTATCGAGCTATCTTGAGGTCCTGTATATAAAGATTGAACTTTTGCTCGGGCATTTTCTAAAGGAGAGGGGATTTTTGAAGTTACTACATCAACTAAAGCACTTGAATCTCCAAAAAATAACTTGCAGACAGTCTTTAGCAGTGGTTTCGCATCTAGTTTATACGTCGATGGGCTCAGGGTGATGTTAAGCTTTGCCAGGGTCTTTTTAAGAGCGCCTTCATCTTTGCTGATGGTATGAGCGTAGAGTTTATAAAGAGGTTCAAGAATAAAATAGACGAAGGATAATTTAGAGTCCGAATCCGCTGAACGCGAGTATTTTCCAGTGTCTGCATTAAAGTAAATACTTCCCCATAATCGCTTTGCAAACGCTTCAACATCGAGATCAAACTCAAACGATTGAGCATACATGTTTGCAAACGATTTTAAAGTAAAACACCAACCTGCAGAAGTCGATGCAAAAATTACGTTGCCCAATTCCGGTGATAACCGGTCTGAATAGTTTATAGATGTCAAATAATCGTTGATCTCCTCGATACAATGCCTTAATTTGAAGTACGCATCAAGAGGAGGAAGTCTTAATTCCAGAATCAACCGATCCAGCTTATTGACTACTAGAACAATCGAAAGTCCTTCACGAACGGCATGGTCCAAAACCCGCTTCGTATTAACCATCAAGCCTTCTATAACGTCGACTACAACGACGACTCCATCTACAAGACGACAAGAAGCTGCTACTTCATCTACAAAGTCCACATGGCCAGGAGTATCGAGTATGTTAAATAGGAATGATTTACTAGAGGAGCTTGGTAGCACAAGCGACATAGGCGAAGAGTTGATAGTCAATCCTCTCTGAGTCTCTAAAACATGTGTATCAGTATATCTCAACTGATCATGAAGCTTTTTCCTGTCCAATTCATTGACATGATGAGTTTCAACTACAAGCATGTCCAATAATGAGGTTTTGCCATGATGTAAGTGCCCTACAATGGCTATATTTCGTATATCTTCCGTGACGTGCATAAGGCTTGTTTGGAATCTGTTAGAGCCTTGAATCAACCAATCTTTGCTACTTACTCTCTTGAATATTTCACCAAAGGAAGATTCTCTTCTTCGATGGCAAAGGTCTTGACTTTTATCGATGGAATTATAGGTTCTGAAAGAGCTTGTGTATCTCTCTCTTGAACAAGAACTTCTACATCTTGTCCAAATACCTAGTTAGAGCCAGAATATTATTATTATCTTCAAGTATCTCACCTCACTGGCGCTTGGATAATATCGTTTATCTTGATGTAAAACCACAGCAGTAGGAGCTTGAACAACGTCTAGATCCATTGCATTCTCTGCTTCCTCTTGGTCTTCCTCGTGGTCTTCAGCCAAATAAGACTCGGCTATTTGCTCTTCAGCATTTTCCGACTCTGATTCCGACCCTTCAATCTCGCCAATGAAGTTTCCAAACCTAGTTAGACAAATTGATTACCAGCCAAAGCTCATACTCATCATATAAATCTTCATCCATCTTGATGATTTAAACCGAGATCATATTTCGAACTTTTCATGTTGAAGTGAAAAGTTACCCGGGGCAAGTAAGTCCCAAGTGGACCCAATTCCAGTCTGGAATTTCCAGAATTTCAGGTGAATCTCAAAGATTTCGAAGTGAACGATATTCAAGAATCAAGACATGAATCGACAAGCAGTAATCATAGATGATCAAATATCATAGTTATTGGCTGTTAGACTAACTATTAGTCTATTAGATTCACCTATGGCAAGTTATGTCGTATTTCAGACAATGTGACGATATGATTTGAACTTCCCGATCTGCCTCATTTGATGACTCGCCGATATTATTCGTCATAGAATCTATATCGGCAGCAGCCCGATAGTTGTAAAGCAGTTAGAAGTTTCTACCAAAGTGTGAATATACCTAATCTACCGCAGCTTAGAGAACTTGTTAAGTCTTTCCAGTATTTGAGATTGAATCGTAATAACTAGCTTCCCCTCAGCTCTTGAATTCAAGTTTGTCTTGCTCATGGGGAATTCCAGCTCCATCCTAACAGAAAAGACAAAAATCAGCGGTAATTTATGTTACTGCAAAACGTTATAGCCTGGTTGAATACAGCGTTAAGGGCAAAGCATTTTGAACTAGCGTCTTCGGATTTATATTTTACTTGTATTATGTAGCCAGTGACTTTAAACAAAGATTAATTCATTCAATTCTGTCTTGATCTCAGTTCCTGATTCATTGTAGAATTCAACCGCCTACAGAAATTCTTCAGCCACAGCCCCAGCGGCTTCCACTATTAACTCCGGCTTAAGTCCGGTTTACAGCATTAAACAGATTCAGAAATGCAGTACATTGATCTTTGAATTCACCAGTTGTAATACTTTAGCTATTGTATATCTATCTACAGCTTCGATCTGAAAGATCAACGAACATTCAATATTATCTACAATATTGATGCAAGGATATAGAATAAAGTGTCATAATTAAGAGGCTCAAATTAAGAGTCTTAAGTCTTAATCTTTACGCCGTTATCTATCTAGTTTTCGGATAATATCTATAATTCATACCTTATCGGGTCTGATAGCTTAAAGTTATCTAGCTTAATATACGGATCAATTATTCGGTTATTGTCCTTAATATTGTCAATACTCCGACCACTCGACCACTCGGCTATGGATCGGCTATTGTCGGATATCGTCCGCGCCGAGTGTGGGGATGTGGAGAATTATGGGGCAGCAGTAATAATTGGCGCTAATTTGGCTTTAAATCGCTTTAAATCGTTCCTAAATCGGCCCTAAATTTCTTCCGTGCTGCTTCTTTACAGATTCGGCTAATTAATTACGGCGATTGTGCAGCGTTTGTTGGGAGTAGGGTCCGGGTAACAAGGCTCCGCGATTGGAGAATCTAAAGGCTAGTTTATGCGGCCCCGAGTATTTAATTTATTTAAATTCATTTGACTTGATATTTATTTATCATTTTTGCTCGTCTCCGTTAATGAGCATGGGCCTAAGCTGGAAATCTCTGCAATGTAAGGTGAATCTGTCTGGCTCTGGACCTTTGAAACGGTTATTTTCCCCTGGTGGTCTAAGTCTTTTCAAGACTGCTTTGGCACACGAGACTTTAGAACCAGCTACAGCACCTACGGAAATACCGTACGTGCCAAATGAAAAGGCGAGCAAATCCGATATATCGGCTAAAACATTTTCTACAACTACACCATTTTTTAAATTCGCGACCGCCAAATATGCATATCATTCACCTAGTAAGGCTGTAAGCCCAGAGTTCTTGGTCTCGGTGTCTCCGGCGTGTTTAGCCCATTCCATTCTTACCGAACCTCCTAATAGTGCAGGACTAGGGACTGTAGATAGTGCATATTATAATAAGGCCAATGATTTAGATCTAGGTGATACCGAAGCCCTGTCCTTCTCTTGTGGAGATGATGCATTAATAGCGGGAAGAACGATAGTGGGGGTCGCCGATGGCGTTACAGGCTGGAAATTAAAGGCTCAAGGGCATGCGGCATTATGGTCGCGGTTAATATTGCATCGAACTTTAGATCATATTTTAGAACCTACAAACAAGCGGTTGGTAAGTGTTTGTGTGCGCGTGCGGCGTGCGGCTCGCGACTTGGCTCGTGCGGCTCGGCTCGGCGACCTGCTACTGTAACTCTCTACTCTGCTCTCTACTCACTAACTAGAACCTCCTCGACTTTATAGACCTGGCATATAAAGATACAAAAGAATTAATGGCCGAACGAAAAGAAGAAGGTTCATCAACTGCATTAATAGCATACCTTCAAGGCGATAAAATGCAAATAGCCGATGTTGGAGATAGTAGGATTATGGTCTATCGTAACCGTAAGGCCATCTATTCAAATGAATACGTAGAAACTCTACCGAAACATCCTCGACAAATTGGAACAAATACTTCAGCAATGCCTTCAGCTTTAGGTCAATTAACAAATCTTACAGTTAAGCCTGACGATGTTATTTACATCTCTTCCGATGGCATCAGTGATAATTTATGGTCGGATGAAATAGGAGAGATTCTTTTTGAAGGTTTAGACAATGGAGGACTTCAAGCTGCTGCCGATAATCTTATAGCCAGAGCTGTAGATATGGCCTATGATAACTATGCAGTTTGTCCATATTTACGATTTGTTCCTGAAGGAACTCCAAGTGGAGGAAAGCCTGATGATATGACTGTTTGCATTGCTCAGGTTGTTTAATGACTATCTATGATTTCAACATTTAGATTGATTCTGATATTCTACTTGTATAGCTAAACGCCGAAAACAGCATTCTTAGCAATCTGTAGTGACGTTGTAGCTTTGTTCCAGATCTTGAATTGTTCAATTCCTTGATAAAGAAGCATTTCACGTCCTGCTACTACTCGGAATCCATACTTTTCTCTAGCCATTTCCATTAAAGGAGTAATTAGAGGCTTGTAAGCAACATCTAGAAGAGTCTTTTGAAAAGGCTCGTCATAGATTGGTTTCGACAGCATGATATCCATTCTAGCCTGTAAATCCTCATCCAAAGGTTTGTCTGCAGGAACACAACTTACTGCCATAAGAGGAGCTTTTGCTGACGCCATTTCATCAAGAGTATTAAGAATCTTGAGGTTGTAACTGTCAGGGAATTCTTCCGTTAGAAGCAAGGCATTTTGAAGGCTACGATTGACGAGATAAATGGTAGTAAAGCCAAGTTTATGAAGTGCAAAGATAGCGGCTCTAGCAGTTCCTCCAGCTCCTACTACTAAAGCGCTATAATCGCCAATATGAACAGGAGTACATCCTGCAGCTTCAAAAGCATTTACAATTCCAATCCAATCAGTATTGGTGCCTGCCAATTTGCCGTTTTTAACGGTTATGGTGTTGATTGCTCCGATAAGCTTGGCATTGTCGGTGATTTCATCAAGGAAAGGGATTAGATCTAACTTTAAAGGCATCGTCACTGAACAGCCTCCGCAGTTGGGTAAAGATCGGATATGATCAACTACATCCTGAGCTTTGGAAGTTTCCAACCGACCATAAGAATGAGGAAGTCCAAGAGATTCATACAAGCTATTGTGTAAAGGAGGAGAGATGGAATGAGCTACAGGATTTCCTGTGATGAAATACTGCTTTGCTTCAATCCCTCCAATAAGCAAAAGTGCCTTGTTGATCTGTTTGACTGTCAATTGACCAGGGGCTGCTTTTACAGGAAGTAAATCGTGGGTCACAGGAGTGAAAACAGTGTTTAGAATCCGGCTCAATTGGCCCAACCGTCCCATATTAATAGCAATTAAAGGTTTTCTAGTATGAACCTTTCGGAAGTTCTCCAATAAAGTATTGTCGTCCAATTCTTTGGCCATTCCTACGAACTTCACTACATCGGCTACCTTAAGGGCTTCCATGTAGTAGTCTTCCCATGAACTGTGATCCCATTTCAAGTTGCCTTCAAAGTTATGATGAGAAGAAATGATCTTACTGTAACCTTTATCTCTAGTAATCGTGTGTTGAAAGGATTCCGACCAAGTAAGCTCAAGATCAATGAATTCAATTCCGAGTTTGAGAGCAAGACGGATAAGCTTTTCTGCCTCATCTTCAGCTCCATCAGGGAACTTTCCTCCTTGTGCTAAAGTACGAATAGTAAAGATAATTGGAAGAGTTGTTTGCATTCTCAAATAGCCAATTTGTTCACCGACATAGTCGAGAGTAGGAATAGGACCTGCTTGACCATTTTCATGTAGTAAATCCACTCGTAATTCTACAGCGTTGGAACCTTCAAGGATCGTGTCGAAATTGTCAATGACTCTCAAATCGGGGTACGTGAGACTTAAGAAGTAAGAGCGGTAATTCGGCACAACCACGGGTCTCTCTCCTGTTATTGTCTGCAAAAACGAGTCCAAGGAGTATCTTACGAACGTCGACTCGTCCTCATTATTGAATCGAGAAGCATAGTACAAATGGTTAGAGCATTCAAAGTACCAATGCTCTCTTCTTGCCCACACCGAATGTAGGTCATCTACAAAGGCAGGACGTGAGGTGTCAATTGACAGAAAGTCTACAATGTCGTCAATGTTGCGGTGCACCTGTAAAACGATTCGGCCATTGGCAATGTGCTGTTTGAGCAGCTCTCGAGCCTCCGGAGTCTCTACAAGTCCTCCACCACAAGCAGCTACATAACCTCTTGGATGATTGTTCAAGAACTCACGCAACACTTCAAGCTCTTCTTTACGGAACTCGTCCCATCCCTTCTCTTTGATCAGTTGAGCAATAGAAAGCTGTAGCTTTGCTTCAAGGTAGTTGTCAAGATCGACGAATTTCAACCCTACAGAGCTGGAAATCCACTTTCCAAGCGATGTTTTGCCGGATCCTCGCATTCCTACAATGACAATACTCTTGTCTTTGTTTGGAGTGCGCAATCTGCCTTTCGCTTCATCTGCTGTGGCGTCGTTGTATCCTAACAAGTCTACGTTGAATGCATTTCGCAAAATGTCCCACCAGCCCGGCCAGGTTTTTTCTACGCATCTACGTTCACGAATGATTACAGGCTGGTCTTTGACCGAAGCGCTGAGCAAACTGAAGCTCATAGCGACGCGGTGATCGTCGTACGTGTTGACACCGTGCTCAGGGATAATAAGGTCTTCCGGAGCAACGCCGTCAATTTCAAGGCCGTCAGAAAGCTCTCGACAAGTGACTCCGAACTTGGCTAGCTCGTGAATCATGGCGTCAATGCGATTACATTCTTTGACGCGTTGGTTGGCGATTCCGACGATACGCGTAGTACCTTTTGCTACCGCTGCGACTACACTGGCTGTCAAGAAAGCGTCGGTCATAGGCTCCATGTCAATCTCTTCAAGAGCAATCAAGCCACCTATAGCGGGGCCCTTGACGGTAGTAGAAGTCGAGGTCTGAATGACTTCACAGCCCATAGGACGCAGCACTTGAACAGCAAATCGGGCATCTCCTTGAAGCGATGATGAGCCGATATTTGGCACAGTGCAACTGGATCCCGTCAATGCAGCAAACGCCAAAGGATAACTAGCTGAGCTAGCATCGGACTCTACGACGTATTCTTTAGGATTGACGTATTTTCCAACAGGAATCCGATAAGTGTATCCGTCTTTTACTACTTTTACACCAAAAGAAGCCATCATTGCGATGGTCATGTCGATATAGAGCTCTGAAACGGGTTTTCCGCCGACGAGCGTCAATGTAACCGGAGTCTCCGCGTACGGAGCGCACATGAGAAGTGAAGAAACGTACTGAGAAGACATAGTAGCTGCCACTTCGATTTTTCCTCCTTTAAAACGCTTGCCTAGAGCGACACGGAGAGGAAAAGACCCCGGGGCACCGTCATATGTGATATCAGTGCCGTTTGAATTCAATGCTTCAACCAAAGGACCAATAGGGCGCTGTTTCATTCGCGCATTTCCTGTAAGCACAATTTCATGCTGCTTTGCAGGAGCTACGAACGTTACAAGGCTAGTAAGGAATCTAGACGCAGTGCCGGCATTTCCAAGATAAATCTCCTTGTCCGGGGCAGTAAAAGACCCTCCAGAGCCAGACAAAACAAGAGTTTCTCCAGCATCTTCCCAGGAAACTTCTGTACCACCAAGATCTCCTAAAGCATTCAACATATACTCAGTATCGTCTGAATGAAGGAGGTTTTTGATTCTACAAGTTCCTGTACCAAGCGAGGCTAGAACCAAGACTCGGTTGGAGATGGATTTCGAACCAGGAGGAGTTACATTTGCATGTTGAGGAGATTTGCTGTAATCTCCAACAATAATATGCTCTGAAAGAATGGTCTTAATAAGACTATCCGGAACAGAACTTGCTCTCATTTCATAGGTTTTTCCAATAGCAGAAAGAAGCACGACTCTCTTTTTGTTGCCATCATTCTTCTTGTCGAGATTCATGATTTTAAGCAACTCATCTACTCCAGTTTCTACGTTACGAGACCTTCTACGAACGACCTTATCATCAGCGCTAATAGGAAGGCCATAAGCGTTTAAACATTTAGTCAATCTGGCCACGGCAGTGTCGGTTAAAAGGCCTAAGAAACGGGCCAATTCAGCCTCAAGAACCATTCCAATAGAGACACATTCGCCATGGAGAATATGAGGAGTAAGAATAGCTTCAAAAGCATGACCAATTGTATGGCCAAAGTTCAAAAGGTTTCTCAAACCTCCTTCACGCTCGTCTTGAGAAACTACATGGGCTTTAACCTTGACTGAGCCACAAACTATAGCATGAACTACGTCTTTAATAGGCTCCAAATTGACTCGTTTAGTGGAAACATCTCGATTACGGATGGTCTTCAAGAAAAGGTTCTTGTTATTTTCCAAGAACGTGAAATGTTCTTCATCCCAGATCGCAGCGGTCTAGTAGTTAAAATCAAGAGAATCAAGCCATTGAAAAAAATTAAATCACCTACCTTGATAACCTCGGCCATTCCGTTGATAAACTCCCTCTCTGGCAAAGTCTCGAGAAATACAAGATCGATATAAATCCTTTGTGGTTGCCAAAAGGCTCCAATAAGATTCTTGCCCATAGGGGTATCAATAGCGGTCTTTCCTCCAATAGAAGAATCAACCATTGCAAGAAGTGAAGTAGGGATTTGAACGAATCTTAAACCTCTCATAAACGTAGCCGCTACATATCCAATCATATCTCCTATAACTCCTCCGCCAATTGCAAGAATAACCGTATCTCTAGTACATCCTTGCTCCAATAACCAATCTTCAATAGCAGCTTTAGTAGCTCTAGATTTGGAATTTTCTCCCGGGGCAATTATATACTTTAATAATCTTGATTTCGAACCTCGAGCCGCATTTGCTGCGGAAAACTTCTCCTCAAGAACCTGTACATGGTCGAATTTGATGATATTGGTGTCCGAGATCAATACATACGTGGACGAGGCCACATTGTCAAGGATATCTTGTACGATATGATCCTGAAGGTGGAAACCAATGTGAATATTTTCCTTGCCAAGGATATTCACCTTTGTTACTTCACTCATGTTGTACGTGAGGATAGATGAGCTGTTGGATCACAATGTGTCAGTCATACGAAAAATCGTCCTCGGGAAACGTTACCCTGTTGATTGGATTTGGTGGGTTTTTTCGACGATCTTCTGCCCACGGTAAGACGATAAAAGGGTAATCACTATTAGGTAAGGCGAGAGAATCAAGGTCAAGAGTCAAGATCTCATAAGACGAAAGGAAAGAGCATTAAGATTCATTGTAAGGTAATTAATTATACCGTTGAACAGTGAGATGCTGATACGGTGGTAGACGCACTGGTTGCACTATTATTGTTATGTCGAACTCAGACAGTCTGACTCTATAGAAGCTGTCAGTAGAATGACCTCACGTTAAGAACTTACACGGAATTTCATAATCTTCTCCTAAGCAGAAAAATTACGTAATACTTTTCATTAATTTGAAATTTTATTTTATTTTTTAGCCTTCAAGTTCAACATGGCTGAAATCAAGATGAGAAAGGAGAAAATCAAGGTAAAAAAGGTTAAAACTGCTATTGATAATGATAAGAAATCCGGTTCAGTTGTTTTACCCACCTCGACCTCTCAAAAAGACTCATCATCAAAAGAAACACCCTCTTCTATCACCTCATTTAGAGTTATAACTGGATCTTATGAACACAATCTCCTGTGTGTAGACCTATCTTTATATGATCCTCCAGTATTCACGCCCATCTTCCACTTTACTCCTCATACTCAATCCATCCGATGCTTAGCACAATCGAAAAGGTACCTTGTCAGTGGATCAAATGACGAACATATCCGTATTTATGACCTTCAAAAGAGAAAAGAGTTAGGAACTTTATTGCATCATAATGGCAGTGTGACATGCCTTGAATTCTTTGATTCGAAATGGCTTTTAAGTGCTGCAGAAGATGGCAAAATATGCATTTGGCGTACAAGAGACTGGGAAGTTCTGGCCGAGCTTAAAGGCCATAAGGGGGCTATAAATGATCTTTCCATCCACCCGTCAGGTAAAGTGGCTATTAGTGTTGGTACCGATCGAACTTTAAGGCTATGGAATCTTATGACAGCTAGAAAAGCCAGTGTAATGAAGCTTGGAGCTGTGGCATTAAAGGCTCAATGGACAAAGTCTGGAAAGGCTTATATCTTGGGCTTTAGTAATAAGATCGTAGCATACTCGGCAGAATCTGGTACTGCAATTAATGAGATCTCATTTACAAGTGTTTTACAGCATTTGGATATAAAAGAGATTGAGGGGAAGGAATATGTGATCACCAGTCATGATAATGGGTCAATAGTGTTTAGGCTTTTAGACAAGGTCCAAGACCCTGAAAGCTCTGATTCTGAAGAATTTACGCTGACAGGACATTCTAAAAGAGTCAAATGTTTTGACGTGTTTTATCATTCGTCTGATATTCCATATATGGCTTCGGTTTCCTCAGATGGTACTCTGGTTGTATGGGATTTGGTCCAAAAGACGGATATTGCAGTTTATAAAGCTGAAGATCGGTTTAATTGTTGTATAATTGTTCCAGAGGATATAGAGAAGGCAGGTACAATGAGAAAAAGAGAACGAGATGAAGAACAGACTGATATTTCAGAGTCGGAGCCTGAAGAGCCAAAAAGGTCGAAAAAGAAGAATAAAAAGGTAAAGAATAAGACGTTGATATCGGTTGAAATGGAGGAGGAGGGGGAGGATAAGTGAGTACAGCCGATAGATGCGAATAGCGTACTATATAGCGTACTAAAGACTTTGATATCGGTTGAAATGGAGGAGGAGGGGGAGGATAAGTGAGTACAGCCGATAGATGCGAATAGCGTACTATATCGGCGTACGATACCTGCGTATCGGCGATATCGCACAGCTCTACGATGTCGATAACTATATGCATATAATACATGTTAAAAGTACATAATAGCTTGAAAGCCAATAAAATAATCTAACAAGCATCTGTTAGAGATCAGAACTTAATTAGAGCTGCTATGCCAATAATCGCAGGCTACCTTAACTACTCAGTCGGCAGTGGAAGGTCACCTCCAGATCCATAGGTTTCATTATACATTGGACACGATTTGCTAGTTAGAAAGAACTTCTTTAGTTAATCACTTACTTTGTTCTGATATGACCAATTGCTCCACAAGTAGCACATTTCCTGGTAGTAGATTTGCCCTTTCCAATCCCCTTTCCACTTAATTGTTGACCAGGTTCACTTCCTGCTTTCATAGCTTTTCGTGCGAGCCGTCTGTCCTGGTTACGCTGTAATCTGGCTAGTTCTTCCTCAAGACTGCAGTTAGCAAAAAAAAAATTACTTTTGATACTTCTGATACTCACATCTTCCTCTTTCTCTTGTTCTTTTCTTTATCGTCAGTTGGAGCGATTTCATCTGGAGCCATTTGGGAGTCCTCGATGTTTTGACGGCGTTTTACATAGGCCCGTATGACATTGGGGTCCTTTACAAGCTCCACCTTTCGTTGCACAGTACCATTTTCATCCTTTACAAACCGGGTGATTCTCAAGACCTTATTATGATGAGGATTATTACTGGCATGAGAAAATAAGGACATATTATCATCATCACCAGCAGGAGTATTATCATCATCTACAGTGGGATTATCCCTATTTGCTTCTGCTTCATCCCACTTTAGATCCTCCACGTTGGTGATATTTAAACTCCTTTTTTGACTGTACCATATTCTTGCAATCTCTTCATCATAGGCCTTTTGTTGCATTGCAACATTGTAGGAATGACCTCCATATTTGGACTTGTCCAGCTTTTCGTTCACTGATTCTCCAACGGCTTTAAAACCTCCTTTCATTGACGTCCGTAGGAAACTGAACGCTTCTCCTCTACCTGAAGGATCTCCATCCCCATGTAATTGAAGCATGGCCTTACCTTGAGTCGCATTGATGAAATTTCGACTTACATTCCAAGGTGCCAATTGCTCCTCTGTACTCATTCCATCTTGATCTTCATCATCCTCTACAGTTTTACCATATCCAGCATCTTCTAGATGCTGCTGACCTACTTGCATCGCTTCGAGTAGCGTTATATCTTCAGGGGTAATCATCGATCTTATAGCATCCTCAGAAGGAAGAGCATCTGAAGCTTTAATCTTCCAATACCCCTGATCATCGCCTGCACGCTGGTATTCCATAAACTCTTTAAGACGCTGACGGTTTTGCATGTCGTTTTGGTCGGGGAAATGTGCTGAAATGTCCTTTACAAGCAGTCGTTGATGGTCGTTTTGGTTCAGCACTCGATAAACAACCATTTTTAAGCGATTTTTACTTGCCGTAGTCACTTTACGTGAATGAGGTCCAGGGATAACTGTCACAGGAAACGTTTGTCCTACTACGAATAGATGAGGAACAGTTCTTAGGAAATACTTTTGACCCATTCCTCCTCCTGTACTTCTGATCAGCACAAAATCAGTCGATTTGAGCTCATGACGGAAGATAGGAGCACGAATCATCCGATTATACAGGGTAGGAACTACACTTCCCGGTTCTACGAATCCAAAGTTCCAAAAAGCGCTACGATCTTGTACACTTAAAACATGCGTTTCTCCTGTCGACAGCTTTGGTCGTGCTGTATCTTCAGCGGATTTCTTCCTATAATAATTGATTAGTTTAGAACCCATTCCGAAATTTGATAACGCCAAAGGAAACTCCTCTGAATATTCAAAAAGGAAGAATTGTGCAGAATCTCCTAGAGTCAAATCCGACGTCCTGGCCAATAACTCGGTGATTCTCTTTCCTTTATCTCTTTTTCTCTTGCGTTGCTTTGGTTTCGAGAAATGGATTACAGTATTAGGCTTTACTACGAATGAAGGGCGATGAAATGACCGCATTTGCGCTTTCGACAACTTGACCTTGTAATGAGGCGATTGTAGACGTAAAGCCACCATTGAATGGTCGATATTAAGGTTTCCTATCGTCGAGCGTACTTTAGACTGGTAATTCTCTTTAAGAAGGTCATAAGCACGATCATTAGAGATATTATACCTTAATTGCAGCTGTTTTTCACTAGTAGGAATCTGAGCACTGCCTCTTTTAATCGTCTTTTGCGACGTATCCTCCACAAATAAAAGATTACTGTCGTTAAGATCTAAAAAGACCTTATTCCGGATATTGTCAAGTGACCCATCGAAAAAGGCTTCCTCTTCTTCAGAATCATAAACATCTCCTCCTCTAAAGATCCGTACTTTAGACATGTTCGTAGTTTCATCGTCACTAAGCAAACTCTCATGCCAATCAGCAGTTACAACCCCTAGATCTTTTACCAAATCCTGGTCCGAATCGCTGTCGGAATCCCTTCCAACTGTACCAGAAAGCGCCTGCTTTGAAAGTGCTTCAAGAGTAGATTTACTTATAACAACAGTAGAGTCATTGTCGTCGTGTATTGCTACCTTTGAACCTTTGAATATATCCTTTTGGTCCTGGTCTACCTCGAGTGTAGGCTTAACGGGTACAAACTGTCGTACAGGCTTCGGTTTTGGTAGAACCAAGGTAGCAGCTTTAGGACCAAAGATCGAATTCATGTTGAGAACGGCTCCCGGTTCGAATCCCGGATAATACAATTTAAGCAGGTCATTATCGTTCATAGTATCTCCAATCTCATTCAAAAGGTCTTCATCCATTACAAAGTCGCCAGAATCTTCCATTTCCATGTCTATATCCAAGTCAAGATCTTCCAGGTCTTCTTGCTCTTGATTTTTGATCTCATCCGCCAGTCCTTTCGACCAGTCGGTATATCCGTCTTCTGCAGCTTCGGTTCCTTCAGCTAGAAGATCGGCTAAATCGTCAACTTCAGAAGTATCTGCTGCATCGCCTGTATGCACTACATCACCTGTGTCATCTTCTTCTATTTCTGATAGCTCGTCTTCCGCCAATTCATCTTCATCTTCATAATCAATGGCGTCGTCGGCATGCTGGACAGCTTCTGCTCCAGCTAAAGAACTCGGGATCACCGAGTCGATTCCGCCAACCGATAATCCTCCAGAAAGAACCTTATTCCAGTCCTCTTGCTCGTCATGTTCTGCCATGATGAATAATGTAAGGTCGAAGTTCGAATTAGTGATGTAAGTGTCCCATGTCAATTGTCAATTGTCCCACGTCAATGTCCCACATGTCCCACATCAATCGTCCATATCAGACAGTCCGGATGATGAAGAATAAGGAGCATTTAGCAGCTAATTTACTTATTATACAGTTATTAGACTATCATATACATAAGCTTCCGATATATCAAGATCCAATCTGAGCATAGACTGTCGGCAAAAAAGCCGGATATTTCCGATACGCAGCGCTTGGAGCGCTTGAGTTGAGATACAACTCTGTATCGGCAACAGAATTGTAAATACAACACCATATCGGCAAAGAATTATAAATACAACACGCCGATATGAGAATGAACCACTATTCAGTTAACGGTAAGATTGATTGTTGTTAGTATCGGCAGGCCTGTCATAAATATCGGTGACCATTTAATATCGGTGAATCGTTGGGACATGAATCGGCAAATGACGGATAGGATCTTACGATATCGGTGATTATTTAGGTAGGTCATTCGTAATGATTCGTTAGCCATTAGTCTCGTAGTTAACATGGCGAGAACTAATGACCTCAATCGCCTAAATAGAAACCTCTAGACAATTACAACCGCATCCACTTGGACAAAAGGCATCTTTAGCATCCAAATCACTCCACCATTCGGTTGCACAGCGAGCATGTTGAATATGTTCACAATTAAGACATAAGAAAAACCTCCCCTTGACATATAAACCGCAATATTGGCATTGCTGGGAAAGGCCTTTTGCGTTCAAGTCTGTATGATAATGAATATCTGTTAGAGAAAAGTACAAGAAAAGTAATAAACTTACCGACGGAATGGAGTCTGTCAAATAGAGAAGGTAGACGGGCAGGTGAGCCATTAAATTGAGTGTAGTTGAACTTCAACACTTCTAAACTTTCAAGTTCCAAACCCCACGAGTATAGAATGGAGGAATATTGCATTCTGTACAGCTGATAGCGGTCGAATTTCTGAGGGTCCAGTAGAGGAATCCAGTCTTGTGGATAGTAGTCTAACAGTTCATGATTGATCATTTCTACATGGACTTTAGGCAGCTGGTAGCGGTCGTTGAAGCGGTCATTGAATCGGTCGTTGAAACTGCTTGGTGTGGAGTCAAACATGTTCATGTTGAGTTGTAGGGACAGGTCGTTGTCGCTGTTGCCTCTGCGAGGCCCACTTAGACGTAAAGCTGAGCCTCTGGAGAGATGCAGTTGGCTTGCCGAGGCCCGAGGCGCTACAGATCTACGATTGAGGAACTTTTCAGGAGAAGAGGAGATGCTCGAGGAAACAGACAAGTCCCACTGGGGCCAGACAGAGCCTCCGGAAGAGAGAGATCCCGGGCCAAAGTATCCCGGGCCATCGCGAGCCACAAATGGGCTTTTAACAAACTCATGAGGCCCGTTATCTTTACGCACTTCTGCAGAAAAGATACACGACATAATAGCCAGCATCTGAGGGTTTTGAGTCTTTTCAAAGTACTCGAAAAGCTGCGCAACAAGCCACCGGCGCCCATAGGGGTGATTGCCCCACCAAAACGTCCACAACACCGAGTCTGTTTGTGGTGCCAGTACCATTTCAATGAGCCGCCAACAGTCGGCGATCTCAAAACAGCTGTGTTTCTGCGCTACTATGGCGTTATGGTTGCACAGCATCGCCGGCGGCATTCCCATGATCTTATACTCAGCTGCGAGCTCTCTACGTGCGGGTATTAAATAGCGAAAGTCGTAGATGCCGACCTTATTTTTAGCCTTATCGGACTGCGCCGTTCCGAGCGAAGGGTTCGACAGTGGACCCTTCATTAGATATCGCGTTTGGAATGGCCGGAAACGTCCTCCGAACCCGTCCTCGTACTCGGAATCACTCGAATACGAGTCGCTATCTTCAAACAACGGAAGCTTCACTGAACGGACGAATCCCGACCCAATTGTGACCTTTTGCTTGTCGCTTTTCTGTACGAAAAAGCATACCAACATGCCGCTTTTACTCCATACTGCGCCACAGCCTTTGGGTATCGGTGTCGAATCGCGTTCTCGAGGGATAATCTCGTTGTCACTTGAAGAGTTCGAGTAATCTAGAAGTCCCGAGTCTTCGGGGCTTGATCGTGTCAACTCAGGGTCCGATTCAGGGTCTAATTGGTAGTCTTCCAACGAGATCTTGTCTCCAAGAAGGTATCTTAAACACGGTTCTAAGCAGTATCTCCGATTAGAAGTCAACGACTCCGCAATTGAGTCTACTGCTGTCGTTAACTGCTGTATCTCCGACAAGTTATCACGCTCTTCGATAGTGAATACCGGTGCACTACAAGGATAGTCTACAGGGAAGGAGATCTCTACACGGAGGAAGGTTACTTGTTCATCAGGCCCCCATGGACCATGCAATGACACTACGCACTCGCCGGGGTTGACGGAGATCCGTTCGAAGCGCACGCGGGGGAATTTATGAGCAACCATGCTGATTTCTTCTCCAAGATTCTCCGGAGTCGTGGAGTCGCTACTTAGAGGGATGTCGGGATTCATACTGGTGTCAAATGGTGCTGCGAATGCCGAACGGCCTATACGGACGCCGGCAATCCAGTGGAGATGAGAAGACGAGCGGTCTGACCCGGGAGGCCCTGGACGCCCCGTCATGAAGCTAGGAAGTTCGGACGACCGTGCAGGCTTATATTTACGGTATTTCGAGGGCGACGAAGACGGTACGGAGATAGAAGGACGATGCAATCGGTCGACAACCGGTTCAGCACGGTAAGTTCTATATCGAGCACCACGGCGCGTATTCGGTACGGCTATAGGCTGAGAACGCTCTAAATGAACTTGTTCAAGCGTCTGTTCTTGTACCGGCCATAATCGAAGGTCGCTATCCTTCGACCATGTGACTAGCTGGAATTGTCGGTCTTCAACTTGGCCATGACCACCATGGACTCTCCATACAAAGTCTTTAACTGGCTCTGAATGACCCTTAAAGTCGTAGACACTGTTGAGGTCGGACACGGGAGACCGGGAGGCTAAGTCAGCTAAATAGACGGTGTTTTGGCCTCCTCTCATTGGAATTAATGCCATTCCGGAGCCGAAAGGAGTGTGGCGCGCTCTCCAAACAGGAAAGTCCGTGTTGATAACAAACTGTGGCGCATCTGTGTGCTCATAATCCCAGCTTTTGACCGTGCGGTCATTAGAACACGTCAACAACTGGTGCGGCTTAGTCCTGTGAAAGTCTAGGCCGTTGATCTTACTATTGTGCGCCACAAACGACGCCACAGGGCTCGATCCCTTTCGGTTGTCCCAGATGAAGACACGGCTATCGTGGCTTGACGCCAGTACGTGAGCGTCTGTGCGACTCCATTTGACCTGCGTAGCCCCGGACATCCACTCGGCGAACGTCTGCGCTGGCTTCGACGGGTCTCGCAAGTCCCAACAGTGCACAAAGCTGTCTACGGAGCATGTGGCCAGCATATCGGGGCTTTGCGCGTGGAAATTGATATCGGTAACGGCCCGTTTATGACCGTGAAGGACCATATCAATGGCATGGTCTGAAGGCAGTTCTAAATTCCATACGAGCACTTTCTGATTCGATGTAGAGACCACCCAGTACGGTTTCGAAGCATGCGGAGACCATTGCACATCTGCCACTTCCCAGGCCGTTGCATGTCGTAACCATCGAGGAGGAGAAAATGGTTCGTCAAGGTCGATTATGAACAAACCGGATCGCGATGCTAAGACCACATCCCGTCCGGCCGAAGAAATGGACATAGCTCCAACCCCAGAGTCGACGCGGAGTGACAACGAGTTCTTGAACGTTGCAGAAGGTGCACGGTCGGATTCAGCCGAGGTTTTATCCATCTCCATCCGGTCAAAAGGCCTTTCAAAAGGCCGCCGGTCCATATCTATATCAGTCATATCATAAGAGAGATGTGAAGGGAAAGATGAGATTGTCAAATGGAATGCAATTGAGATTAACGTTAATACAACATTTGCGGATTGAATCAACTAGACGATATCGGCAAAGTGGGAGTGACGATATCGGGAGTGGTGAGTTGGGAATTTAACTATTGCCAGGAGGCCTTTAACCACTGGCTGCTAATTAATAGTGAATATCCGCTTTGAAATGGAATAGTAGCATATTATAGTATCGGTGAATCAATGGTGATGACCGTAGAAGTATTATCGTTAGTTAGTCCAAGTTGGATGGTGATGGACGTTGTCGCCGATACTCTATCCGCTGAGGTAGCCGATTATCGAAAAGAGGCCTGAATATCAGTAATTATCCAGTATATTAGATATCTACTAGCTAGATGAATTTATACCAAGGAATTTCAACCAGCTATACTGACTACAATAGTATAGGAATTGTCAGCAACTGCAATATCGCTAGATTTTGGCTGATGGATAGAGCTTCTATAGGAGCTCTCTGGAGCTCACAATACGACTACCGATATCCGATATTATATCGGCGAGATGAGATTTGAAGTCTAATATCAGATATCATATCGGCCAAAAAAAATAGCCCAATATCGTGAGCAGATCTAATGGTGCTATCGGCTAACCTTCAGATAGTTTACGATAGCGCCCAGCTTCAGTGACTTTAACAAGATCTACTACAATAGTATAGGAATTGGCAGCGTCTCTTGTACCTTGTGCCTTTTGCCGTGTGCCTTATGCTTGTGCCGGTATCTCGACTACGTATTTGTATACAATATGAATAAATTAATGCTATCCGATACATCCAAGTCCTATTAGATGAGCCTTGGCTAGGTAGGTCAGGTTAGGCCTGTCAGTTAGGCCTGTCAGGTTTGGCCAGGCTGTCAGGTCAGGCTGTCAGATTAGACTGTCAGATTAGGCTGTCAATTAGGCTGTCAGATTAGGCCTGTCCTGTATTGATGTTCAGGTCAGGAGGACGTCTTGGTCACAATTGATAGAACTGACGACTTAACGGTTGACTTTGAATGTCAATAGGCCATTAGTTGGATACTTTCTGCTTCGGATTATCCAAGTCCTATTGATGTATATGATATGAGGGCAACCTGAAGCAATCTCTATTGAAAACACACGAAATTGGTCTGGTTAGTATTGTAAGAACAAAATTCAAGTACTTACACTGCTTGATTCTTCAGCTTGTTGAATTAAAGGCTTGACATTCTCCCATGGACCTTTAGAAGAGTTCCAAGGAGTTTTGTCTAGACTGGCCTCTTTTATTGTCGTGTAAATGAGTTGTAAAGTAGATTGAGAATCCGGAGTACGATACCGGACGAGAGTCTGACGGATAAACTCCACATCTGCCACAGCTTGATATAAACCTCCATTACCAAAGGATTCCAAGTCCCTCATTGCTTGCAAGACAGTTTTGACGATATGTTCATGAAGAACTACAAGAACCCTTGAAACAAGAGCTGGAGAGATTTCGGAAACACTGGAATGAACCATTACTAAAAGCAATAGAGATTCATAGACATAGCTGCTGATTTCAATTGGATATTTTGAGCTTTTCCAGTCGATTCCAGATCTGAGGATTCCATGCCGGATGATCTCAGACAGATTGGACCGCTTTTTACGAGTGTATAGCTCGAATAAACTAGTGTCCATTTGATCGAGGGTATTACGAAGGGAAAGTGCTGATTCTCTTGTAGAAACCTTAAGAGTGCGTTCAAAAGTCTTGAATAGAAACGGCAGAACGCTATCACGGATTTCCGCCAGGTTACTAAGAGTAAGCAAGATCTTTTCATCATTAGACATGTTTTGGGGAGCCAATTCATCAGAATCGACGACAGTAGCACCAACAATTGCAGCTGGAGCAAGAGTAGACTTGCGACGGTCACCTATAAATACAAGCTCCATTAATCCATCCAAAGCCAAAGAATTGGCAGCTACGAATTGGCTTAAAATATTAGTAAGAAGCTTTTGAGAAGGAGGAAGTGCTACTAAAGAATCTGGAGGTTTACCATCGACAGAGAAATTGACGAGATTTCTGAGCTCAGTGATAATTCGTAAATGATAGAGTCTCATTAACTCTGGGATTTTGGTACAATTCTTATTATCAGGAGCTCTTGACCAGTCTTCTTCAGCAGCGAATTTCGAACTATCTTGCTTCCAAGCAAGACATACAGCTCCAACCGACCGTTCTCTTGCTATTGTAATTAAATTCTTGAGGTTTTCCTGAGAATTAGGTGCGTTAATTAACCGTGCTTGAGAGGATGAACAAGATGCAATCATATCAAGGATTTCAGAAAGATATTTGACTGCACCAATTGCATTTGCATAAGGAGGTAATGCAAAATAAGAATTTTCTTGATTCAATAGTCGAGCTCCTGATGTACTATTTGGCCTTGAACTAGGAGCTTTAGGAGCGGGAATAGAATAGAATTCAATTGCTTTTGAAGCAAATAATCCTACGATTTCTCGAGATCCTCTTTGGATTTCTTCTTTTTCAGTCTGAGAAAATGTTAAATGAATCCTTGACTCTCCTTGCCATCCAATTGGCAATCCATCCTGTAATTTCCCCTTTAAAAACCCTTCACAACTCTGCCAAAATGAACAGAATTTGAAAATAGTAGAAGAGATCTCAGATACTAAATATTTCAATGTAAGCCACATCTCAATAATCTCCGTACTGTCATAAATGTTACTTTCTTGAAGAAAATAAGTAAAATGAGGAGCAGAAGGAGGAAGAGTTGTAAGATTTAGTCTTAATAAACCTAGTCTTAACTTCAATTTATCGAAAATATCCGTGATTTTATCTTTAAAAAATCGAACTTGAGCTTCGATCCATTCAAGAATAGGATTATCTTCAACTCCTAATTCCAACAATTTCGAGATTAATTGTAAATAATTCTGATCTACGCCGGTATTTGCAAGTTTTTTCCATGTAACTTTTTTATATTCGTCAACAATTGTCTCGACTTCTTGCCAAATCCGATCAAGAACCTTTTTTCTATTGGCGTCGGAAACTTGACTATCTTGTAATCTCATATCCTTTCCTCGCCGATAATCCCGGATAAGACTATCATGATTATTATTTTGAACATGTGAAAGCATAACGCTTGGAAGATCGAATAAATATCGGTTTCTTTCAATTAAATCAAGGGCACTTTTTAACCGTTTTTCTCGAGCTCGATTATCAATAACCGGTTTCATAACGACAGTAGCCTTAGCATTGGCGTCTGTTAAAGGTGTTAAACTTTGTTATGAGCGTCTTGCACTTACCATCGATTTGCCCTTTAAGAGCTCCTACTCCCCATTGTTCTTGACTATTAAATCCACTGGAATCTATTTGATCGAAAACAGAATCTAAAGCGGATTTCGACTTGACAAATCGTTCATAATCTGTTTCTACAAGAAATCGAAGTGCTTCAGATCGTTGTGTAATCGATGACTCTAAATAATCCAAGGAATTTACAAGATTAGTATAAGTAGCTTCGGAATGAACATCTCTTAGAAATGCTCGAGGATTGAATTGGGTTGAAGAGATTAGATATCTATTTCGACTTGATGAGTTGTTGACGTCGATATTTCGAGCTTGAAGAACTGCTACTATTGATTTCGTCGATCCAAGAGGATCCGGTTCATCTAATGGTACAGTATTTGTTTCTGGTCTCGAGGTCAATTGACTTAATAGCGCGTATTTTGACGTCGGTTCCGACGCGGAATTGAGATCTAAATCTTTCTCATTCTTCTCCGTCCATTGCCGAGCAAATTCTTCTGAAGTATCATAATATTGAAGCACTTTTTCCGACGTCATAGTGATGGACGCTCGCTGTGAAGTTGACATTCAGGCTGGCTTGAGTCGCTTGACATTACCCTGCGTTTAGTTGGGTTAAGTTAGACGTTGACCCAGAACAGTGCTGGGTTCAAACAGTGCTGGGTTCAAAGAGAATGCTAAGTTAAGCCTAAGTAGAACTCTAGAGCATAGGATAGTAGTCTTCTACAAACAAGTCAGTCGAAGGTCATGTCTGAAGTTGCTACGGTTGTAGAATTCTAGAAAGTGAATGTGTGAATGTTAGAATAGTATAATTATAGGACAGTGAACTCCAGGACAATTGAATTCTAGAACAGGAAAATGCCAATTCTTACAATGGATTTAACGATAAATTTAACAGTTTCAATCTACTCATAGATGCTCTCAGTAAAGAGAATGACTGCGGTTTCTGTGCTAAGATGGCTCTAGTATCATAAATTACGATATTATCGACCTCATTTCGCCGATATTATTCGCTGACCTGATCTGGGATATCTATATCGGATGCCCTAGAAGTAGGCTAGAACTGACGAACTTCAATTGAAAGCTTTGTAACCTGTAACCTTTAACACTCGAGATATCAATTGCTTGACTCGATAGCAAGATATATTTTGAAATCAAGCCGAGTAACTGAGCTGAGCGTTGACAAGCTGAGCATTGACAAGCTGAGCATTGGCAAGTGTTTGACCGTTTTGAATCTCAGGCTGAAGCATTCTTTGAAACAGTCTAATGGCAACTATAATGCGTTAGCCGTTTGGATTGTTTGTTAATGCAGATATCAATGATTCAAGTGAGATCTCTAGTTGTACGTTGACAATATTCCTATGTCTTTGGTGATAGAATCATGAATTAAGCCGTACGCGGTGCGGCGCAGAGAAGATACGCTCAGGCAGATAACACTCATCAGATAACGCCGGACAGATAACGCTCATACAGATAGGCTAACACTTCTTATCGGTTACACTTACTTATATACAATAGATTAGTATAATATACTATAGAGGAGCGTGGGTGAATAGATAAGAGACACTTTCACCATTATGCAAACGTCTTACCGCCTCGGCAAGAGTAGGACTAATGTCAATTGTATCAAGTTTTGCACAAACTTGTTTAATATGTTCATGTGGAACAGTATTGGTACAAACAACCCTTTTAATAGGGCTCTTTTCAATGCGTTCTATGGCTTGACCACTTAGAATTCCATGAGTAACAATGGCTATAACCTCAGCAGCGCCATGAGTTATTAACGTATCGGCAGCCTTGACTAGAGTACCGCATGTATCGGCCATATCATCGACCAAAATGCATATTTTATCCTTTACATCTCCAACTAGAACCATTCTAGACACTTCATTTGCCCGTTGACGTTCTTTATGAATAAGGGCAAAGTTAAGATCGAGTCTATCTGCTAAAGCTGCTGCTCTTTTGGCTCCTCCTGCATCTGGAGATACTATCACAGCATTCTTATAGTTGACTTCTTCTTTAATATATCGTAAAACACTTGGTTCCGCATATAAATTATCAACAGGAACGTCGAAAAATCCTTGGATTTGACTGGCATGAAGGTCCATTGTTATAAGATGGTTACAACCAGCGGTCTGTAACATATTAGCCATAAGCTTGGCTGTAATAGGTGCTCTACTTTTGTCCTTTTTGTCTTGTCTAGCATATGGGAAGTTCGGAATAACTGCAGTGATTCTTCTTGCCGAAGCTGTTTTACAAGCATGAATCATTATAAGCATTTCCATAAGAAAGTCATTAACTTCACCACATCCGGTTTGTAATATAAAAACATCTTCATCTCGTACAGATTCTCCAATCGTCACAGAAGTTTCATTATTGGCATATTGGAAAACTGCTATTTTACTCAACTCAATGCCGAGTCTATTAGACGAGAATTCAGAAACCAAAAAAGAGAACTACAACACTTACCTCTGACTCATCAACTGAGCAAGATGAGGATGTGAATTACCAGCAAGAAGCTTTATCGAATTGGACATTAGATAGAATTCACTTGAATCTGATATTTCGAGATTTCGACATCATCGCGAGATAAAATATTACGGCAGGGTAAATGCATGTGTAGGAGACGGATATTTCATTCGCCGAAGAGATAATATCGGCTAACTTTGTTGGATGTATTGAATGTAGATAAGAATTCTATTAAGTATAGTCTCTTTAAAGAGTTTGGTCTAGATGTGTAGAATGCGGAGTCCATGGGTTATCCTCCGGCAGTTGCGGGAACTATTCGAACCGTAAATTCCGAGCTAAGCTGGTCAGAGAGTCGGGTCAGAGAGCCGGTTTTTTGGGGCCATTGGCTGAGTGAAATAGATTGACTAGTCTGCACGTAACAGCTCCATATGACTAAATAAAGATTATCGCATGACCAGCTGGCATAGTTTCCGATGGGTTACAATTAGGGCTGTTGTGGTGATATCGGCGAATTCGAGGCGATATTATCGGCTAATATCGGAATATCGGCTGGTCCGCGGATAAATATCGGCAGCGGTGGTATTTCTTTAGTTATATCGGTGAATCAATTGATACCGCAGGCATATCGGTAGCCTCCATAGCTCTAAGCCTGATAACTATCAGGACCTTTAGCCGATATCGGCCTCGGATAGTAACTATAGGCCTCTGATAGTAACTACAAGACTGCCGATATTTATTGAACTATTTACATATCGGTATTCCTCTTATCAAGGAATAAACGCTCTCACCTCTGTAAAGTGATCCATAGAGTAATTTTCTCATCTTCAGTTTCGCCTACTATTGGCTGAGCAGCATGCCTAGCAGGAAGGCCTCTAGATGAATTAACAGCAGCTTGTAACGACAACTCGATCTGGTTCAATCCCGATGATAACCGGACTTCATACTTTGTCTTTAAAGGCTTTGTCAGATCATCCCATGGATTCAATGTACTTGAACCTATTGGACTGAGTTTTCTGTTGTTGTGAGAAATGTCGAGGTTATAATAGCGATGATTGAGGGCTTCATTTAAGACCGTGGTGAGGTTGATTGTATGATGATAATTAGGAAGATTTAAGCAGAAGGATTGGATAATGTATGATTCCGAGGCAGGAATGACCAATTGAAAAAGATCTTGAAGAGTAGGAGGAACCATGTTTTTCGATTGTTGATATCGAGAAGTTACGGGGATCATTGAACTGACTATAACTTGTCTAAACAAGCCATCAATAGCCGATTTCCCTTCTTCTCTGCGCCGCATTTCTTGAGGCACCGGAGCAACTTCTTCTTTTACTTCTTCTTCTTCCTCCAAGTCTATACCTTCTTCCAATTCTTCATTCTCTTCACCTTCACTTTGTCCCTCTTCTGCTTCTTCCCCTTCCCCTTCTTCCCCTTCATCGCCTTCATCGCCCTCATCACCTTCATCACCTTCATCACCTTCTTCTCCCTCCTCCTCTCCTGGACGCTTTAGACTGATTTTGATCTTTGTTCCTCCTCTACCTGGACGGCCAGGAAGACGGATAACATTTGCTTCTGCTGCCCATACAGGATAACCCTTTGGTTCAGGATAATCCGTCAAGAGTTTATCCATTTTCGAAGTGAAATATCGGTCTAAAACTGCGGCATCCATATAAACCTGACTACCTTCTTCATTATATAGCATTGCATTAGCAAAGATCAAATGTCCTTCCTTTCTAAACGCTTCTAAAGTCTTGATCGTACCCATATTGACTAATCTTTTCAAAGTAGATATCGAAGAAGCTTTAGAAATAATCAGATAATAATCCGGATAATCTCGTTTACGAGGTTCTTCCATAAAAATTCCACTTAAAACCCTTCCTCTTGACTTGAAATTAATCAAATCTTCAATCAACATCATAAATCCTTCACGTAATCGAGTATAATAAGGAGTAAAATCCTTTGGCTGAGAATCCTTCCATTCTTGTACTTGTTCACTTACAAATTGTCGTATGAATAATGCATCTTTGGCGATTTCACTGTCTTTTTCATTATAAGTTAAAGCATTTGAAACAAGTAGATCGAAATCTTCAACGAACTCCTCGGCATTTTCATATTGTTCATTAACAACTTTTTCCTTAATCTCATGAATTGAAATAGGTGATACAATTGACTGATAATAATCGGGGTAAAGTTTTTTACTTGGTAATTTAAGAAATTGTCGTACGGCTCCCCGTCCCCTTGGTTAGATCTGTAGATCGGTAAGAGGTAAGATCGGTAAGATCGTAAGATCGATAAGATCGATAAGATCGGTAAGATCAAGATCTCCACTGAAGTTTCTTAAGCTTACTTACTCATTTACTAAATCGTTAAGTAATTGAAGGATGGATAAATACAGTTCTTGGGTCTTATTAGATGAGGTTGATTATGTGTGAAATGAGGTTGATATTGTTTACTTACAGATTGTTCGAGTTTGACTTTTTTATGTGTTTCAGGCGACGCGTGCGACGCGTGCGACGCTTGTAAAGCTTGTGATGCTCTTCGTTTGTCGGGCGCCATGGAGACTGCTTTTAAGTGTTGTTTGGTTAGAAAAAGGACGAAGTGGTGAAGAAAGAGGAGCGTTCAAAAGAGGAACGCTCCTGGGAGAAGAGTGCTGGGAGTCTGGGACTTACTGGAAGTGGGAGTGACCAAAAGAGGGGAGCACCATTGGACTATCATAGATCATAGTGGACTATGGACAAGTGGATATATTAACGATTATACTCTATTTATTAATGAAATTACAGGATGAGAGTAAGGAGAGTATGGGGTGGAGAATACAGAGATTTGGAGTCTGGATGGACAGAGAGCCCGAGCACGGAGAGTCCGAGCAGGTCTGGAGGGCCTGCAGAAGCTTTGGGAGTTGAGAGAGCCTAGGACGATGAAGTCTAGGACGATGAAGTCTAGGAGCTATGAAGCCTAGGAGCGGTGAAGCCTAGGAGCGATGAAGCCTAGGAGCGATGAAGCCTAGGAGCGATGAAGCCTAGGAATTGATGAAAACTAAGAAGCGATGAAGACCGAGGAAGCTGAAATCCCGAAAACTGGAAAGCAAGGACAGATAGACGGCCAGAATACCAGAGGAGCCAGAAGATTTAGAGAGGTTAGATAGATTATAGAAGTGAGATAAAGGCCGAGGAAGATGGAAGAGTCTGAGGAGTCACAGGAGTCACAGGAGTCACAGGAGTCACAGGAGTCACAGGAGTCACAGGAACCCCGAGGAGTGAGGAACCCCGAGGAGTGAGGAACCCCGAGGAGTGAGGAATCCCGAGGAGTGAATAATCTCGGGGATCATGAGGAAACCTGAGGAACCTAATGAAGCATGAAGAGCCCGGGAAGTATGTAGGGCCGGAGGAGAATAGAACAGAGGACACCTGAGGAGGGAGCCTGAGGGAGCCTGAGGTAGAAAGAGAAGCCATGAACTCTGAGCGAGTTGAGTGAGTTGAGCAAGTTGAGCAAGCTGCAAGCTGCAAGCTAGGAAAGCCTAAAGGTGAACATGAAAAGAGCAACCAGCGGCAGTTTGGCCTCGAGAGGAGTTCAAGACTCGACTATAGCACAGTCTGGGCCATCTGGGTTAGAACCAAAGTAGCTCTGCCAGCACTTGCTCTGCCAGCGCCAACCCTTGCTCTGCCAGCGCCAACACTTGTTCTGCCAGCGCCAGCACTTGCTCAACTACATCAACTAAATGAAGAAACAAGACTGCCAGCAGCTTGTATAGTTGGTTCACTTCCAATGGCTTCATTTGCCGATTCTACCAAATCTTGTAACCATTCCTCAGTATTTGAATCGATAAACTGAGGAACTATATTAATTGAACCTTGACTAAAGGAATGACTTGACAAGATCCTTTTATAATCGGCTGCAGACCTTGCAGAAACAGGGCTTTCAGTCTGACTAACTGTTGTCACATCTATAAGATTCTGACCGGCTACAGCAACAATTTCATTCAGAAATCGTTCTCGGTCGACTTTAATAATCGGTTCATCGGTTTTATATAGAATATTGGCATTTGACGAGTCTTGAAGTAATGGAGTTTGTTCGATTTGCTGTTAGAGAATTGGACATGAATGACATGAATGAATTGAATAAATTGAATACATACCTGAGAATCGTCTGAATCCTCCCTTAGGCAAGATAAACAAAAGCCCATGGAGATTAGATACGGTGTATCCGTTGACGTCTTCGGTATCGGTTGTGGTTGAGTCCCTCAGATTCAAGTTTCATTCCCCCACTTGAAGCAGGGTAACAAATATAGAGGGTAGTGAACTCAGTGAACTCAAGTCCCTTCTCAAGTCACCCTGAGCTTTCCACTTCTAATTATCAGCATAATGGCCACCAGAGCAGCACATAAGAGAGTAAGTATTTGAAGTAATAAACTTGAGAACTTGTATTAATCAGTTATCTCGAGAATATAAGCTTATAGAAGAGAATCCTACTCCTTTTGTAAGCACAAGGCCGAATGAAAATAATATTTTAGAGTAGGTAATCCGATAGTGGAGTCCTTCTATCCGCTGTCCGTCTATCCGTCAGTCAGTCTGTCCGTCTTCTAATATCTGTCATTATTGTCAGTATTTTAGTATCTCTCATCGTTTGTTGCTCGCTTGTCTGCTCCTTGTCTGCTCCTTGTCTGCTCCTTGTCCAGTTCCTCCTCCAGTTCCTCCTCCAGTTCCTCCTCCAGTTCTCCTCCTGTTTCTCCTCTAGTTCTCCTCCAGTTCCTCCTCCAGTTCTCCTCCAGTTCCTGTTCCTGTTTCTCCTCCAGTTTCTCCTCCAGTTCCTGCTCCAGTTCCTTCTCTTAGTTTTTCCTGTACTTTTATCTACTCTTCCTTTGACTTGCTCCTCTACTCTCTTTTACTCCCTCGCTTGTCCCGTTGCTCTCTATTTCCCGTTCTCTCGTGCACTTTTCGGTCCATTCGCTCCGTTGTCTCTTTCACTGTCCTGTTTCTTCTCGCTTGTTCCTTTATCTTTTCTCATTTCTTCTCTCATCTCCTCTCACCTCCTCTCACTCTTATTCTCTCTTCTGTTCTTTCCTACTCTTCACATCTCTAACAGATGGCATTACATCATAACAGGCCCTCCCGATACTCCTTATGAAGGAGGACAATATCATGGAACTCTTGTATTTCCTGCCGATTATCCATTTCGTCCTCCTGCTATTCGTATGATGACTCCAAGTGGCCGTTTTCATACCAATATGAGGTTATGTTTGAGTATTTCAGACTATCATCCGAAATCATGGAATCCCGCATGGAGTGTTTCGACGATTCTGACTGGTTTATTAAGCTTCATGGTCTCTGATGAATCCACGGCTGGTTCTCTAATGTCTACAGACGCTGTCAAACGTCATCTTGCCCAAGACTCTAGATCTTGGAATTTAAAGAACAATCGAAAGTTTGTTGAAATCTTCCCTGAAGAAGCAGATGCCAGTAGGAAATATTTCCAGCAAGTTGCTCTGCAAGATTCGAATGCGAGAGCACAGGACTCGAATGCGAGAGCACAGGACTTTAATGCGAGAGCACAGGACTCTAACACGAGAGCACAAGACTCCAACACAAGAACTGCTGGCACCACTACTACTGCCACTACTGCCACTACTACGACCAATGGCGTCACTACTACTACCACTACTACCACTACCACTACCACTCGAATAAATGGTACAATCCCTCTTAAAGGCTCTTCTCTGCCTGTCCCGAAACCAGAATTCGCCAAAGCTTGGCTGACTACTCGGCAGAAGGCTGTTTGCATTGGAGTTTTGATAGTCAGTTGGATCCTGGCTGCTCGCATCTTTGGGTTTTAATATTTATTAGTTAGACGAGCGACATCTGATATCAGAATCAGCAGACGACAGACATCAGCAGGCGGGTTGCTGTTGTCATCGTATGACCTGTACAAGATACTGTGTATTTCATGGTTAATCGTACTGGTTACCTTCATGATACAGACAGATATGTGCTCATGATTACACTAATGTTTTCTTCATGTAGAGTTATAAATCTTCTAGTCTATCCGTACCCCATTATCGATAAGCCGATAAGCCGAATTATCTACTCCATTGAGGCTCCGTTCGGCAACAAGATTGGTATTTTAAAGCGGGACAATTACAGTAGATATCGGCGTATCGTCAAGAGCGACAGTTATGGCATATCGTCAAGCAGGATAGTTATCCACCATCTGCCTTACACTCCAGCTGGCTCCAATATCTAAGTCATGTAGCTAGTACCGAGTGATGAATACTTGTTTGTTTGATGAATACTGGCGATATACTGACGATATGGAACGGTCAATCTAATTCACCGATATAATTGCCGATATAATTGCCGATGATTACCGATTTACCAATAATTTCGTCGACTATTCGCCGATAATTTCGTCACTATTCGCCGATAATTTCGTCACTATTCGCCGATAATTTCGTCTACTATTCGCTCATATATATTATGCTATTCTAGTACTATGAATACATTGCAGAAGCTATTGCTGGTCCTAAGAAGGACCCCTCGAAAGCCGGCTCGAGAAACAATTTTCTTCCTTTTGGTTTAGCCAATTTGTTCAAATATTTCTGGCATTTGTCACGGAATTCCGGATATAACTCTATGACACTTCCAGAATATGCTACTGTACAAACATTCTGATCCAGGGGCATCAAGTTGGCAAGAGCGACTAAGGACGAGGCTACAAGAGCTGCGGATCGTGAAGAAACAGCCTCGAAAACACCACAAATGATGGTCATATTATCTTCAGTCAATTTCGAACAAGGATGATGATCTAAAAACACTTGACGAGCTTTATCAGAACGACCTGCAATTCGATGATATTCGATTTCCGACATCGTAGACGATAATAATCCATACCGAGTGTCTAATCTTTTTGGCATTTCTCCATCACATATAGTATCACTTGTTACGAGATCGTGGATTATTAGACGCGACAGTTCGCCTAAATAACGACCTGAAACTTTTGTTTCCAACGGCTGATAACCAGGCAGCTCATTCATGTCGTCCAATGCCTTATCCCAACAGGATTCAGGGATGATTCCTGCTCCAACCATGGACATTTCGGTATTTACAAGGCAAGATTTGGCATTCTTGAGCCAGTCGTCACTTTTATCTTTTAATTTGTCGCGACCAATTCGTTCAATAGGAAAGATCACTGAAGAATTGACTCCAGTGCCAAGAATTAAGGAAAGCCGAGTAGACGGGGACTGATAGGCATGAGAGATCAATGATGCAATTGTATCATTGACTATAGCAGTTAGAGTGATGTCAAGATCCAAATCATAAAAGGCTCGATGAAAAGCCTCATGAAGGTCCCATCCGACTATTTCATCAGTGACACTATAACCTTTACCCATGTTTTGAATAATCCCATGATTTACTGAAGATTGTTTGAAAGGAAAGGACCAAGAAAGTCCCATAGAAAGTGAAGGGTTAAACGGAAGAATATCGTTGTCCACTGCATATTTTACCACTTGTCGTATGATAGATCCCATCCACATAAAGAAGCCTAAACCGCTAAGATTTTTAGTCTCATTAGACACGGAATGAGACTGTTTGTAGAGAATTCTACAAGGAGGAGAAGAAGTTTGAGGAGAATTGGGAAGGGGAATTAATGTGTCGGTGCTATTTCCTAATAACTCAACTAGAGCGGCTCTGAAGGTAGATCCACCTAAATCGACAGCTAAAAAGATGCCGCTTTCTTCTCCAGATGGTAGAGAAGAAATACAAGATGGAAGCATAGTAGGAGAAGTAGAAGAAGAAAGGCTTTTGGCCAATGATCCAGATAACTCGTCGACTATACGACTTAACTCGGAGATATTACAACTGTTCATGATGCTCTGTAAATTGTCGGTCAATGAACAAGACAAGGGAATAGGGCTCGGAGTTCGAAAAGATGAGTATAATAGATCGGGAGCGGTCATAATTGAACCTGAAGTATCCGCGACATAATCCATTTTGTTAGTAGTAAGAGTATAAGAGTATAAAAGTATAAAAGTATAAGAGTATAAGAGTATAAGAGTAATGAGGCAGGTTGTTGATTTGAGGCTTTGCTGAGACTTATAACGAGTGAATGTTGAAAACAGAGAGTTAATATGTTAGTAGAATAGTTAAGTTTGACTAGCTGCAGGGACTTAACGTTTAAATATGTCAACAGTAAAGATTCAAGTGCACGACACTGCGAGAGTAACAATAGAGAAACAACAGGGACTCGCAGTAACAGAACAATCAACAATACAGTACAGTACAGTAACAGTAACAAAGTTAGAATAGCACTGCAACACTTGAGTAGACTGTAACGGTTGTTAGTAATCAATAATTAATGTCTACAAGAGTGTAGTAGTCTTAATAGACCTGTTGCACTGGTAGACCTGTTGCACTGGCTCTCGACCCGAACTAAAGCAGTACTTGAATAAAACAAATGGGCTTAAATTGTGTATTTAATGGCGGGTAACACATATCACCTCCCGACTGTAACATCGCATTCCACGCAACTGTATTGATCAATAGGAAGGGTAGGGGTTATATTGACTAAGACTAAGGATTTTCAGTTAGTTGAATTTTAAAATAATTAGCTTTTTTAATTGTTCGAATTTCGTATGAAGAGTCGTATGCGGATTTAAGTTTGAATAAAACTTAAGTCCGCCTTTACAAGCTTTAATACATGTCATATTCGGAGAATTTTCGGTGTTTTGTCAAAAGTTTGTTATTGTTTTTTCTTCTTTCGCTCTTCCGGTAATTCTACGGTTATTATTGCCTGATATTAGAAAGGGGCTGAAATTACTAGCTGAAATATTTTGAAAAATAAAAACTCGGGCTCGGGATGGGAATTTGGGATTTCTCGAATTGGGTCTAAATGCAACAGAAGGATGTAACTAAAATAATTAATTTTAGAATTAGAAATACTGTAATTCGGAATTTGTAAAAAATGTAGCCATCTGAAAGAAGCCGATAATATCCGTAGTTTATTATGGCAGAAAACGGATTCTGTTATTCTGTAACAATGTCTGAGTCAACGTTGCACTGCAAGTGTAGCAATTTGTAACAAGTGGGCGGTGGAGAGATGAGAGTGGAGTGGAGTGGAGTGGACAGCGGAGGGGGACAGTGGAGTGGACAGTGCAGGGGACAGTGGAGTGGACAGTGCAGGGGACAGTGGAGTGGACAGTGCAGGGGACAGCGGAGCGGACTCGGTGGATATTTGTTTGTATCTCCTTGACTAACGATTAGATTAGACCTTGACTAGTATTAGATTAGGCCTTGGATAGTATTATATTAAACCTACTCTAGCTATTAGATCACACCATCAGCTGTAACATCTCTAGAATAAGCCTTGAAGTGCCTTGAAACATGCAGCTTGGCTACAGTGCAATCCAGTTACACTACAATTGCTTAGCTTAGCTGCATGTCGTCTCCGCCTCTTGTAGTAGGTGTCGTCTTGTTTTACTGCTTTTGTAAATGTTAAATGTCGATAAAGTTCAGGGTCCTAGATGAGCTTACGTAGAGGTAGTATTAGGTTGATACACTGTATAAGTACTGTACAGCCGTTGACGAAGGGTTAGAGGACGAGCCTATCTCAGCCAGGTGCAGTATTCTGTAACGCTGACCAGTGACTACAGTTGATTGTTTGATATCCTCAGTTCGATCGATCGATCAAACTTTGTCATGTTTAGCTTCTGTTAAACTTATGTTGAGTTCAAGACCGACCGGACAAATCATGCTTTGCTAGAACGCCCTGTATACGGAGTTACTCATGAACGTTAGGTACTGAGTTTGGCAATAATTTCCGGGATAATGTTGTAATTCAGCCCCGGAGAATCTTAATTCCACTTGGCTTTACATGAAACAATTAAAGTTGAATCATTAAGTTGAATCATTAAAGTTGATTATTAAAGTTCATGCTATCAACAATGAGAGAAAGCTTGGCTTCGGTCTGTGCTGAGTGAGCTGTACAGTGTGCAGTGCAGAGTGAGCTGTACTGTGCGGTAGTGCAGAGTGAGCTGTACTGTGTGCAGTGCAGATTGAGCTGTACAGTGCGGTAGTGCAGAGTATAGTGCTGTCAATAGTGCTGTACAGCTGCTGAGCGTACTAAAATGTGCTTTGGTGCAGTGCAAGCAGCTGAGTGATGTAGTTGAGAAGGGCTGTGCTGTAAAGTGATGTGGCTATGAGGTGCTGAGCAGCTGAGCAGCTGAGCAGTTGAGCGTATTAGTGTTGAAGTGCTATGTGTAGGGCTATGCTGAGCGGCGCAGAACTGCTGACAGATCTCTACGGTCTCACACGCTACACGTTAACGCTGACTTGACGATATCTCCTCCAGAATTCGAATCCACAGCCTAAACATATAGCCTCTTGATCAGCTTCTACACCATCAATAACACAGCGCTCAAACCTTTGCATTTTGAATTGACGAATTCCACAAGCCACCAAGCCCATTAATGCTACTTTGAGTATATCTTTGCCGTAAGAAGGGTCCCAAGCAAGACCACATAACCCTCCTACTCTGGCATCATCAAACTCCAACATCCAAGGCATATACTTTGCTATTCCACTTCCTCTTGTAAACAGGATGATACTGGCGATGACCTTGTTCTTAACCGGATCTAAAGCCACTACAATTCTTCCTTGTCCTGCAGCGTCCAATTCCTGGTAAAGCTCTGGGATACCTGCTACATTGGAGTACCTACTACGAATAAGCCATAAAACCTCTTCTTTACGATCCGGCTGCATTCCCCCATCGAATTTAACCCCCGTGGTCTCTAGCTCATGGATCAACGTCTGAGAAGGCATCCAACCTTGCACCGAAGTAAGTAGCATAAGAGAAGAAGTAGATGGCTTTTTATCTAGAGGAATATCCCATCCAGCGCCTCTGAACCACTGTGTCAAGTCTCCACTATAAGCAGTAGAATCATCAGCATATTTAGCCAAGTCTCTTGAAAGTCCACTGTCTTCTAAAGGAATTCCTTCAAAAAATGAAGGCATTATACTTCCTATCTTGAGCGTTCGAACCTGACGTTCTTGTACCAAGTATTTAATAGCTTGATCATGTAAACTCTTACCAATAGACATTCCTCTCCTTGAAGGTTCTACGAATATAGCCACGATACAGCCAATTCGAGGTTTTTCATAGACCCAAGTAGCACAGAAACCAAACAAGTTGTTTGTACTAGAATTGCGTACTATGAAATGACATTGAGTAGAACTTGAAGAAATAAGGATCCTGAAACCATCAAGAGCACGTCCTAGTCTACGATCAGGGAAGCAATTTTCCCATAAAGTTTTGAGCTTTTTCAAATCCCGTTCTACATTCCATTTCTCCACTAACCATCTGTTTCGTGATCGTTTGCCTACATCTTTTTCCAGTTCAGAACGACTACGTTGATACATTCCACTGCCAGGAAATTTGCCTTTAGCAGTTAAAGTACCAAAGAGTAGATTTGCACAGGTCTCAAGAGCAGGAAATGTGAACTCATAAAGACACACATAAGTGCCAATGATTCTATCCAAAGCCAAATCATAAGGACTCGAAGCTGCTACGGCTATAAGAGGTTTACGCTGTTGAGAACAGACTATAGCCAAGTGTTTAGTGAATCCGACCTGATACATATTGCGAATGGCATCTGTTGTAACGACAATAACAGCTCTTGACCTTTCGATAAGTGAATCGTGTAGACTTAATAATCCATTAGCAGTATAAGAAGCATGAAGGACTTTTCCAGTGTGGATTTTAGCTAAATAACGGCCGAATTCTTGAAAAACGTTTTCTCCGACTAAAAGATGCTTCATAGCGCTGGTATGAAGAGTGAAGACCGTAGGGGTTACAAGTGGAGTTAACAGTAAAATATCCCCATCAGGTTCTACAGACTGAGTTAAAGGTAGGAACTTTGCATGATCTCTTAGCAAGGTTATTGACTGTCGATAAGCTGTTTCTGCCAAATGAGCATGAGAAGCTTTGAGATCTGCAAGATATGATAAAGGTTTCGGGTTTAAAGCTTCATTCCAAGATAAATGTCTCGATTTCATTTTGGAAACCCTTCCTGCCGCTTGAAAAATCAGTTCTGGGCTGATAACTCCACTGTTTACAGCTTGGAAAATGCCGGAAATAGCTTCTCGTTGTAGCCGATTAGAAGAGCATACTAGAATGATATCACAACCAGCTACAGCTGCCATTACTGTACCATGACGGACTCCTACGTTTTCATATAAAGCGTCTAATTCAAGGCATTCCGACAATATAACTCCATTTAAGCCCATATCTTCACGAAGTAAACCGTTTACAACGCGTTCACTTAAACAAGCATGAAGATCCTTTGTAGCGATTTTCGGTAACGCACAGCCTCCTACCATTACACTATCGATTCCAGCTCTAATGGCAGCACGAAATGGAATCAATGATGCCGATTCCAATTGTTCTACGGAATCAGAGACTACAGGAAGTCCTAACATCGAATCTACTGTGGCATTACCGTAACCAGGGAAATGTTTACCACATGTTGAAATCCCCGCTGAAGCATAACCTTCCAGGAATGCTAGACCATAATTGGTAACTTCTTGAGGATCATCACCCATAGTACGTACTCCTAATAACCTATTAGCAGAATTGGTCAAAACATCTAATACCGGTCCTAGGATCCAGTTAACTCCTACTGCTTTTAACTCCAACCCTGTAGCATGAGCAACATCTCTAGCTAGAATCGTAGAACCTGTTGCAACTATAGCCATAGGACCCGGGAATTGGGTTAAATAATCTTGGTCATGAAGGTTATTAAGCATTCCATTCTCTTGATCTATAGCAATAGAAAGAGGGTATTCATGGCCGGAATCATGAGCTATTTGTTGAAGTTGTAAGATCAGTTCCCTAGTACTCTCAGCATCTAGTTAGCACGATATAAAAAAAAATCAAGCCTTTCGGATTTTATACCCTTTAAATTCTTTACACTTAGGATTATCGAACCAACTTGGCATGACGAGATAAGCTCTTTGATCTCTTTAGTCACTTCATAACCGGAAAATCCCACCATAAACATTTGGCCAATGGCCATAGTCAATTCGGACGATTCGCCTGAGAAATCCTCGGGGAATTCAAAAGCCATCGAATCCGATTTCGCCGATTTCGCCGATATCACCGATTTCGATGCTCTGCGAATATTCGATATTAATTCAAGAGGGTCCTGAAGTTGCACGATTGTGCTGGGACTGTCGCCATAGAAACTAGGTTTCATGACAAAGGCTTTTTATTATTTATTAAAATATTAAAATATTAAAATAATAAATAATAAATAGGCCAGACCATAGCTGGTAGAGATAATGTAGAGACAATGTAGAGATAATGTAGATAGTGTATTTCACTTGTGATTTAGTGAACTGCGGATCATCGTTTATTAATGATTGCCAAGCTGGTCCACATCTACCGATACATGATAATTCTGATTCGGCAGATGGCACTTGACTGATTGATAGACCGGTAAGCGGTAACTGCTTCTCTTATAGGAATTAACTTCAATCAAGTAACTAGGCAACTGTACCTGATGTCAGGCTGATGAATCGTCAACCCTGGTCCCTTGGTTAAGAGTTATTCAGTTGCTCTCATTCTGTGCTCTGTGCTCTCATCTGGTTAAACTTCACTGCTAAACTTTCAACACTTTATTCTAATCTCTAATTATAAGTTAATTCTGAACTGAACCAGATCATGAATTCTCATATTTCAGTTATTTCAGTTATTTCAAGTTATTTCAAGTTATTTCTAGTCATTAATGCCCGCCTCGTACCTGAATAGATCATAATACTAGGCGTAACGTTGCATCGTACTGCCATCTTCGCCTAATGCGGTGCACTGCTGCTACCTTGTTTCCTTTTGTAGACATAGGACTCACGCTGCAGTGATCCAGGAGCAAGGAAATACAATTCAGGAAGATCAGTTTACATGGAAACAGGTAGATTTAATGTTAGAAGATTTTGACGATAGACTAGCAGGTTCCACTCCTGCTCTATGTCATGATCTTCTGGCTTCAATGCATGACCTAAGATTTCAGATGCTCGGGCCCGAATTCGATCATTTGATCTTACAGTTACTATCTACTAAACTGATATCGCTAGCTCAACTCTATAATTCTGTATTCTCCATGCTGTATGCTCTTGCTCTACTCTATGCTATGCTCTATTCCTCGCTCTACGCTCGCTCTACGCTCGCACTTCTCTAACGTTTTCTCCTCTTTCTCTGAAAGTTTCTCTGGCTTGAGTGCGTTTAATCCCTAACCTTGACGATAGCCGTGCGGCCCATGACTATGCCAATTGGGACTCGATGTAACATTGTCTTTATTTGTATGACAAGGAATATCGGATCGTATATCGGCATTGATTTAATTGTCGGACTACCGGGGAAGTAGAGTCGTACAGGCAGACGGCAGACGGCAGCGTACGGATACGATGTTAAGTTAACTAGCTGATTGAGGAGATGGGTATAGTGGATAGACAGGGACTGGCTTATGAGGATACTATAGAGCTGATAGCGATAGACAGTAGGTTCAGGTTCTACCTGACGTTCTCAACGCTCATCTCAGTCTGTCTATTATTAATCCATCAATCTCATCAATCGACCATCATCCAACCCAGATCTATCAGACTACTGGCATGCCGCATGAATGAGCCAGATGGTTACCGTTATACTATGTTACTTCATGATGGAATTTACGCCAGAACTATGTTACATTCTACTACATCCTGTCCCAACGTGCAGTACACTACGGCACTTCGGCACTACACTAAGGTCTAAGTCACGTCTCATCCAGTAACTGCAACAGGATATTCTAAACGTACTATTTACAATGTTGCAACAGAATATTCAGTAACGTGCTATCACCATGTCTATATAAGACTGGCATGGAGATATCAATGACCGACGAACCTCCAACTCGAAATCGACCTGGAACTCGACCTAGAACACCAATTAACTCCAACCTCAAAATGTCCTCTCCTAGTTCATTCAATTGTACATCTCCTTCAACTCCTTTGGACGACTTTCCAAGGCAAATTCTTCAACTTACAAATGGATATCTTTGTGAAAATGGACAATTGAGTCTTGGTGATTTATGCGTAGATTGTGATACTGGAATCATTATTGATCCAAGTACTATTGACCGTGAAGATCTTGTACAAACTATAGATGTTGATGGATCTATTATCAGCCCAGGATTCCTTGATATTCAACTCAATGGAGCCTTTGGATTCGATTTTTCCACCCCTCAAGCTGATCCAAGTCAATATACCCAAGAATTGAATCGAATGCAATCCGATCTCGTCAAAACTGGAGTCACTGGTTATTGTCCTACTCTTCCAAGTACTTATAAAGACGTTTATCATGCCGTTCTTCCTTTGTTAGTACCTACTAGAACTTATAATGGAGCAGAAAACCTTGGTTTACATCTTGAAGGACCATTTTTATCACCTAAAAAACCTGGATGTCATCCTCAAGATGCTTTAAGAACTGCTCCTGAAAATGCTAAAAATTTCTTTGAAATGTACGGTCAAGAGAATATCGAAAATACTCGGATTATAACTTTGGCTCCTGAAATGGACGGCGTTTTGGATTCTATTCCTGATCTTGTAAATGCTGGAATAACGGTATCTTTAGGTCATAGTACTGCTACTTATACAGTTGGATGTGAAGCCCTTTCTAAAGGTGCTACTATGGTCACTCATATGTATAATGCTATGCGACAGCCTCATCATCGTGAACCGGGTTTATTTGGGTTACTTGGAGGGGCTAAAAATGTAGAAGACTATACAGGAACTGCTTCTAAACCTGCTCCTTGGTATGGAGTAATTGCCGATGGATTACATGTTCACCCTGCCGCTTTAGCCATTGCTTACAGAGCCAACCCCAACACTTGTTGCCTTGTAACCGATGCAATGGCTCCTATGGGACTTCCTTCTGGAACCTATTATTGGTCTGGCCAAACAATCATTAAAGACAATCTTAAATTGCTTCTTGAAGGTACAAATACTCTTGCAGGAAGTGCTATTGAACTCGATGTTTCACTACGAAATATTATGAAATGGCTAGACATTTCACTTGCTGAAGCTTTAAAAACTGTTACTACAAACCCTGCTAAAGCAATTGGAGTTCTAGGTAGAAAAGGTACTCTTAACTATGGAGCTGATGCTGATCTTGTTCTTCTAGACAGCCAAGGCTATATTTCAAAGGTCTTTAAACTTGGAAGATGTGTTTATGATTCCATTCAAAAGGATTAGCTACTTAGATATTTATTCACTAACAATAGAACATTTCAATAGACCTCGATTGCTATCGGGCTCTGAATCTCAATTTCACCCCGTCTTGAAATAATTTGTAAAATAATTTGTAAAATAATCTGAAAATAAAATAATCTGAAAATAAAATAATCTGAAATAATCTGAAAATAATTTGTAATCGGATTAGCAATCGAGCTGAAATTTCAGTCAATTACCAAACCACAAACTTTCTCGGATAGCGGATATGGCCTTGATTAGATAGCAATAAACTCATATAAAAGCTAGAATTGCGTAGCGACTAATAGATAACTAATTATCATGTCTCTTCCTTCTACAAGACGTGCCGCAGTTATTGTAGGGAAAGAGCTTGAAATCAAGTCAATTCCATTGCCAAAGTTTTCACCTTTTAAATATCTTGTCAAGGTAATTGCTGCTGCTGCGAATCCTACAGATTGGAAACATGTTGCTCATGGGGCTGGAGCTCAAGGATCGATTAATGGTTGTGATTTTGCTGGTGTTGTAGTGGCTGTTGGTTCTAAGGTTAAAGGCATCAAAATAGGGGATCATGTATCTGGGGTTATTCATGGTAGTTCATATACAATTCCTGATAATGGAGCATATGCAGAATACGCAGTAGGAGATCCTGATCTTTCTGTTGTATACAAAAAAGGTCTTATGGTCTCGGGCAAAGATTTCATTCCTTCTGGACCTTTCAAGACCTTTGAAGGAGCTTCTACTACAGGAGTTGCTATTGTAACTATAGGACAAACCTTTGGTTATCATTTTGGAGTCAAATTCAAGCCGGATGGTTCATTTGTCCTTCCTGAAAGGTTCAGAAATAAATCTATTCTAGTCTGGGGAGGTGCTACATCCGTAGGACAGATTGTTATTCAAGTGTCGAGATTTCTTGGTCTCAAAGTCATTGCTACTGCTTCTCCTAAGAATCATCAACATTTGAAAAAATTAGGAGCTTCAGTTGTGTTTGACTACAGAGATCCTCAAGTGGTAGAAAAAATCCAACTTGCTGGTGGAGACGATATTTTATTAGGTTATGATACCATTTCTGAACAACATACTTATCCTTTATTCTACTCTGCTGTATCAGATAATGCTTTAGTCACTAGCATTCTTGATGTTGACAATATCAAAGTCAATCCTAGACCCTCGGTCAAGACGACATTTACCTGGGGTTATTGGTCCATGGATAATATTTTATATGATGGAAAGTTACAACAGACTCTGCCAGATCCTGACGTAGTTGGAAATTCAAATTATTCAATTAAATCAGAGCAAACAAGTGTCAAGATTCAAATGTCAATTGATTCTGCAGAATTCTTCAAATGGTGTGAATATCTGGTTAATCATGATCTTCTTGTTCATATTGATGTCAAGACTTTCAAGGGTATTGAAAAGACAATTGAAGCCAATGAGATGGTACAACAAGGGAAAGTATCTGCTGAAAAGTTGGTTGTCGTTTTCTGATTCTAAATAGATAATCAATCGTTATATTTATTGAAAGTATCAAGTAAACTGAGGTTTAATGAGAACGTCTTAAGCTTGGCAGAAGCAATTGAGCTGAGTGGTTGAGCTGAGACGGTGAGCTGAGACGGTGAGCTTAGACGGTGAGTTGAGACTGTTGAGCTGAAGCATTCATGTTGCATGAATACGGAGATAATTGAACATATGCTACATAACTCGGATATTTATCTGATACATAATTGGACCTTATAGTCATTGCCAGTGACTGGCTACATATTTCAAGCAAAATAGCTCAAAATGTTGAACCTCTGTTGTGGGATAGGTGCTGGATTTCCATGAGCTGAATGAGCCATGAGTTCAAGACTGGTCTTGATTCTCAAACGCGAGAAGTAAACATCGACTTTACTGAGTTTACTCGTTGAGGACATGATTCTCCAAGGAAGTTGGAAGACCTTCAAAATCTTCATTGCCATAACAACATATGTTCAAATTGTCGATAATAAGTTAAATGGTTGGTTATGTGTTCGTCTATTTCCTCAAATAAAGTCGCTTGGCTCATCCTCTCGCTTTGCTCATTCATCTACAAGGCCTTGCTTAGTTATATTTCAATTGCTGATAGTTAGGTTAAACGTTCACTCTAATTCGCCTCGAATAAGTCCGATTATCTCACTATCGGCAATCAAAGCATAAGAGAGCAAAACTCTCATTCGTCCATTGACTTCGTCTCACTTTGAGCTTTCCATTGTCAACAGTTGAGGTCTTCGAGTCAGAATTCATTAAGTTATCATTTGCTCGCTCAGTTAGCCCAGAATAAGGTTTCGCTTAGAATAAGGTTTCGCCTCGAATAGCTCTCAAGCTCGCTTATGGTTGTCTATAGTTGGTTAAGCGCCATTTTGCCTCGGACAGCGTCCATTCGCCTCGGACAACTCTTTCTGCATCACCTCTCGTCTCGAACAGGTACTCTCCAAGAACTACCATCAGACAACGGTGCGGACGTATTCAAGAAACTTAACCACTTCGTCAAGTCCTCCTTAGTGTCAAGAAGGATTTTAGGTTGAGATCCGGGAAATCGCATGTAGATATTGGTGTCAATGCGTTTCTAATCGAAATAGCATTGGAGGATTGTTGCACCGTTTCAGGTGTCCACATTTGCATTGGTGAACGTTGATTCTCGATATCACCACCTACAATTCATATACAACCAGATCATACCATTGCTGTCGGCGATATATCCCATCCATTATATATAGGAAATCAACAAGGCTCACCGATATATCGGAAATCAACGCGGTTTTCGATGTATCGGTGGAGATGATGAGTTGAATTACGTGATTTTTTCTGACTTGGAAAATCACTGAAATGGGACAATAAACCTTAAACGGCTCGTGTTCAACGGCCCGGATTTACAAATATTGATTGCAAATCATAAGCCGTTAGTTATAAAAAGAGCAATTCCCTAAACAATTGAAATTAAAAGCTGTTTTCAAATATTTATCTCACTTTTTTATCAATATGTCACTTCCTTCTACTAGACGCGCAGCAGTTATTGTTGGAAAAGCACTTGAAATCAAGTCAATTCCTTTACCTAAATTGTCTCCTTATAAATACCTTGCCAAGGTGGTTGCAGCCGCAGCGAATCCTACAGATTGGAAACATGTTGCTTATGGAATTGGACCTCAAGGAGGAGTCAATGGATGTGATTTTTCCGGAGTTGTAGTTGCTGTTGGTGAAAAGGTTAAAGATATCAAAATAGGAGATCATGTATCAACGGTCGTGCATGGAAGTTCTTATGCAATTCCCGATAATGGATCTTATTCGGAATATACGGTTGGAGATCCTGCTCTCACTGTTGTATATAAAAAAGGACTTTCTGTTTCACCCAAGGATTTTATTCCTTCTGGACCTTTCAAGACTTTTGAAGGTGCTTCGACTACTGGTGTGGCATATGCTACTGTAGGTCAGACCTTTGGATATCATTTCGGAGTCAAATTGCACCCTGATGGCACTTTTGAATTGCCTCAAAGGTTTCAAAATAAGTCAATTCTCGTGTGGGGAGGTGCTACATCTGTAGGACAGACTGTCATTCAAGTAGCTCATCAATTAGGCCTAAAGGTCATTGCTACTGCTTCTCCAAAGAACCATGAACATCTCAAGAAGTTAGGAGCTTCAGCATTATTCGATTACCGAGACCCCGAAGTCGTTGAAAAGATAAAATCCTATGGAGGAGATGATATTTTATTAGCTTATGATACCATTTCCGAGAAAAGCACTTATCCTTTAGTTCATGCAGCAGTTTCTGATAATGCTATTATCACCACTCTTCTGAATATCGACTCGTTGAAAGTAGAATCAAGACCTTCGGTTAAAACTACTTATACTCTTGCTTATTATTCTGCCGATAATGTTTTATATGATGGAAAATTAGAAGAGACTTTGCCAGTTCCTGAAGCTATCAGCAATGCTCTTAAGCTTGAAGAATCAAGTGTCAAGATTCAAATGGCCATTGCCTCTACTGAATTCTTCAAATGGGCATCTCATCTTGTTAATGAAGATAAACTCGATCATATTGATGTCAAGGTTCTTAAGGGAATTGAAAATACTATCGAGGCAAATAAGATTTTGCAAGAAGGAAAAGTATCTGCTGAGAAATTGGTTGTTCTTATATCTGAACCTTAGTTAGATAGTATGTGAATAAACATGAGTTAGACCATTGCCTTATGGCTCTTTGAGGCTCTACTTTATCCTATCCGTCTACGTTATCGTCAGCTCTGACGATAACAGATAACTTAATATCTGTGTTCATTTTACCGATATTTATCTAAATATTCCAATATCACAATGACCTGCGATCGTACTGTCAGCTGTAAGTTAACGCGGATATCGATTGTATGAGCAAGAAGGTTATACGATATCAGATTTCTTATAAGAGAGTGAATATCGAGCAAATCGAAGGCCAACAGATGGCGGTATCTTGTGGAATATCGGCTGATGGCTGCTTGTTTGGTCTACCGGTATTCTCATCCCCGATAATTCTCTACCGATATATTCGCTCTACCGATATTCTACCCATATTCTCTCTACCCATATCATCACTATCTATCTAAATCTCCTACGATCTCCTTATATTGTTGATAAGAAACTGCCGATTTAATCCCTTTATACCTTGTCAACTTCAAACTATTGATAATTCCACCATAAGAAGCAGCATGAGATCCAGCTTTACGAATCAAATACTGTAAAGTAGTATCCTTATCCCATCCTTGTTCTACAGCGACATCAGGTAGAAATGTAGCACCTAAAGTCCTACCAGTTTCTACAAATGAAATCCGAATACCATGAGTTCCTATTTCCCAATCATAGGCATCTTTAGCAGGTTCGAAATCACCTAGAATCGTGACTCCACATTCAAGATCAGGAAGCTCTCTAGCAGTTATCGGCCGGAATCTTGTATCTTGCAAGGCACTAGTTAGAGGAGTACAATACTATGGCGACAACGACGGCTTACGCTATTAATGCATATCTACTGAGCCCCTTTTCCAGCGGCTGTTTCTCGAATGTTCCAATGCATCCTCGAAGGTCTGCATCGCTTCCATTTAGAATGTTCCATGTAACGAACAAAGGACTCGGTTCATCAGCGCCACTTTCAGTCACAACGGCTTTAAAATCACTTAGACTATGCGCTACAGTCCCCGTGAGCTTTGAATTCAACGCATCGAAAGCAAATGCCGCATAAGCCGACACTTTTCCTGGCATTGTAAGATGGAAAGAATGATGATGTCATAGTTGGATAGCTGGATAAGGTGAATCAAAAGCCGTTGCTGTGGAGATTTTCGATGCGGATACGAAATAATTCCGCAGCAGGGTAATCTTCAACGGTATATAAGACTATGATGGTTCTGAGAGCTTTTTACAACAGTTTATCAGGTAGAACGACTGTAAGAACTGATACAATGGCTGAAAAGATGTTTGGACTTATTTCACCGACTTTAAAGGTTCCTGAAGGTGCCCAAGTAGCGACTGTAGCCGCCGGGTGAGTGACTGCTTGTCCAACGATGGTTTGCTAACGCAGATGCTTCTGGGGAGTGGAACATGTATTCCGCAAGATTTATGGCAATGGAAAAGGATTGATTGATGCGAAAGTGGGATATTCAGGTGGAGATCACCGGAATCCTAGTTATAGAGAAGTTTGTACCGATACAACTGGACGTAAGTTAGCAGTATTGTCTTTGGTACTATCTCTGGTGCAATCTAACTAGATGCTGAGGCTTTGGAGTTTTCATTTGATCCGAAAATCGTATCTTACGATAGTCTACTTGACTTTTTCTTTCGAATGCATGATCCCACTACTATGAATCGACAAGGACCTGATCAAGGATCTCAATACCGATCAGTCATTTTCACTCATAATGAAGAACAAGCTCGGATTGCTCAAGAGGTAAAGGATCGAATGCAAAAGACTTTTTACAAGGACAAAATAGCTACGAAGATTCAACCGTTTGAAAAGTTCTGGGATGCAGAAACTTATCATCAATTGTATCTCAACAAGAACCCTGGAGGTTATGAATGTCCAAGTCATTTCATTCGTACCAAGCCTCAGATTTAGCGGATAGACTCAATAGAGGTTACAATGGCTGTCTTAAAGCTTGAGATGCCTTCCGATGGCATCCGTTCATCAATCTGGACCTCTACTATGAACTTTCATGTTTAATATGGGACATTTAACCTGACTCGAGTCAATAAAAAGCAACAACTCCCAGCTTACGTAACGAAGTAATTTTTCAAAATATTTTTTTATTTTATTTTTTATTTTTATTTTATTTAATTTATTCATCATTTAAATGCCAGAAAAAAGGAAACGAACAGAAGTTTCTGAACCTTCGGGTCCTTCAATTCCTTCTGTACTCGTTGCAGATGATAACTCATTTCCACGAGGTGGAGGCAATGTTTTATCTGCTTTAGAAGTCAAACAAGCATCGAATGAAGCTGTCAGAGATCTTTTCGAGGTCAGTAGAAAAAAACGCTGCTACTCAGTGCAATTCACTAACTCAGACGGCCAAAGAAGCGAGTATTAAAAAGGCCAAATTACGGCCTAAATCATCTAAAGCTACTAAAGCTGTGAAAAAAGTCGAACAAAAGATCAAAATAGAAAGCGTTTCGTTCAAGAAATTGACACCTTCGACTGTTGTTCTGGGCAAGATCGTGGAAATCAATAGCCTTGATCTGACACTTGCTCTACCTAATAACCTTGTAGGATATGTTTCCATCAGTGATATCTCGCCTTTAATCAGTTCTCTGATGGAAGAAGATGATGAGGAAGAGGAAGTTCCATCTCTTGGATCTCTATTCAAAATAGGACAATGGCTTCGAGCAGTTGTCATCGAATCAACTCATAGTTCCAATCGTCATGTTCAACTGTCAATTGAGCCTGAAGCTGTTAATTCTGCTATTCAATCCGATGATCTTGTCACAGGAATGACTGTTCAAGGCTCGATATCAAGTGTAGAAGATCATGGAGCTATTATCGACTTGGGCATTGATAATAAATCAGGATTCATTTCAAAAAAAGAGCTAAAATTTCTAAACCAAGATTTGGAAAGTTTGAAGCCTGGTCAGGTGTTGTTATTCAGTGTCTTGTCAAATGGACGGACGCTGACGTTGACCCTTTCGCATTCGATGAAGAAATTGATGATATCGAGCGTTTCTTCAATCAATTCTATAACTGCAGGAGTTTGTGTGGAATTTATAGTGGATACTATCAGGGCAAATGGTTTAACAGGCAAAATAGCTGGTCTTTTAGATGCTACAAGCGATTTGATCCATTCAGGAGCCGAGACTCATAGTGAAGGGGAGAAATTAAGAGCAAGAGTCATTTGTACAAATCCTTCTTCTGATCCTCCTGTAGTTCTTGTATCTGTTCTTCCTCATGTCGTTGATCTAACGGACGTTGATGACCCTTTAATCGCTCTTCCTATAGGTCATATTGCTGAAGCCAAAGTGGAATCTGTAGATTCTCATCAAGGGTTATTTGTAAACCTTGGAGAATCTGTTCCAAGAGGATTTGTTCATATTTCTCGTATTTCCGACGAACGAGTTGAAAATCTCAGTGCAGAAACAGGTTCTTATAAACCAGGATCCATTCATTCTGCTCGTATCCTTGGATTTGCTGCTGTGGACAATCTGTATACTTTATCCATGGAGAAAAAAGTTCTTGCTCAGAAATATTTAAGAATCCAAGATATTCCTGTTGGTCAAGTTCTAAATGGAACTGTAGACAAGATTCTACCAAAGGGAGGATTATTGGTGAATATTTCTGAAGGACTTACAGGAATCGTTTCCGAAATCCATATGAGCGATATCAAACTTGTTTATCCTGAACGAAAGTTTAAGCCTGGTCAAAAAATCAAGACAAGAGTATTGGCTGTTGATTTGGAAAAGCGAAGGATTCAGCTCACTCTTAAAAAGACAATTGTAAATTATCCTGATGAGATTCTAAGTTCTTATGAAGAAGCTCAACCTGGACTTCGCACTCAAGGAACTATAATAGCATTTAAACCAAGAGGTGCTATTGTCGAGTTCTTTTCTCATATCAGAGGATTCCTTCCGGTTTCTGAAATCTCCGAAGCTTATATTGAAGATCCTAAAGAACATTTTAGATTGGGTCAGACGGTTTCTGTGAGAATTCTTTCAGTTGATGTTGAAGAAAAACGATTGATTGTTTCTTGTCGAATGGAATCTTCTAATGATCAATTGGAAAAGGTCAAGATTCTTTCTCTTGTTAATGGTACTGTTGTAGAAAAGACCAAACAAGGAGTCGTTGTTGAACTTGAAGGTAGTACAGCAAGAGGAGTTCTACCTACAGGGCAACTTACAGATGATGTTAACAAGCCGAAACTCAAGGTTGGTGATACTTTAAAAGACCTTGTTGTACTTGACAAGGAAAGTCATTTCGTTGGGCTCTCTGCTAAACCTTCACTTGTAAACGCTGTTAAAACCGGCTCTTTACCCTCGGATCTTGAAGCTATTAAACAAGCTTTTCAAACAAACAAAATCATCTATGGATTTGTCAATAATTCTACCGACAAAGGAGTTTTTATCAATTTTGCTAGCAACATAAGAGGACTTGCTTTGCCAAAATATCTAGAAAAAGATCCTCAACAATATGAAGCTCTTTCTTCAATCAAATGTCGAGTATTATCGTTTGATGAAGGCCAAAAAAGATTCTTATTGACTTTAAAAGAACAGAAAAAACAAACTGAAGGTCGTGCTGAAGGTCGTGCTGCTATTAATCCAATTGATCCCTCAATCAAATCTCTTTCTGATCTTCAACCTGGAAAAATCACAAAAGCCAAAATTATCTCGGTTAAAGATACTCAACTTAATGTTGAATTGGCCCAGAATCAACAGGGTCGTATAGATGTATCTCAAGTATTTGATTCATTTGACGATATTTCCGATCCAAAGAAACCTTTGGCATCATTTTCAAGGGGTCAAATTATCGAGGTCAAAGTAATTGGTTATCATGATGCTCGAAATCATATCTTTTTACCTATAACTCATCGGTCTTCGAACAGTCATATTATTCTTGAACTCTCTGCTAAACCAAAGGATTTAAAATCTTCTTCTACTCCTCCTACACTATCAGATGTAACTGTAGGATCGAAATGGGTTGGATATATTAACAATCATGGTTCTGATTTTGTTTGGGTCAATTTATCTCCTTCTATTAGAGGACGAATTTCATATTTAGACTTGTCTGAAGATTTACAAGACCCCGAGGAATCATTTCCAATTGGAAGTGCAGTCAATTGTTTTGTTAAAGAGGTTGATATTACTCTTAATCATCTGAAGTTATCATGTCGGTCTCATGGTAAGATCGAACAAGGTCAAATTGTTCCTGGTCTTATTGTCAAGATCTCTGATAATAATATCATAGTAAAACTTGCCGATGGAAAAACTGCTACTGCTTCTTTAACCGATTTAGAAGACGAATATTCCGGCAAAAGTCCAAGTCAAAGGTTTATTAGGAACGAAGCTGTCAAAGTTAAAGTACTCGAAATCGATGAATCAAACAACAGGATTCATGTTGGACTCAGACCATCTTTTTTCAACGATCGCCCCGTTGTAGACCGTTATATTTCTACAATTGACGACATTTCCAAAGGTGATATCATTAAAGGATTTGTTAAAAATGTAGCCGATAGTGGATTATTTGTATCTCTTGGAAGAAATGTCACAGCTCGAGTTCAAATCAGAAACCTTTCTGATTCCTATCTGACCGATTGGAAGAAACATTTCAAAGTCAATGAGATTGTTCAAGGAAAAGTTGTTTCTATTGATGGTTCCAGAGTAGAATTGACTCTTAAACAAAGTATTATTACAGGAAAGAAATCTTCAGGACGTGTTTTAGCTGATTTTAAAGCTGGAGATATCGTCGAAGGAATCATTTCCAAAGTGGAAGATTATGGAGTGTTTATTAGGATTGTAGATTCAAATGTCAGTGGATTGTGTCATAAATCCGAGATTGCTGATGTGGCTATTGAAAACATTTCAAAAGTATTTTCTGAGGGAGATAAGGTTAAGGCAAAGGTATTATCTGTTGATGAAGAAAAGAAGAGGATTTCTTTAGGACTTAAAGCTTCTTATTTGAATGAGGATGAAGATGAGGATGATGAGATGGATGAGGTGGACGATGTAGATGAGGAGGACGAGGAGGACGAGGAGGTCTCAGGTGAAGAAATGGATGACTTTGTCGATTCAGATGAATTCGCCTTTGAGGAGGTTGATTCAGAAGATGAAGAGATTGTAGATTCACCTGTCGACAACCAATTGAGCGTAGGATTCGACTGGACTGGTAATATCTTTGACCAACCAGCAATCGCAGAAGACTCCTCTTCTTCTGAAGATGAAGATGAAGGAAAAAGAAGAAAGAAGAAGAAGAAAACTACGGTTGTTCAAGATAAAACTGCGGATTTGAGTACTAGAATGCCTCAATCGATTGGAGATTTCGAACGATTATTAATTGGATCTCCAAATTCTTCAATTTTATGGATGAACTTCATGGCGTTCCAGATTCAACTCAGTGAGATTGAAAAAGCCAGAGAGATTGGTGAAAGGGCTTTAAAGTCAATTAACTTTCGTGAAGAACAAGAAAAGCTCAATATTTGGATTGCTTTATTGAATTTGGAGAATTCATTTGGAACTGAAGATTCTTTGGATGACACTTTTAAGAGGGCTGTTCAATATATGGACTCACAAACTGTTCATGGAAAATTGGCAAATATCTATATTCAAAGCAACAAGCCCTCTCAAGCCGATGCTTTATTCCAAGTCATGTGTAAAAAGTTCGGTAGTGATGCTTCTGTTTGGATCCAATATGCTACATTTTTATTTGACCAAGGAGAAGATTGGCTACCTAAAGCTCGATCAATGTTGGATAAATCCATTCAAGTACTGACAAAAAAGTCTCAAGTTGAGGTTATTAGCAAGTTTGCCCTTTTGGAATATAACAAAGGAGATGCTGAACGAGGTAGGACTTTATTTGAAGGCCTTTTAAGCACATATCCCCGAAGAACTGATCTATGGAATGTTTATATCGACTATGAAATCAAAAATGGAGACAAGGATAATGTTCGAAGGTTAGTTGAACGGGCTATTCAGATCAAAATGTCTTTGAAACAGGCAAAGTTCTTCTTCAAAAAGTGGTTAAGATATGAAGCTGGTAATGATGTGAAATCTCAGCAATATGTCACTGCAAAGGCAAAACAATACGTGGAGGATCATCAGTAGACATTTAATAGTAATCAATATATTGTATTGCATGGATGAGGCTGTAGTGTACAATTCTGGTAGCGTCACTTGCCAATAAAGTGCCTGCGCCGATCGCCGATATCAGCACAAAGTACATCTAACTGCATCGTTAAGGCTCCTACATCGGCTCTTCAACTTGTATTCTGACAATCTAGTAGATTGATTGAATCCACTGGCTAAAGAATATAGGTAAATAGAGATTTGCTTAAGTCAAATGGTTGTCCTCGGCATGCCGATATTCATATCCGCAATATCGCACGGTAGATATTAAAGGCAACTTGGTCCGGGCATCGGCCGGGCATCTACGGCTGAGCATCTACGGCCGGGCATCATAGCTTACGACTGGCAGCTCAGCTGAGTATCTCGTCCATTTTTTCCATCTAATTGACTCTCACAGTCAGGATCTTAGGACTGGCACCTCAGCCGAGCATCTCGGCCAGGCATCTTACGACAGTCAGAATATCGGCAACAAATCCGATCGGCACATTTAGCCGATCTTCAATCGGATAACCGAATCTAAGACATCAACAAACTTCTATCCGCTTGCATTAAACTTTGATTCCAAACGAGAAACTTCGTTCAGCATGAATTTCATAAAATGAGCTGTGTTTCAGATTGTAACAATCTCCAATTTAACGGCTATAAATGGACAGTTTCAGATCGTTTTCAATCGCAGCTAGATGTTTCAATCTAGTCCTAATTAGGCTAAAAAAGGGCTTTTTTGTGCCTTTTTTTTGCAGATACAATCTCCAGGGTTGGGGTTATCTTGCATAGGGGAATCTTTAATCCAACCCCATGGTAGGGTAAATGCTAGGGTGTCTGATTTCTTTCAAGACCCCTGAATATTCCCCTGAAAATTCCCTGAATTCCCAAAATATTCCCTGATGAGATTGCAATAGATCCACAGTTAGACCTGTAGATCGTGTATATTATTCTATTATTAATAATTAATCTGCTGTCGGACGTTGCATTGGTACTGCCGTTACCAAATTACACTCTTTTCCCCATCTCTCGCTCATCTCGCTTATCATGTCTGATAAAGAAACTGTTTCTAGGCCAAATAGTCCGGAATCTCCTTCGAAATCAATGAGGGATATCAAACAACATTCAGCTCTTCCTGTTAAGAAAGTGAATAAAATGTCCGACTTGATTTCTCGACTGTCTGCATCAACAACTTCTTCAAGAGCAAAGGCTTTAAGTAAAGAAAAAGCCAGTTTGGCCAAGACTGCCGATCGAAGTTCTCGGTCGTTTCGACTTATTCGATCAAGGCCAGTTATTTCAAGCCCTGACCATGGTCCAGAGACCAAAATACCGGCCAGAAAACGTGAAGTTATAGTAGAAACTGTTGAGAAAGTGTCTGAGCCTGTGATTATAGAATCGAAAGAGAAATCGCCAGAATTGAATTCTATTGTGGAAAGTAGTCCTATTGTCAACCGTCGTCAAAGTAATCCAATTTTATCTTCTGTTACACATGTTGCAACGAAACGATATTCGGAAATCCCTATGACCCAACCAGTGGTAATGTCAAGACCTAGTTCAAGATTACGCAACCGTCGACCGGCTTCTATCTCCAGTACAAGTACTAGAACTCAAGTCAATCGTGTAGAGGAGTTAAAGTCGAAGATTAATGAGCTTGAAGAGGTGTTGAATCAAGAGAAAGCCGACCGTGAGGCAGCGTTTGGAAGGATAGAGAGGATTAGAGACTTGGAGGCTCAACTCAGTAAGGAAAAGGCCTTATCGGCTGAATTGCGAGCAAAACTCTCTCCCATCACTTTTAATAGTGATAACAGTTCTCAACAAAGAATCCATCAATTAGAAGCGAAAATAAGTGAACTTGAATTAGAAGCAGATAATCAAGTGTTAACAGTTCAAGCTCATGATAGGAGTTCAGTTGCTGATGAATTGATGCAATTACAAAACACAGTTGCTCGAGTTCAATTGGAAAACGACCGACTGAGAAATGAAAAAGATAGCTATCAAAAGATGATTGAAAGTTTGAGAACGGAAACTCATGTATTATTATCAAAGAATCAGCAATTACAGGATCAATTGTATTCTGCAAATACAAGTGTAGATCGACTACAACATGAAGCGATTATAGCTTTACAACTGCGTCAATCTACGGACAAGGACTTGGCCTCGGCGAAGGCTCAGGCGTCTCAACTACAGCAACAAGTAAAGACTCTTGAAACAGAGCTTGATACGATTCGAACTGATAGAGATCTTGTTCATCGTAGATCAATAGCTGATCGTCAAGTGACGGAAAAACAGATTTCGAGTCTTGAAAGAGAGAATCGACGAAGTAAAAGAGTCATTTCGGCTCTTGATGCTAGCCTTCAAGATCTTAAAATTTCCCTTGAAGAAAAGGCCATGGAGAATGATGAACTGACAAGATCAATTTCCAAAGTAATGGAACAAGCTCATGATTCAATCGAGGGTGCTAAGAGGTATTCCATGTTTATGACTCCGATTTTAAAAGATGATGGTTTCGAAGCTGTCAATAATTAATTTATTCTTCTCTAGAGATACAAAGACGATGGTTTAGCCATCATTAATAGCTAATTCTAATTTATTTAAGACCTTATTGCTAATTCTTCAACATTGAAAAATGTTTACCTCTTGGATTGTGAATCTGAGAAGCTCCTAGAAAGATTCGATCTTTAGCGGAGCCATTTGGCTTTGAAACAAAGGCATCTACAGACCATTCATACCAGACTTTTTCATTGTCACAAAGTCGAAATAAACAAATGTCCAGCTCAGCATTATCAGGACAATATATTGGAGTCATTAAAGGAAACCACATTGGAAACCAAGATAATAAATCTTTCGATTTAGCATCAATAGTATCAGGGCACGTAGATAGACAAACATCTTTATACAAGACGGCTTCAAAATATCCAGCTATTCCATGAACAACTCCTCTATGAGGCACTCTGAATGTTTGTTTACTCATTCTTACAGGATCAAGGGCTGACCAGTCGGAAGGTTTCATATGATCAAATGTCCAGGCAGGTCGAAAGTCTCCAGGACTTAGATAGTCTACAGATCGTAACATGACAGTATAAGGAGTGTTTAGAGAGGAAGAGGAAGAAGAATAAGAAGAAGAAGGAACTTGGTTTGGTTCAAGAGAAGTTAATAATGCCCGATCGCGAGCTAAACAATACAGTTTTGCCGACATGGCAGGTGTATAAAAGGCAGTATAACTTGCAGGAATCATTATCCCCTGAGTATCCAAATATTTACTTGGTCCTTCAAGGCATTCGGGACTAAGTTCATTATCTGAAAATGAGCCTAAAAGTTCACTTACAATGATATTTATGGCAGTAGGAGGTTTCCATTTGCGCATATCCGCCAAAATAACTTCAACTCGTGAACCATGTCGACCTCCATACTTTTTCCATTCCTCATTTTTCCGTTGTAATTCGATATAAGCAGCATGATTCTTCTCCACAGCATAGATTAGAATCCGCCTATCACTAGCAGCAGCAGCTTTAAGAGCTCTAGTGACTAAAGGACCTCTTCCTGCCCCTAGAACCGCCAGAGTTATCTCCTTACCAGGGCGATCTAGAATAGCAAGATGAATAGCTCTTTCATATTGAGAATATTTTACAGGATCACGTTCAAAAGCATCATAAATAGCAGCTTCAATATTGGAGCTAAGAGGTTGTAAAGGATCTTGAAGTCGATCAAAATATCCATCGGCAAAGATCTCGATTTTAGAAGGTGCCGGCACCTTATTATATACATATCTTGCATATTGTTGAAATGATTCATTTCCTCCTCTAAAATCCGAATTTTGTCCATCATCTACAATAACTACTGGATCCTTTTTTTGAAATAATCGTCCAAGTAAATCTTGAGATGATTTATGTAGAACTGGAAATCCTTTTGCATTTGAAACAAAGGAAGTTTCTTGTAAAAAGACCAAAGTTACAGGCTCTGCGAGCCATCTTGATAGAATATGACTATCAAGAGCAGAAACTACCTTTGGAATATTTAAAGCAACTGAAAGATTAGCAGGATAATCGCACATTGTACGAATAGTATTCCAACAATCCCAAATAGATAAAGTGCCTCCTCCTCCAGAAGATTCTTCCATGAAAGGAAGACGGATAATTAGTTGAATATAAGGAGCAACGGACCTGATAACACGATTAATAGCTTGAGCATATTGACTTATACTGCCCTTATATTTTGGACCCGAAATTATATAATTATGCAAACCATTAAGACTTCCATATTGAATTTCTTTGATAAGAACATCTAAAGAGATTCTTGCTGTTGCCAAATCTGCAGAATCCAATTCAATCCAAAATGCAGTAATTGCAATAACATTGTCTAAATGAGGTCCTGGACTGATTGAAATATGCTCCAATTCGAAATCTGGTGCTTTTGGAATAGAATGAGTGGGATCTGAATGAAAGACCTCTAATTCACCACTAGCAAGGCCATTTATAACTGGAGGAGCAGAAGCTGCTGCGAACGTGCTTAAATTGTCGCGTCCAAATAATGAGTTGATGTGCATTCGATATATATTGTTTGTAACTCTTGCAGTAATGAATCTATAACCTCGATCTATAGCTTTTTTCGTGACTTCGACATCGGATAGCTTATTGACCTTGGCCTCGGCTCCCTCCAGGGGTAGATTAAGGCCCATTCTCAGCCGCGAATCCCTTGAATCCGCCATTGAAATATCACTATCAATATTTGAAATCTCCATCCGAACACTCAATGCTCATTAATCGAGCCTCAACAGCTCATATTGTCAGTTTAAATGATAAAAAATTCCCTGAAAGATTTAGGCCTCATATCAGTCAAACTAACCTAGTTTGGCATTTGAAAAACTTGGGACATGCGGCATTCTCCGGTTTAAACAAAGGCAAACCTTATCAATTAAGGGTAAAATTATTGGATTAAACTATTATCGTTATTAATTATGAATTACATTGATATTATTCGGAATTATTTCTAATGTAACTAGATTGATTCAGCGTTTTCAAGTCGATGCGAAGTTCACAAGCTGGTTCAACGTTTACGAGAGGCTGGTTCAGCCGCAGATCTAGCCAAGATCTAAGTTATAATCAGTTACCCTGTTGATAAACTTAATTCTCATATCAAGCATCTGAGCCTCTGACATCTGAATCACTTGAATGCCAATTGCTTAGGTCTTGGTTGATTGACATTTCAAACGTCAGAATCGCATACTGTGTAAGTATAAAGATTTATATGGAAAATGTGCTGAATTGTCTATGATAGTTTCTAGAAAGTACAGATACAGCACAGATACAGCTTTGCCGGTGCTGGTAACATGTTGCTCATTCATGACAAAGATCAGCGCCTTTATTTATTTATTTAACTTCTTTTGTTGAATCCATTATTTTATTTCATATCATCGAGCGGCTGAATCGTTAATACTACTTTGAGCCTTAGTGCGGTGAAGCCTCTGCAAGTGCGGCTCAATCTCTTAGCTCATTTCACTCCATCAGCTGTTAAACTCAAGGAATATCCGTTATATGGGTTATGAAAGGTTATGAGGACGAGGGCGACCTTAGATGATAACAGCAAAGTTAAAACAGTTCTGGAGGAAGTCATCGAGTCGTTGGAGGAGCTGTATTGTACCGTGAACCCTCATGATAATCGGCTACTGCATAGTAAAACCTAGCTTGGATAGCCGTCCATTGGTTTATAATGAGATCAGCTTGGAGTCTGTTATTGACAGCAGATGAAGATTGTCTGCGACCAATAGCAGATATACGGTCTCACCGATATGGCCAAAAGTCAAGGCTTGTAGAACATTTAAACAAGATAGTATGTTAAATCCGGATCATGATATTTTCAGTTCACCACAATGACCTCAGAATCTTTATGTACAAAGAAGACAGTCTGACTATCCACAACAGCCTAACTGTACCAATGTCTTAGCCTTAAAGAAGTTATACTCTTAATGCTATTGTCTTAGCGTGGGCTGTTGACGATACGATATCGGCATTTTCAGGGCAACCGATAATATCGGCGAGATTGAGTTCGACGATATTATCGGATACCGTCACTGATATAGTGAGCTCTAACTAGTTCACGCTCTACTACCATTCAGGAATCCATAGCACTCATTGTTGAATATATCAACTGATGGTATAATTGGCATTTGAGTAACAAGCTGTAATGTAAATTTAAATTTAAATTCAAGTCACGCGCTAGTTTATTCAACCTTCGCGTTTACCCTACCGTGATATTAAAACGCGTTTTAATTTCCTCAGTAAATCTTTTGACAACCAAAATGGAGGAATTGAAAAAATTAAGAATAACAAGACAAGCTCCACGGTTATTAACACCTTCGGAAAAGGCTCGTCTAGAGGAATTCCAAGAACACATTCATTATTCCACTAGGTATGTTTAACCGACCAATATAAGTTTTCTAACTAGATACTCGGATGATAATTATGAATATCGGTAAGAAGGCCCTAAGGACCTAAGGCCCTTAGATGGTACATTTTCTAATCAGTCATGTAATGCTACCGAAAGCAATGTTAAAAGTCATACCAAGAGATTACTTTGTACCTGAAACAGGGACTTTAAGGATCCTCATGGAAGAAGAATGGCGAGGTTTAGGAATCACTCAAAGCTTAGGCTGGGAACATTATGAGACTCATGGTAAGTTAACAATGGTAAGTTTTATCTAACTGCATCTAACAAGCTCCGGAACCTCATATACTATTATTTAAGTGAGTATTTGCATTAAATTTTCGACTGAGATCTAACTAGACGATTAAAGTAGATAGCATAATTGGGTTACAATTTATTCAAAATCCAATGATCAGATAATAATTCTGAAGCCCGATTTTCATGGACTAATTTGCGTAAATGTTGATGAATACCGAATTCTGCAGCAGGCCAAAGATTCCGAGGATAATCTTTATAAATAATACTAACAATTCCTTCAATTGTAATTCCATCTCCTGCTTCTGCTGAAGGAGATACTCCAGTATTTTCCTTTAAGATTCTAATCACTTCATTTTCTCGTTGTTGTCGATGCCAAATATATCCTTCAATCTTTTGAATTCCTTCTTTAACTACAGGACCATGACCAGGATATAACCAGCCTAATTTCCAACTTCCTAGCTCCAACATACGCTTTAAACTGCCCATATATTGATGCAAATCTTGGAATACTGTCGACCCTTCTCCAAGGACATTATCGGCAGTAAACATGGCATTTTCTTGATCCAAAATGAATATAAAATGATCAGGAGCATGTCCAGGGGTATGGAATCCTCTTAATGATACTCCTACACTTGATCCAATATCTTTACCATCTTCTAAAGCATGAGTGATGTTGAGATCATACCTTTGATCCTCGGAGGGATAGGGGTATTTATATACAGGAGTTTGTCTTCCTACTAAATCAAGAACTGATTTAACTCCTCCAACATGATCTTTATGATAATGACTGACAACGATGCCGGCGATTTCGATTTTATTGTCTTTAATGTATTCCGATAATACCCCGCAATATTCGTCAAGGCCTTCTCCAGTGTCTAAAAGTAATCGACGTTTTCCTTGACCAATTAAATAAGTATTTGTACCTTGCAATGTGAATTTGCCAGGATTACATCCTAATATTCGTGTCACCAATGGTGATAATATTGTTATTTTCGCCAATTCTGTTAAATGTTCCATGAGTTAGGATGAGAAATGAAAAATGCCGAGGATGAAAAGCGGCGGGGAACTGTGATAGTCACGTGAGTGTGATGACTTGTCACGTGATTGAGAGCTAAATTCTAACTCTGCCAAATGCTGCCATTCATAGTGAATTTCAGACTATAGTAGGTTATCTATTGTAAGCGACTCGGGTTAGTCAGTAGATGCTCAAGTATATTCTCGACAGCCTGAAGATTTCAGCACTGAACCTCCCTCTTCTGTAAGGCTTGGTAATCCCGATCAGCGGTTATTCAACTGAAGAGGATGTCAATTGGCTGATCACTGAGCTTTGGTGGTCATAATCGCTCAAGCTAATGCTGGTTCTCATTCGATGTGCTCAATAGCTGGTGAACATGCTGCTCAATGGAATGGCAATATTCAATTGTCACGCTCAATTGCACGCTCAATGCTGCTCAATTGATGATGCTCAATGCTGCTCAATGGCTGATGGCTGATGGCTCAATGGCTCAATGGCTGCTTATTGAAACCAGCTGATTCCAACGATCGTGACTTTCTCACTCATGACTATCATGCAGCTGCTTCTGGTAAGCGCTTGCTGTAACAGCCTTCTGGTAAGCACTTTATTTTGCAGTCTTTCTTAGCCCTTCTTAGCTCTTCTCAGCAATTAGTGTAAATCTTCACCTGATGTCTGCAGACTTGATGAAACAAAACTAGCTGAATATAGAAGACCGTAGCTTACCGGAGGTACCGCTACCATAGTTGGCAATTCAAAATTACACAACCACGCCTTATCCGATCTAAGCCTTAAATAAGCCTTAATTAAGCCTCGGATCTTATACCCTCTTGAAACATCAATAAAGCTCTAGATTGGTCTGTTAATATTGAAGCCAATTTGGCCTGACAACCTTTCCAAAATAGGGTTCTAATATAATATCCATTTTCGATAGTCAGATGAGAGTCTCATTGCTGAGCAGTTGAATAATACTGAGACAGTTGGTTGCAACAACAAAGTTCTGCATTTCTGCAGTTCTGCAGTTGTAAAGTTCTTGCAACCTTGAATTTAGTCTACGGATATTGGCTTTTTATATTGTTTATGTCTATAGAGAACCTTGGGAAAACCTTGGTAGATTGAAGATGGATATGGGCAGCTCTTAATTGATTTTAAATTGTTCTTAATTGATTCCTTAATTGTTTCTTAATGGACTGAGAAGTGCACACCAAGTGTCACCCACGTGAATATAATGATGATGTCAATGGACGTTTAAGCTTTTGATATACATTGGAATTGCCTTATCAGTGCATTTGAAAACCTAAAATAATTGCTTATCGATATTAAGAGCCAATTGCAACTCCACGTTTCGCTACCCAATGAGCTTAATTAACCGATTGTAATTGATTATATTAATATATTACAAAATACTGCGAGGTTTTAATTCCTATCTTTATTCAGCTTAGCTTAACGGTGCCTTAAGCTATATTTGGAATATAATGATATTCATTCAAGTTTCTTATTTAGGTATCCTTTGCATGATCGACAACCAATTCTGCAGCCGATTTAATCCGCCGGTAAGCTTGTCCGCTCATTAACATGCCATTTAGAGCTTCAACGATTGCTTATAGCTTATAATTAGGCGATTAATATAGTTCACATGGACTATTCATTGGTTCTGAACCTTGAGTTTAGTCTAAGAACTAAGTTTGGCTTCCGGCTGTTGGCTGTTGGCTGTTGGCTGTTGGCTGCTGGCTGCTGGCTTGGCTGTTAGTATAAAGACTGCATAAATCGTCTACACCTCGGCACTATCAGAGTACAATGAAATTTTTGGTTGTTGCTTTGACTGCTGCTTCGGCTGCTACTTTGGCTTCGGCCTTTACTCCCGCTTATCCTGATGGATGGCCTGCTAATGGATATGCTCCTTCAAGAGATACTCTTATCGATCTTGCAGTTAAGCAGGTCGTTGGAATCATCAAAAGTCCTTATATCACCAACAATTGTTCCAAATGTATTGCTGGTTTGGAGGTTGGCAAGTTCCTTGCTTTAACAAACCCCGATATCATGCCTGATGTCTTGCAAAACCTTTGCAATGTCACTGATTACTCGACCTTTGACGGATGTGATGTGGAGTTTGGACGTTATACTACTGCTCAAGGTAATAGTGGTACCGATATCACCAATGTTCTTAAACTTGCAGATGTTTCAGGACTTGATGGTCAATATATTTGTCATTATCTTATCGATGGAGCTTGTCCTTTACCCAAGACTCCTATCTTTGATCTTTCATCATGGTGGCCTACACGACCTTCGAACTTGTCTATTGCCAAATCCGAAGGAAAGACCTTCAATGTCATCCATGTTTCCGATCTCCATATTGATCCTTCTTACCTTGTTGGTGCCGAGTCAAACTGTTCTCAATACATGTGCTGTCAAGATCATAACTACAACACTCATGCAAAGAATGGTTCTGTGTTGTTACCTGCCACACCTTGGGGTGCTTACCAATGTGATACTCCTCCTATATTGCTCAACAATTCACTTCAATCAATTGCTGCTTTGGCGGAGAAGAACGAGTTTGAATTCGCAATCTTCACTGGAGATATGGTTGATCATGACGATGACAATTACTTGTCTTTGGCCTACACAATTGAGTCTGAAACTGCTATTTACTCTGCTCTTAAAGACAATCTCAAGGGAATTCCTGTCTATGCCACTCTTGGCAATCATGATTGTTTCCCTTATGGCCAATTGGCTCAAAACTCATCTGGTTTCGAGAACATGTATACTTGGGATGCTGATCTTGCTGCTGATTTATGGGCTGATCAATACAATTGGTTAAGTCAACAAACTGGTCAACAGATGCGTGATCATTATGCTGCCTTTTCTACTGTCACTCCTAGAGGTCTTAAAGTCATTTCTGTCAACTCCAACTTTTGGTATTTGGCCAATTATTACAATTTCTGGAACACTGATCAGCCTGATCAATCTGGAATCTTTAAATTCCTTTCTGATGAGTTGGTTGCTTCAGAGAAAATAAACCAAAGAGTATGGATTATTGCTCATGTACCTACAGGAGGAGATCTTACAAATACTCTTCCTCCTCCTTCTGGAGTCTTTGGACAGATTGTCGAGAGATTCTCTCCTTACACTATTGCAGGAATCTTCTTTGGACATACTCATGAGGATCAGTTCAATATCTATTACACTTTGGGATCTTCTAATGACTCTGTTACTGCCCGTAAGAACGCAGAGAATGCTATGAATGTCGGATGGTTGGCTCAATCAATCACTCCCTTAACTGACTACAATCCTGGATGGAGATACTATGAAGTTGACACCAAGACCTTCTCTGTTATGGACTCTGTCAACTACTATATGCCTCTTAATGTATCAATTGCCAACCCTAAGGAAGAACCTACTTGGAACTTTGGATATAGCGCCAGAAAGGCTTATGATCCTAACGGAACTTGGCCTTCTACTGCTCCTTTGAACGGTAGCTTTTGGCATAATGTTGTTGGAGAAATCTACAATGATAAGCCAACTAGAGATCTTTTCTTGGCAAATGAGTATAGACACTCTCCTTATACTCCTGTTTGTGACACTCAGAACTGCAGGGATAATATGTACTGTTTCTTCACAAGTGGAACAATTGATGATGTCTTGGATTGTGAGAAGAGCAGAAACGTCACTGAAACTTATTTCAAGAGACGATAAACAAACTAACTTTAAAATTCGTTTCTCTGTATGTTAAATTAGAATAAATTATGCCTGTACCTATGTTGATACTTTGTGAGAGTACTCAAGCTTAATTTTTATAGTGACAGAGCTCTAATAGCTGCCGATATCGCCGATATCCTCAACATTATCGACAATATAAATTCACTCAGAATGGAACTCTACGAAGTACGCTCTCTATATAGAGGTCATATCTCTGTTCCTGTTAACACTCCGAGTCGGAGCACTCTCGGCGTGCTTCCTAGAAGAGATATAGATGTTTACTACCGGCTAAGTCGTTCTAAATTGTATAACCGCAACCTCACTGCTTTCCCTCCCGATATCATATCAAGAATCGGATTATCGGCAGACTATCAACAGCCAAAAGTTCTAGCATCTTTAATTCTCATAGAATTTAGATTAGCCGATATTCAATGCCGTCATATGAAGTAACCTGTCTACATCTGCGTACCTACGCCACCTTCTATTTGATAATACCAGACCTATTAATCGTTCGAGTTCAAATCACCGCTGTCGATCCACAAAATAAAGTTGGCATTTACTTTTTTCACTAGTCAGCCGCACTCCGGGTAATCCCCCTAAATGTCTATCAAAATGTCTTTCAAATAGCAACCTCAAGCAGCATTGCTATAGTCATCCTCATAGTCGGCAATATTTCTGGCTGGTAAATGTCTGAGGCAGTAAAGTTTATATTGTAGCAACCTATCACTTAAGAAAGAGCCTCTTGTCGTCTGCTCTAGCAAACTGGTCTCTAGAGAAGATTATTCAAGGCGGAAATCTCAGACGGCTCAGACTGCTCAGAAGGCTGGTACCTTCCTATACATGTGTAGAGCTACTGTTAGAATAACAAGCTAATTAAGAAGTTATTAAAGACATTGTTACTGAAATTTCTGTGAATCGTCTGAGGGTTTTGTTGAGATTTCTTTTATTTTTGATGAGCCGCACACCGGGTAAGGCCCAAAACGTCTGATACATCAAACGGTTAAATAGCAACCCTCGAGGAACATTGTTGCTCTTCATTTATTCATCTTTATTATGGCTTTTGGAAGAACGGAATCAGCTGGGGATGTCGAGGAAGGAGGTGTTCCATCTCATGAACATACGGAGCAAACTCCATTATTGGATCCTGATGATCCAGCAGTTTCTCCGTATAATGTCCTCGGAGTTCGGATTTTCTGGGGTTTGCTCATCTTCTTTCTTACACTCAGTGTAATATGGATGTTGACACTGTTTGTCAATTCATTTGTGACTTTGACATCATTTGACGGCTATGGCTCGGGGTTCTATGAGCTTGAGTAGGTACAGAGTGTTATAAGAGTGAACTAACTTCAGCCTATTAATGATCTCAATTCTTAGTATTATTGTTACTATGATCTTTTTCGCCGTCCCGTCAAAATCGGATCTTAAATTAGCCTTTGTTGCATGCGGATTTTTGGCTCTCAATTGCATCCTTGTCATTTCCGTTAATGAATTGAGACATCGACATGGATGGCAAGGTTTTATAGCTAGTGTATGGCTATTATTCGTAGTAGCACTTGGAGCTATTGCTTCTGTTGTAGTTCAAAAGGGTAAAACTCGCGAAGAGATTCGATTAACAGGTAGAAGGGAGACTAGAAGGACGCTTACTGAATGGCTTCAAGTCTCCGCTTCTTTCCTTCTTACTCTTATTTTTGTAGTCATTCCCGTCATTCTCATCTGTCTTAACCTCATTCTAGATTCTTACGATTCTACCAAAATTCCTGATGGTGATTTCGTTGAAATAGGTGAACATGGTTATAGAGTCCGAGTCTATTGTACTGCTGCAATTGGAGAGGGAAATACAACTGTACTTATAGAAGCAGGAGATAGTGGTAGTGGACAAGGGATGTTTACCGATTGGATCGAGGATGTATTTGAACTCAACAAGGTTCGTCAAGTATGCTATTGGGATAGACCTGGTCGAGGATGGTCCGATGTAGCCCCTTCTCCTTTTTCTGCAGGAATGGCTGCAGATGCTTTAGCAGCAGCTTTACCTCATGTAGAAGATCAGCAATATGTTATTGTAGCTCATGGAATAGGGTCTATTTATGCCCAAATCTTTGCAGCAAGGCATTCGGCCAATATTCATGGAATAATGCTTATTGAAGGCTATGATCGTGAGACTTTTACATCAAGAATAAGTCCTGCTATTCATGGACTTGGTCTTTGGATTAAAGGAACAATTTCACCATTAGGAGTACAAAAACAACTAGGATTGCTTCTAAAGGGCCGAGGCTCATTGTACAGAACTATAGGCCCAGGAAATATCTACAATTCTAAAAGCATTAAAGCCCGTTTACAAGAGCAAGTAGCAGCAATTGGACTATCACCAAACGAATTGGATTCCGCTCAAGCAGCTCTAAAGTCGACAGGAATCCCCTTGGCGGTAGTAACCTCTGAAGACCATATTAAACAAGATATCAATTGGAGTGAACTTCAAAGGTCTTTAACCAAGATTACTGGCAATAATATCGCCTGGAAGATCTTAAAAGGAGTCAATCCATGGGAGAATATGGAATCTCGTAAAGAATTACAAGATCTGTTACAAAAAATGAGTTAGATCTACTACAAAAAAGTTTAACCATAGTTACAATAGTCTAATCGACATGTAAATGAGAGAGATCGGGGGTCTCGACATCGACCTCCAGGTCCGAGATCGTCCTGCAATTGGGGCATAGGAAATGCGGGTAGGATTTGATGATAAGAGGGCGGATACATTTGTAGTGCCATGCATGAGAGCAAGGGGCTATGAACAAGGGTTGGCAGGGCTAGTTAGTATAATATGAGATTATTTAAAGGTAAGTACTTACTCCAACTGGTAGAAGGCAAATAGCACATTCTTGAAGGTCTTTATCTGTTGCCACGACCGATCTTAATGTTGACATGGCATTTAAACTGGTTAGAGGTGGAGGTGAAGGTGAAGGTGCTAACAGATGATGAATATGGGCAGAAGGGTCAAAGGTTGTGAAGTCAAAGATGAAATGAGGATGAGATGGGGATGAGATGGGATGAAGATCAAGAAGTTTGAGAAGAAAGATATGAATGGATGTGCTATCAGGAGAATGGGGATGAAGACGCAGATGAAGGTGAGGTACGAGATTAAGAGGCTTAAGAAGGTCTAGAGAGGGTTGAACGTTCAAGGTGAAGGCTAATAAGGTATAAAAGGATCAAGAGATGAAGCGTAAAGAGAGTTCTAGTAGATCAAGCTGAAGAGATCAAGCTGAAGGATGAAGAAGGGTTAATGATAAACTATGAGGGAATGAAATCAAGCTGAAGGATGAAGATCGAAATAAAGCTTGCAGAGTTTACAGATTACGATTACGATCTCTAGGATACTCACTTGAAGGTGTTCGCACGTTTATGCCAACTTCCATTAAGCTCTAATCGCACTTTAATACACCGATATATCTCCTCGGACCCTCCACGAAAGTCCATTCCAAGTTGTAGAATATCACCATCCTTTATGGCATAAGGAGGAGATGGTTGAGATGCTGGAGAAAGTCTTACATGGTTAAGAAATGTCCCTGAAGAGGATTTTACATCACGGATATACCATTGGCCTGAAGTGACGGAGAACTCGGCGTGTGAACGGGAAACTACTTTTGATTTGAAGACTATTGGAGCTTGGGATCCTAATAGCGTATTCTCATCCTTCTTGTCGGTATATCTTCCAATTCGAATGACACCTCCGTCTTCAGCTTTGCGTTCTACGGCGCCGAAGTATAGGGCAGGGGCTGTGGTAGAATGGTCGATGAAAGGGGTTAAACGGATGGAGAACGGGGGTTCGTCAGGGTCTGGGGGTTTAAGATCTTGAACTCCTTCTGTTGATGACGATGGAGAAGGTTCACTGGGCCCGGCTTCAGCAGTAGACGGGATCTGAGTCTGGGTAAGCGACGGGCTACGGCTTTCGACGGGGCTTTGCGCTTGCCCGTCTCCTAGAATGAGTCGGTCGGTTGTTACTGAGTTTATCGGAGTCCCCGAAGGGGAAACGGGCGATGCCACATCGAGTTGTTGACGCTCCTCTTCGTCAGTGATAAACGAGCGCTGTGAGTGGCCACTAGAGACGTCTGATAAGCGGAATAGATCAGAAGAAGGGTCAGCCACAGCGGCGGCGCCACTAGGAGTGGCTGTTGCGTTGACAGCCGATGAAGACAGCGAAAAATTCGATAGTGAAAATGGGAACATCCGGGAAACGGATGACTGTCGGGACCGGCTGGACCTCGACGGCACCGCAACAGGTTCGCCTATAGATGTCGGCGACGCGGGCGGCGGAAGGTCTTGACGGGAATTAGAAGAAGAGAACGTGGCACTTAATGAACGGAACCGTGAAGGTCTTGACTTGGTTCGACTACTCGGCGAGCTGTTCATGCTTACTCCATAAAATGTGATTATCTTGAAGGTTATGCTGTCAGGAGGTTACCCGGCGAAGAGAATTACCCGGGAGAAGATTAAGAAAAGTTACCCGGAGTACATTTCAAAGTTCGTTACCCGGGGTAGATTGTGGAGAAGTTATCTGCCTCGGCATTAAGCTGATAACTTCTACATTATGAGACAAGACTTGATAAATTCTGCAGTGACGTTTCTTAATGATCCACAGGTGCAGGGCTCGCCTTTGGCCAAGCGGATCGAGTTCCTGGAGTCGAAAGATATGACTACGGAGGAGATCGAAGAGGCCTTAAAGAGGGCTAAAGATGGTAGCACGGGGACGAGCACGGGAGTGAGCACGACAAGTCCCGTTCTTACAGCACCTAACTACCCCTCTTATGCCCTGACTAAACCTCCACTTCCAAAACGTGATTGGCGAGACTATTTCATAATGGCTACAGTTTCCGTAGGAGTAGGATATGGCCTTTATCAAGTAGCCAGACGTTATGTTTTACCTATGATTCTACCTCCTACTCCTGCAGCTTTAGAAGCAGATAAAGAGGCTTTGGAAGCAGAATTCTCCCGGGCTCAAACTCTATTAGAACAACTTCAATCAGATACCAAAGAGCTCAAAGAATCGGAGAAATTGAGGTCGGAAAACGTAGATAAAGCTTTGGTCGAAGTAAAAGCTGCTGTAGATGTAGTAAAGTCGCAAGTTCAGCAACGAGATGATGATATGAAACTGATTAAAAGCCAGATTGAAGGTGTTAGAGATAGTCTACCAAAGGCTTTGGATAAACAAAAGGAGATTCAAACAGCTTCATTGGCGGATTTACAAAGCGAGTTGAAATCTCTTAAACAGTTGATCGTCAGTCGGTCTCGTGTCGCTCCTATGGCTTCTATTCCTTCTACAGCTTCGATCATGGCTTCAATACCGGCCACTGCTCCTTCTCCCGTTCCTTCTACCTCTGTACCCTCTGTCCCATCCCCTTCTACCCCTGCTGATGACTCTCCGAAACTAAATGAAGTCCCTACACCATCAGCCAATCCTTTAAAAGGTAAGGCAGGAATCCCGGCATGGCAATTAGCCGCAGCTGAGAAAGCTTCATAATGATGGACAAGTGCTCAATGAGGTATGACTATAGTGATATGTTACAGGCTAGAATATCTAGATAATATCGAATATTTAGTTTGAAATCTACCTGCCATTCTAAGCCCTTTGTCTAGTTGTAGCCGATACGACCAAAAAGTGAAGACTCCCCGTACTATTCTACGTTTGGTCTACACCACCCATATATTAGTTACATAAATCATTACCCAATGCTACTATCATACATTATTGTTTATTGGTTAACCCCAGACCGAAGTCTGGATTCCCGCGGACCAGCCTTTGGCCCATTCGGATTGGTTTTTTTGCTCCGAGTTGGAGTTGACGCTTGCTGGACGGGTTCCTATCGGGGCAAAGGAAGTAGATCCAACAGCAAGAGAGGAAACGGGAGAAGCTGATGCAGGTCGGTGTACAGCGTCAAAGATGGAAAAGGGTCTTGAATCGTCGGAAGAGCCTGAGGCGGAAATGGAAGGAGAAGCTGTTGCAGACGCCGGTTTAAATGGTTTGACAGTTTGAAAGGGGTCAAAGGTGATTTTCGATGACGATCCAGAAACTGAGAGTACAGAGACGTTTGATGTTATTGAGATTCCAGAGGGGGCAGATGGAGCGGAGGTCAAGGGAGCAGAGCTTAATGGAGCAGAGACTAACGGAACAGACTGAGCGTTTAACGATTCATCAAAAGAATAGAATTGACGGGAAAATGCAGGTTGCTGTTGCTGCTGCTGTTGAGGCCTATAATTCTGATACCTCCTATCATAAGTCCTAGTATTATAAGGATACATCTTGCCAGCTTTCAATAGAGCATCTACAGCTTTATCCACTTGTTCCAACTGATATCCAAAAGGTGGAGCATTAGTAGCCGAGGTCTGAACGGGACCACTCCAAAGCCCCGGCCTTAAAGATCTTGAAAACTGGCCCGAATCATAACCGTTCATTTCTCCAGAATGAAATCCAATAATGCAAAATTCTGATAAACAAATATTTAAATGGCCCAATGTTGCAAAGTTTCCCAAAGGAGGGTAATCAAGCAAATATAAAGTAATTTATCGTTTAACCCTTTATTTAACCCTTTATTTAACCCTTAATTGTTTCTAATTATCTCTTAATTAACTTTTTAATCCTTATAAATTAAAAGATTCACTTCTAATAATCATAAAGATCATAATCTGATAACGAGGCTATCAGATGGGTATATTAATCGGTGTTTCTCCGGGTATTGGCTAAGGGGTTGGGAGAATTATTCGTAGAGCCGCTAGAGCCCCTTACTAGTCGGAAGAACTGTAGACTGTAAAAGACTCTGAATCAGTCAGAATGATATAATGAATGATTTAATCTGCTTGATGTATCCATTGATTGAATTCTGTCAAGCTTTCTTTTTTTTCTCTCTTATACGTTACTGTTTTTTCTTTCTTAAGCTTCCCTCTGCACCTTGCAGTTAGTAAGCTTACCCCTGAATCCTGATACTTCATTGTCATTGATGTTTCGAAAAGCGATGAACTTGAGCTCGCCTGTACAGTTGCACGGAGGTATAGTTGCACAGTTGCACAGTTGCACAGTTCAACAGTGTTGTACTATTTTGACTCTTTGTGTTTTAAGAAGGTCTCTGATTTGACTCTCGCTGAAAGGCCTACAGCTTTCCTACACCTAGGAATCGCCATCAAATTCTAAGCACTGTTGAGCAGCCATTTACTGTCAAAACGAAAGTAGTTGACAAATGTTTATTCATCTTGTAACCCATCCATCCTTCAGTCTGCCAACTCGCACCTCCTTTCCTAGTTCTTCTTATAGACAGTGATACATTCTCCTGTCAGCCCAGCGTCGACACGGTATCATCATCATGTGTAACATCACAACTCTACTTTAGTACTATTTTTACAGCAAAGCTACTGCTGTGACTCTATTAACTTGACTGAAAAGACAGCTTTTGCTTAAAAGCCTCGAAAATAACCCTGACGATCATATGCAGGAAAAAGTAATTAGTCTTCCTTATTAATCCGATCGCCCATATCCGGCTGTATCAAGCAATTGGCTTTTAAATCTCGAGGCTTCAGCCTTATATTATGAGCAATAAAGAAGAGAAAGATTCAGAAGAACGTAGTGCTAAGGCTTGTGATGAGTATAGTGAGTATTATCAAACCTTGTCACGTTAAATGTCACAACAAGATAGTGGGTGCTTGCGAGAAAAGCTGAACACAAGCACACGGGCTCAACTGACTCGAGCTTAATGAATATGATAGATTTAGACTCGGGAAATGTAACAGATAAGAGACAGAGTGTTCCGACTGGATATGTCAAGATATTGACTAAACTACCTTATGAACAATATAAGCTGGTGGTTGTGCTACAAAGAGTGTACGCTTAGAGCGTATAGACCTTTGTGGATAGCTGTACATTACCATTTGCGATCCCTCTACATTTTCAGGCATACAAGTCCCACAGTTAACTCTAAAGATTCTGTAGAGGCTTAGATAGAGCATTGATATCACACATAAATCCTGCAAACTCTCACCTTCGACCTCGTCCTTCTTTACTTGATTAATAATATACTTAACACAGGTAATATCAATATTTATTCATATCCTTAATTCTTAAGCAGCAGACTGAAACCAAATCATTTGATTAAGTTACCGTTAAATTCTACCAATAGAAGTGCCCTTCCTTTCTGTTAGACTCCGGGACTCCGGACATGGCCTTTCCCGAAAGTTCACATTACCCTACCGACACATTTTCAAATAGTCAAACACGAACTAACAAACCGAGTAAGCGATTTTAAATCCAGCATTCTCCTTGTATTCATCAAAATTCCATTCTATTCAATCATTTATTAATATTTTCTCACTATGGCCGGCCTTTTTGGAGCTCCTACTACTCCTAGTCAGCCTTCGGACCAAGATTTAGCTAATGATAGAACGTTAAATAACCCACCGGAAGATTCCATATCTTCAATGTCATTTTCACCTCAAGCTGATTTCATTGCAGTTGGTTCATGGGATAAGAGAGTACGGTTATATGAAGTTCTTGCTAGTGGAGATTCTCAAGGAAGAGCATTATACGACCATCAAGCTCCTGTTTTGTCAGTTCAATGGTCCCCTGACGGGACTAAAGTAGCCTCCGGAGGCTGTGATAATGTGGTCAAACTCTTTGACGTTCAATCAGGTCAAGCAACACAAATAGGAGCTCATGATGCAGCAGTAAAAGCCGTTCGATGGGTTGAAGTGGCTGGTCAACAAATAGTAGCAAGTGCTTCATGGGATAAAACTTTACGGTACTGGGATTTACGGTCTCCTCAACCAGCATCTACAGTTCAATTGCCTGAACGGGCATATTCCATGGATTCTCAGAAAAAGCTTCTAGTCGTAGCTACTGCTGAAAGGCATATTTGTATAGTAGACCTTTCGAACCCGGGTACGATATTCAAGTCTACGGCATCTCCTCTTAAATGGCAGACGCGTGTTGTGTCGTGTTTTCCCGCTGGAAATGGCTATGCGTTAGGCAGTATTGAAGGAAGATGTGGAATTCAATATATTGACCCTGAAGAGCAATCGAAGCTCAGTTTCTCGTTCAAATGCCATCGCGTTCAAAATACAAGTCCAAGGCCCGAATCTATTGTTTATTCTGTTAATGATATCGCATTTCATCCTGTTTTCGGTACCTTTGTGACGGCAGGAAGTGATGGAACGTTTCATATGTGGGATAAAGATGCAAAACAAAGACTTAAAGGATTCCCGCAAGTTGGAGGAACAATTCCTTGTGCTACGTTTAATCGGAATGGATCGATTCTAGCTTACGCCGTTAGTTACGATTGGTCAAAGGGTTATCAATTCAATACCCAAAATTACCCTAATGCTGTCAAATTTCATCCATGCAGAGAAGAGGAGACCAAGCAGAGGCCAAAGAAGAAGTGATTGAGCGAACGAGTAAGCTCTTATCCTCAGTTATGTTTCTCGCCTTATTATCACATAACTTCTCTCATCACATCTCATAACTTCTCGCCTCATACGCCTTACTATACAAATTACCTCCTATTATCCTCCTATGGGGCTATGCTAGTTGGTCTCCGTTTTTTTCGGTCTCTGTCTCTGTGGCATCAGTAACTTCCACTTCCTCCTCCTCACTATTCAACAATAAACTGGGCTCATGAACTGAATTTGTAGGGGCAATATTTGAACTTGGAGGAGGCGATTGATGAGGAATATCTTCTGGTTCGGGATGTTCTGATCCAACGTTTGTGATTCCAATATTAGACGCTTTTCCTGCCTTACTCATGGCATAATCTCCTGAATCAAAGAACTTGCGATCCTTTAACTTGCGGTTTAGCAGTTCGGATTTACTTGGCAGTTTGCCGTATAGATTATAAATCCGTTGTTCATTAGGCGATAGTCCTGACGGTATTCCTGACGGTATGCCATGAGGTATATGTGTCTATTAGTAAAGCGCGTTAAAATACTGGTGGTAACTTACTTGACTTTCCATATTTTGTTTGCTTGTCATGATGATGAGAATTGTTAACCATGTAGGACATTTTATCTGGTGATCAAGTACTGCCGGGTAATTCACGTGGACGACGGATAATCACGGATTGAGGATCGTGCTTGAACAGGCTGTTTAAGGTTCTTCAACATCAGTTTCTTTCTGTCAGCAATAGAAAATAAAAAACAGTTATGTACTTGTAGACAGCTGCTACCTGGTAATTAGTATTAAATGGCGACAATCAAAGAGCTTGAGCAGGTGCGGTTGATGATTAAAAAGGCACTGAACATCTACGTCCCTGATCGCACTTCACCCTTCAAGCCACGAGAACTATTTCGTCATGAGTTAAGGAGATTGAATCCTTTATTCACGAACTTGTGCTAAGCGCTAAAGTTGCTGAGAATGCACGGGCTGCAGATGCTATTGTTAAGGCTATCTCGGTACCAGCCATGGCTTCATCTCCCTCTGAGACCGTTCTTTCCGAGCCCCCTTCTCAGCCTGTCCCTATAGAGCCAGTCCCTACTGAGACTGTCCCCAATGAGCCCGTCTCTGATGAATCCGCCCCCTCTGAGTCTACCTCCACCGACCCAGTCTCCTCTGAGTCCGTTTCCACTGAGCGTCTCCCATCTGAGCCGGTCTCCACTGGGCCTGTTTCCTCTGAACCTGTCTCCGCTGAGTGTGTCCCATCTGAGCCCGTCTCTGAGCCCTCCAGCAAGCCTTCAGGCCTCGTAAATTCAACACCCAACCATAGCCTTAATGACTTTGCTCCCATCCAGCAGTTCACAGCTATGACACAACTCCGGCAGCAAATGATGGACCAGTATCAGATATCTCAGTTCTCATCCTTCAGGGAAATACGTGACTGGTTACACGATTTTGAACTTGCCGTGCATCTGTCAGGAGATGTCATTCTCTCTACAGAAGCAAAACGTCAGTTGTTACTGTCATTTCTATCCGTAAACGATCAGAGCATGTTTTGTGACCGACCCGATCTGAAACAGGCCTTGATTAAAGTATATTCCCGTTATGATGATGGCCTGGATCATGACCATGACCTGATCACGCGCCTTCAAACGTTGACGATTCAGCCCTCGAAACTCCCTATTCAATCGTACTTGTCTACCCTTTTGAGATATATCCAACGCACTGAAGTTAAACCCACAAAAATCCGACTTATCGCTCTCTTTGCTACAAAAGGCGAGCAAGCTCTTACGTCGGCGGCAAGGACGTTGGCAGCAAGCAATCCGGAGATGCCAACTGTGGAGTTCATCAAACAGCTATATTTTTCAGGAGAGATTATCGCGTCGGATATTAATCAACCTGCCGATAGCTTTAAACTGAAGGGAAAACGGTAATTCCCTCGGGGGACGGCTCTCATTCAATTCGGTCGTACTTAGTTAGAGCTGCTCACGGTATAATGCGATATCAGGGACCGGAATAATATCGGCTCTACTAAGGCTATTAGTTAATGCGATATCGGCAAATGAAACCCTCATTTAATGATTTCAGAGCTTCATTTCTTGAATATCGCCGAGCATAGACCCTTCTGATATAGGTATTACCTAGTCCAAGCAATATCCTGTTTTACCGTTATACTCTGCTATGCCGATATAAACTACGGATAATACCCAAGTCCCATTTACCGATTATTCGTTGACCTAGTATCGGCAACCTCTATTACAACAATTGACTAGCGACTATCGACTGGTGACTAGTAACATCGTACGCTCTGATGTTTAGTATCATCTATCACCTATATCAAGTGCATTGTACAAAAGAACCAGTCTAAGATATTATAGGTTATCTTGTAATTCTACTTGAACACTAAAAAATTCTTCCACTTATACACATTGGAGCTTTAGGCAACCCCATATTCCTTGCTCTGAGGTATTTGACCACCCAGTTGGGAAATTTCCAGCTATTAAAAGTGGCTACGCCGCCTAATTTGCCTACTGTGATAACATACGTGTTTCTAGCATCTTCAGGAGAAAACTGCTTCTCCAGCAGAATCCTCTCGATATCTTTTTCATCTGTATGAAGGAGTTGTGTTTTCATAGCATGCTCAAATACTGGGAATTGATATCGTAACGTATTTGTGGACCCTTCCGATCCTTCAGCCACATCTCCAATGGCATAGGCAAACTTATAAGATTTGATTCTTTGTGATCCATCTACATCCACATATCCTGCAGATGTGAGAACACTTTTCGGTAGAAAAGAAGTGTTTGGAGTCTCTCCAGAGCATGAAATATACATATCCACCTCTCTTTTCGACCCGTCGCTAAGCTCAACAGTAGTTTTGGAGCCTGTAGTAGACTCTGAAACGACTCTCAAGCCTTGTACAATCTCTACATTGACATGTTTCAACAGGTTAGTAGCATCATTTCGAATATCTTCTCTCAAAGCATGAAGTATTCCTCTTCTTCCTGTGTAAAGAATAACATGCTTAGGTTTACCAGCAGTCTTGAAATGATCGGCTAGATCTCCAGCTAATTCCACTCCTAAAGCCCCTCCTCCTCCTACGGCAATCATCTGACAATTGACTATCTTTTCTGCAAGCTCATGTTGACGTTTTTTCATCGCCTCGTGCGATTCTTGCCCCAATTTAAACGCAGGATCGACAGTTGTGGCACCCGACGCCACGATTATGAACTCGAAAGCCAAATCCTGTGGCACAGCAGAGTCCACTTTTGTAAATACCACCTTCTTATTATCTAAATCCACGTTGGAAACAACCCCCTGAACGAACTCAAAGTCCTTTTTATTGTAACCACTAAACGCCTTTTCAATTGAAATGAACAACTTGTCTCCATCGATTATCTCGGGCTCAACTAAAGCTCTTGGACCTGCAAAAGTGAAGAAAAAATGAGTAGAAGGAGAGATTAGAATCACTCTGTAGGGCTCTTTAGTCTTTGTGAGGATTCTTCTCAAGCAAATATGGGCCGCATTCAGGCCTGCAAACGAGCCTCCTATTATAACGACTGTTTTGACCATAATAGATAACAAATATAGGAAAAGATCAGGAATGCTGCCCTTTTAAGGGCATAAGCCTGCTTAAACCTCCGGCTTTCCCTGTTGAGGCATACCGACACGGAACCTCCCAATTGGGCAACAATCTGATAACTTTAACTGAAATCAGATGGATGACTCAACCGTGACTCGATCTCTGCTGATGGCTGCAATCTCCATTCTCGGCGTCCTATTAGCCCCTTTATGTAAACGAGTGACCTCCTTACGACTCATTCAAAGACTATAAATGAGAAACCCTTCATGGACCTGTCTTAGATCTGTTCGCTGTCCGGTTCGGAGCCCACCTTTGTTCCGATAATTGCTGTGTAGGAACCTGGCGAACTACTAAGAGAGCAAAGAGTAGGTGACCCAGATATAATATCGGCTATCTTATATCAAGTGAACAACGCATGTGTTACCTATATAATGTAATACTCATAAAATGCTTTTCCCGATTTACCGATATTTTATCGGTGGTTTCAGATTTCGCCGATACAAATCACGGATAATATCGGTGAAAGTTTTATCGGGTCGGTAACAGCCCTACACCTATGATATCAATCAATATTTATTAAAGTAGTTATGAATATATACAGATTTGCATTCTAAAGAGATCAAAACTTTACAAAGTAACTGTGTTAATCGCCAAAGGTTCTGTTTTCACGTTTTCGATTCTTGCCGATACAATTACCGATAATCTCGCCGATATCGGCACAGCCTTGAAATCTCGCCGATATCAGCACAGCCTTGAAATCTATCCTATCAATTTAAGAGCGAACAATTGGTTGCATCTCATTTGAGTCACTGACCACGATACTATGTAAATTGACAGAAGACAAGGAGCTCTGAAATATTTAGCTGTTCACCATGATATGTATCTTATCGTGAATACACTGCTGCCCTAACATTCAATCTGATAAATCTATTGGTGAATTAAATAACATAATTAGATCTAATCTCGCCGATAGTACTGTTCATCTTATCGGACAACAGTTTTGCGGGATTCTATAATCTGGAATTAAAGTTTACGGCGGCAATTTCTGAAAACACAGTCCATTAATTAAATCTATAATACATATTCATCAATAAATAGCATTAACCTCAACAGATCAATACAGGCTCGCAAGGCTGAAATCTATCTCTTCTTACAATCATCTTTTTTCCACCGACTACTACAGGTTTATTTACCCATGACGTATAGGCAGGTAAAAGATAAAGGCAGCGTTGAGCATAATTTAAATAAGCTCTACGAGATTGTTCCCAGTGATTAGGAGTCCATTTGGTGGAGAGATCGGAGATTGAATAGGAAGAAGAGGTGTCCATATAACTGTCATCATCCGAATCCGTGTCGATGTCTGAAATGTATTGGGGTTCTGAATGGTGAGTAGGGGGTTGTTGAAGTTCTTCCTTTGGTGTTAGTGGTAGTAGTTGTTTTATGAATCGCAGATAGATACGAGATATGGGATTAGTAGGAGGCAAAACAGGAATATCGTCTGAACAAAAAGCATTTCTTCTTGGTACAGTTTGAAACTTTGGAAGATCTCTGTCTTCTAGAGGTAAAGCCAAGTTGATTGCAGATTGTAATGCATTGGCCCATTGAATAGATTCTTCTTGAGTCTCAAATGATATAAGGAATTGTTCCAATTCTGCCCGTACTCTAACAACATACGGTCGTTTAAAATAATCCACAGCAATACCAACTTCAGCATATTGTAGAGTATAAGACCGTAAAAGTCGATTAATAGCATAGGATTCTCCTCCTAAAGGGTGAATAGAATAAAGACGTAATTGAGTGTTATTCAAAATCACATGAACTCGATGCCATGATCGTTGAGTTGACCGTCTAAACGGAGTCAAATATTCGCATTTTATAGTCAAACAACCTTCTTCAAATACTGAAGATGAATATCCTGGTAATACTTCCCGTCCTTCTTCTTCTCTTGGTAGGATGGGGCATTTAGGATGAGGGAGTCCAGGAGAATTATAATTTGGGGGAAACAACTCTTCACAGGTTGATGGCAAGTTTGGAGTTGATTCACTTCGAGGATCCAAATGTGCATAACGTCGTAAAAGTGGTGATAACAAAGTATCAGAATCTGAGGCTGATCTACCTCTTGTTATTGAAGTTCTTAAAATCATTTGTAGTAGTACACAAGTATCTTCAATACGGGGGAACTCTGGTTATATATATCATTATTTAATTACTAATTTGCAATCCTTATTAACTATCTAGGAATCATTTGCCCAATTTCTAGAACCAGCCGAGAATTAATTGCTGCATCAAGTTGAAATAGTTGGATTAAATTGATTGAGGAGCCGAGTAATTTAAGCCGCAAAAAGTAATTATGCCAATTATTTCCCCATCCTCCCACCTGAAAATGAGCCGCACAGACTGACCCGAGTTTACCCTTGACCCACCACCCACTCTAAGTCTCCAGACGCCCACTTGAAATGTCCCATATCAGATCAACATGGGCGTATTGATGAACCTATTGTTTACAACTTGTGACCGTTATGTTGGAGCCAAAGTTTGGGCCAACGGTCTTGGCTGACTTATTAAGTAACTGTATCATGAGCCGCACACCGTTCACTGTGATCGGATCTTATAAGAAAACGTCCTTTGCCTTTTTCTAGGATTGATCTTCCGGATGATCCTGATCGGATGGTCTTAAGACTGCCCACCTATGAAGCCGGTTAGCCTTTATTTTAGCAGCAATCTGCAGTCAAAAAATAAACATTGCATTATTGGTCTAAGATCTTGTTCCCCATGTTAGCTGTCAAGTGAACAGAACAATGACTGAATATCGTAACCGTTCACAACCCCTTCTTTCGTTCTGTATGACTGTACGGAATTCCTCGACAGCTTCCAATAATTGCAATCTGCAACTGATCTTAAGATGCTGTTTTAACTAGCTTTAGCCACGGAGTTTTTCCGCTTCCTCATGTCCGCAAATCCCAGACCCGAGTAAGGTTCTCGAGGAGTTCAGCCGTTGTGCCAAGTTAATGTGGCTTGAGCTTAGTATGGCATTCGATTCGTCGATCATTCCGGAGACCATGCCGATCAATTATGCGGCTCACGCTCGATGCGGAGTCTGGTTAAATTGGGAAGTTAGCCACAGTCGGATATGGAAATGGCGCCACAAAATCCCTCAATCTCAGCGCCGCAGAGGATAAAACAGTTGCAAACTCTTAGAGCAGTTGTCAGACAGAATAATGTTATAACACCACTGTTTATAGATTATTATATTGATACTCTAGATACTCTAATATTATAAGATTCTTGAAAAGCTTTCTAATAATTATATTAATTAAGTGATTTAAATACTTAATCCTCATGAAGAAAGCGGGACCTCCCCTAACCTTGTTGTGGCTGACCTCCCCAATTTGGCCAACGATTAATCTCGTGTCAATCCCGCAACGAGCAAGGTCATTAGACTCAACAAATATGCAAGAGATGATAGGTTGTTTCATTAGCAAGATAAGATAGCTTGTATCCTGTCATGGTTGAATTGATATGGGACAAGTTTCGGCATTCCCGGCAATTGCTCTATTTTAGTACTAGCGTCATGAGACCGCATTTTATGACGTCAACGTCAGGAGAGATTCAATAAATGAAGTCTGTTGATTGACATAATCCGATATAAGGATAACGTGAGCGTTACTGACGCTTGCCTATAACGGGACTATCATATGGCCTCTGTTTATCTTGTTGAAATTCAGCTTTATCACGAGCAGTAAAGTAAGCCGCTGTAACCTGTTTTGATTGTTGCCGGGTCCGGGCAACCGTTGTGTGACTAACTTTGACGTCAGTTAAGATAAAGTCCTTTAACGATTTGCGGATGCGATATGAAGGCGGTACGGCGTTTTTAGCGGTACGAATACCGCAGAAAGCAGTCCATGTAAATGTTAATTCGGATGAAATTCTCCTTGTGGATTTGGTATCCGCCCTATAGAATGCATAGCTTATGACTGTATTTAGTTTGATACTCGGATCTGAACAACTCTGTCCAATAAGATCTACATAACGGTTATTTCTCCAAACGAGATAGTTATCCAGTAAAGTTCTTGGCTGTTAGATCATTACGATGTGGTTGAGCAAATGCCTGCTTGATTCTAGCGATTTCCCCATTGTTCCAGTCCTTTTCTATGATTCTGTCGATCAATGTGAAGATATGATCAGGTAATAAATGCTTGGAATAGCTTACAGCATGATGTCCTGATATCTTGATCACATCCTTTTCTCTTAAGTATTGATTCGCTATTGAACTTAAGAAGGTGTCAACAATGGAATTCATGAGTTTAGGCTGTTCTCGGTACGATATCGGCGAGATTGTGGTCGACGGATAATTATCGGCGAAAATTAGTTCGGCGAAATGGTACGTCCACTGCCCTCCATCTCCTGCATTTTTATCGACAAGTCTAGGTCGCGGATGGATTTCAGCCGTATCCGTTCTAATAGCGACCAACATATGTAGATCTCAAACCCTCAGTCGATGTTGTAGTTGTTGATAACCGATATCATATCGGCAGAATAGGCAAATCAAACAACTCTATGTGAATAGCTGATTTTCAATTAGTATTCCAATCTGAAATGATTGTTCTATGATCGTGCGAACGTAACTTTGTATAGGTTCATACATTCCGGCATGTATGATCTTCTGAGAAAGCTTAGAGGATTTGTGATGCCTATGGTCGAAAATGTCGGATTTATCACGAATAACCTGAACATAAAGGCATTGCATCAAGATCAAGAGTCATTCTTACAAAGAAATCGTCACTTGGATGAAATGTGATCACCAAGATAGCCGAGATTGTTGAGTTTTCGCAGTTTTAACGAATTTCCTCAATGAAAAGCAATCACGGACGCATTTGTTTGATCCCATGTTTCAATCGTTGTTCAGCAATAACTAGCAGATAGACTCGAAGTATTGGACAAAATATTTTAGATTATTCGAAGTATTGGCAAATATTTTAGATTATTATGTTCTGTTGTCAAGTTAATGTGGACGTAATATAAATGTGCTAATATTTAGCCGATATTTACTGCTTTCTCAGTCTTCCATCCAATCACATTCTTGGCAACAGTTGCTCATGGAAATAGACCATCCGATGAAAAAATGCACCGATTTTCTAGATAATTTAGTAGACTTTGGAGAGCAACCTGTTATCGGCAGAGTAAACAGGCTCCGATATTATCAGGTTTATATAAGCCCAGACCAGACACCGCCTCTAGTAGAATGGGTTCAGATAACAATATCGACAATCGATTACTATCATCCTGAGCAAAAGAGTTTATGAACAAAGTGCCTCTGAAAGCCTCCTATTAAAATATTGATAAAATTCTCCTCCTAGCAGTTGAAATCCAGGAAGAAAATCGTAACAGTATAATACACTATTCATTCATTCTACTTAGAAAACTGCACAACAAGCCTCCATATATGACACTACAACGAAAGAATTCTCATTTTCATATTTTATTTCATTTTAAATATTTAAAATATTTAAAATAAACCTCTAATAGAATTGTCCATTCTTTCAAACTCCTCAGGAGTCTTCATGGACTTCAGATCCTTCAGATGAACTGGTTTCAATAACGCAGTTTGGCAAATTGACAATGAACTTCTTTCTTTAAGAAATTCGGTGCTGTTTTTACTACAATGTCATAGAACAATCCAGGTATTTATTTCATCATGTACCTGACTTCTTATTGATAAATAAAGATCAATAATTGTACTGCCAGAGGCTCCCTATAGGCCACTGAGCTTTCGCCGGTTTATTTGCCAACTTCCACAACTATAGAGGTAAGACCAGTCGGTGTCTGCAGTGGCATTGTTGGCAGATTAACCTATTAAAGCTGGCTGCTGAGCAATAAATGCTCATGAAATAAGGCCCTTACAAACGGTTGATTGAGATAACTTCAAGACTCTATTGAGGTAAAATCATGAGATATAAATGGAAGAGTTACAGATATAATCAAGGAAATTTTTCAATCAGCTGGCTGTCCATCTTTCTCGTTAAAACGTGGATCTTAAATGATTAGAAATTGGACTAGATTATTGGGTGAAATTTTTTACAAAGGACACCATTTTCTTAAAATGAGTCTCACGAACGAACAGATAACCATCAATCGCCAATGCCTCCTATTTATACCGATGACATCGTGAGACGACGGCGTCGCTCTCGCCGAATAGGTCCAACTACTGCTTCCTGTCAGCTGCATGCCGAAAGCTTAGCATAACCAACTTCGGTTAGCATAACCAACTTCGGCAAGGTTCTCTTTTCAATCTCATTTTGGTAAATTATCATCAAGTGAAAAGTTTTCAAGTGCCGATCTTGAACGATAGGAGGCTGCAGGAGACTGTTGGGGTCGTATTCTGGCTTCTAAAGAGGAGGAGGTTAAATGGTACTCTGGTGAAGCAAAGATCAGTAAACTAAAGCCATAAACTAAAGCCATAACCGCTGAGAACCTCATAACAGCCAAGAGAATCAAAATATGACCGTTTCTAGGCCTGCATTATGATTATTCTATTCTGCATGAACTATCTCAAAGTGCTGTTCACCTGTTCTAGTATGAAGTCGTAGGTCTTCTGACGAACTAACTAGGAAAGGCTCACGCATGGTCAATTGAGACAGAATATCAAGACAAAGAAAAGGTCGGAGCTCCGAGCACTGAGCAATACAAAGTTTCGGAGATTCAAAACTTAATCTGACTCAATCTGATAATAGGATTTACATGTACAAATTACGAATTCCAGCTCTGAATCGCATATATAATGAATAGAAGTTTTTAAGAAATTCCATTGACTGTCCACAGGTTTATTTCTATTTTTTTATTATTATTTTTATTATTATTTTTATTTCACGCATTTGATTTTCAACGTTAGGGACCTTGGCGATATTTGACGACATCTGCCCAATTCGACCCAAAAGACGGTTAACTTCTGCACATCCAAAGACCCAATATGTAATTGTTTAACCTACAATGTTCCCCAAACTAAACGGCTTCGACCTGATGAACCCGCTTTAAAAGCTTTTTTCTGTTAGAAGCCAATCAATTGTGGTTAAAATAGGCGTCTTACTATGGGTTGCCCCGACAACAACGAGCACCTTGGAGGTTTATAACCTCGACTGAAGCCAACATTTGTACTGATAGCCCTTACGGCCCACGTTAAAAAAAATGGGGGCTGCATAGTTAGTTATAGTCGTATTTTTTGTATCTTCATTATAAATAGTGGCATTTTAGCTCTGAGTATTTGTATTGTTAATATTTGATTTACTTTTTTGGATAAAATGGTCAACTTAGGAGATTGGGATCCCGATACTGTAACTCTTGGAGATGAAGATGTTCCTGATAATTTCAAGGTTTGTGTTATCCAAGGAGTTATCGATGCCACTAGCGAATATGATGGAAAATTAGGAGCTCGTATATCATCGATTTTCGTAATCTTAGTCCTAAGTACTTTCATGACTATGTTCCCAGTGCTTTCACAAAGAGTAAGATGGTTGAAACTGCCAAAGACTGTTTTTATTATCACTCGTCAATTCGGAGCTGGTGTCATTTTAGCAACAGCTTTTGTCCATCTTATGGATCCGGGATATTCAAATATTGGACCTCAATCATGTGTCGGTATGACAGGCAATTGGGCTGTATATTCTTGGCCTCCTGGTATCATGTTATTTACGATTTTCGTTCTTTTCTGTATTGAATTATCCAGTGAGGTCTATGTTGAACAGAAATATGGAACTGTAGAAGATGTTGCTATTGAGGATGTAATTGGAGGTGGTAATACCCATCGACAATCTGTAGTCCGAGCTCCGGACCAGGAAGAATCTCTTCCTCAATCGAAATATATGTCGGATGAAGCAGTTTCTGTTCAAGATACTCTAGCTATTGAAAAAAGCTTTCAATCTCAAATCTCAGCCTTTTTAATTTTGGAATTCGGTGTTATTTTCCACTCGGTTATGATTGGAATGACTTTAGGAACCACCGGTGATGAATTCAACACTCTATATGTTGTGATTGTCTTCCATCAAGCCTTTGAAGGTCTTGGAATCGGCTCCAGAATGGTTGGAATCCCCTTCCCCGAAGATAAACGTTGGTGGCCTTACGCCTTGGCAGTTGCTTACGGAATTACCACTCCTATTGGAACCGCCATTGGTTTAGGAGTAAGAACAACATACAACGAGGGTTCCTTTAATGCAAATGTAGTCCAAGGTATTTTCAACTGTATTTCAGCTGGAATTTTGATTTATACCGGTCTAGTGGAATTCCTAGCAAGAGATTTCTTGTTCAATCCTCGAAGACCAAAGAGTATCAAGATGTTATCCTTCTACATTTTCTGTACTGCTCTTGGCGCAGGAATCATGGCTTTACTAGGCAAATGGGCATAACCGACAACCAAACTAATTTGTTGGAAATTTTGTGAAAACTTTAGAATCTCATGCAGGGCTGTTTTTTTTTGATTATCCGCTCTTTTAGACTTAATATATGTGTATATATAACACAATACAACCTTTCTGCATATATATGCATAGATCAATGTTCTGGAGCTAGGCTACTGTAGCCTACCGTTAAAACTAAACCGATTGAAAGGATTTCTGATCATTTGATGCCGATCTGTCTTGGACTTCTCCAACCTGAGACACTTTCTCGGGTAAAAAGTAAAAATTTAAATTTAAAATTCAAAGTTTTAAAAATTGAAAAATCTTCAGAACAGCTGTCACGAGGACTATTTCCTTTATTGATATTAGCAGATATCGTGAAGAAAATTTTCCAGTCCAGCGGTTAATGTGAAACAGAGATAAACTTTTTAGATAAACGTGCTACAGAAACACTATTAGAAAGCTTGTAAGTCCGTCAGTCAGTGTCTTCATGGCCAGCTCCGAAGTAAATTTTCATAAGTCTTCTGACATTTCCCCAGTGAAAATTTATTTCTTTCAGCTTTGACTCCTGATCCTGACAGGCATCTGCATGGTCAAGAAAAAGATATGATTGACATGAAAAATTTTACCAATTTTGCCAAATTTACTAGCTTTCGTAATTATCTCGCGTTTTGAACGGAAACGTCCTAGATGATTCAGCCATTTCTCGACAGAGATTCGGCAGATCCCGAGCAATCGGCAATAAAGATATCTAATGCACTCATAAGCTGATGGTAAACCTGCGTAAGCAGTGCTTAATCTTGATTACAAGTCTGCTGATTAACATGAAAAAAATGGCTTCCTCCGAGATATGAGATCTAGGCATTTATCTTTTTCGGTTTTGTGCATGCAGCTGCCCCATCTATCAAAGACCCACATATATCGGAGGTTTCCGATAACAAGAACAATTCAAACAATTGAAAATAATATGTTATTTTGATCAAAATTAATTAAATATATTCTATTTTATAACTTCAATTATTTAATCTGAGCAATTGTTGACTTTTAATAACACTTTGCAACAATTTCCTTTATCTTTCATCTTCACTGATAAAGTGATTATCTACAATCGATTATCGGAGGTGGCCGCGGGAATTCTTCCTAATTGGGAAAGAAAGTCAAGAGCTTGGCCATAATTGGGACCTGTTATCCTCCAATAAGAGCGCAGTTATCCGAGGATTTTACTGTTTTAAGGTTGCATTTTGTTATCGCAGTGTGGAAAAATATCAGAGACCGCCAGGGGTTAGGGCAAACGAAGGAACTAATCTGCAATATTTTTTATCTTTTATTTTTTTATTTCATTTTTATTCGTTTATTTTTTTTTTCCAAGCGGAAATTGGTTAGTTAGATGTCCATTTCGCTCCTTACCGTTGTCGTTTAAAAATCTAGCCTGTGGATTGCTGCAGCTGTTATCGAATCAATTGATATATAAGTAGACAGGGGATTCCATATCTCATCTTTTTTTTTTCGATATCTTTTCCTTACTTCCAAGGAACCAGCAAAATAAGCAAACAAGCATAATCCAAAAAAATAATTCTATATTATGGAAGAACCCAAGAGCATTGGTAATGAGCTACCTGCTCCTTCTTCTTCTTTGAAGCCCGATTTCGGACGATTCTATCGTAAAACCGTTCGCAAATTCACCACCAAGGCAGGACTCGTTGGAGACTACAACTATGCAGCTTTATTCACTCCTAAAGTGCCTTTTTTTAGCAAAAAACCCAATGATGCTCCGTTCTTTAGTTTACATTCTGATATGCCTTTGTGTTTAGGATTTCTCCTTGGTTTACAACACGCCTTGTCCATGTTGGCAGGTGTTGTAACTCCTCCTCTTATCATCAGTAGTGCAGCTTCTCTCGACGCTGAGCTCACCCAATACTTGGTTTCGGCATCTCTTATTGTGTCTGGTATTTTGTCATCCATTCAAATCACTCGTTTCCATTTCTACAAGACTAAATATTTCCTAGGAACTGGCTTGATTTCCGTTGTGGGAACTTCTTTTGCTACTATTACCATTGTTTCTGGAGCTTTCCCTCAAATGTACGCCAACGGATTCTGCCCTGTTGCTTCTGATGGAACTCATTTACCTTGCCCTGACGGATACGGAGCTATTATCGGTACTTCTGCCCTCTGTGGACTCCTTGAAGTGGCTCTTTCTTTCCTTCCTCCTAAAGTCTTGCAAAAAATCTTTCCTGCTATCGTCACCGGTCCTGTAGTATTACTTATCGGAATCAGTCTTATCTCCTCCGGTTTCGCTGACTGGGCTGGTGGATCTGGAGGCTGTAGCGCCCGTCCTGAAACTGGTTTCTACTCTGTCTGTCCTAATCTTGGAGCTCCTCACGCTTTACCCTGGGGTTCTGCTCAGTTTATTGGACTTGGATTCCTTGTTTTCGTCACCATTGTTCTCTGTGAGAAATGGGGAGCTCCTATCATGAAGTCATGTGCCGTTGTTGTCGGTCTGTTGATCGGATGTATCGTAGCTGCCGCCTGTGGATACTTTGATCGATCTGGAATCGATGCTGCTCCTGTTGTCACCTTTATCTGGGTTCATACATTTAGACTCAAGCTTTATGGCCCGGCAGTCCTTCCTATGTTAGCCCTGTATATTGTCTGCATGATGGAAGCTATTGGTGATATCACTGCCACTTGTGATGTTAGTCGAGAGGATGTTGAAGGAGAAGTTTACGAAAGTCGTATTCAAGGAGGAGTTTTGGCTGATGGATGCAATGGTATCCTTGCTGGACTTATGACCATTACACCTATGTCTACTTTTGCCCAGAACAATGGTGTTATTTCTCTTACCAAGTGTGCTAACAGAATGGCTGGTTACTGGTGTTGTTTCTTCCTTTTGGTCATGGGAATCTTCTCCAAATTCGCTGCTTCTCTTGTCGCTATTCCCAAGCCTGTTATTGGAGGAATGACCTCATTCCTTTTCTGTGCTGTAGCAGTATCAGGTATTCGTATTATTTCCACCATTCCCTTCACTCGTCGTGATCGTTTCGTCCTTACTTGTGCTCTTGTCATGGGTTTCGGAGCCACTATGGTTCCTACCTGGTTCTCCTACGTCTTTACTTATGACGGAACCAACACTGGACTCCGAGGACTTATGGACGCTATTGAGTTGGTTATGGAAACCGGATTCGCTGTTGCCGGTCTCGTTGGAATCATCATCAATCTTGCCATTCCTCAAGAGAAAGACGAGGAGATTGTTCAAGGAGAACGTGTTTCTCATGTTGTCATTGATGACCATGATCATGCTGCCAGTGAAGAGACTGTTGACAACAAATAGTTTATTACTACTAATATAGATTGCACTTTGGTTTAAATAATAGCAATTTCTTAATTTAAAATCTCTACAAATTAGCCTTTGCTTTGCCCTTTGCAATATAATCATGAAGGCCTGTCATAGCTGTGGTTTGTACCTTGTTCCGGAAAAAGGTCGTTCCTCCAAGGAAAAATCCTGTCCATCCAAAAGCTTGTTTACTCCAAGTATAGAAATTAAAGCTGTCCACATGTTGAACAATCAATCCATCTTTGAACTTGAATCGAGCTTCTATAACATTATGTACCTGATTGCCGGTCTTTGAAAGTACATAATCAGCCTCCCAGTGTGCGGCTCCTGTTGAATCATCGGCACTAACGTCTTTATAAGTGACTTTTATGTCCTTTCCTCTTGAAATCAGCATCTCCCACATCTTGCGTACCTCATCGACGGTTTTGAGGTCAAAAGCCTCGTCTTTAAACGTAGCTTCGTCATGATAGCAAGCTCCCATTGTCTTGAAGTCTGCATTCTGAAATGCTGTATAGAATTTATTAATCAACTCCTTATTTTGCTCGCTCATTGTTAAAGAATATACTCTTGACAATGGTTGATAGCTCGTATTTACTTGCATTTACCCTCCGAGGGTAAGGGCAGACGGCTGAATTAAGGCGGGAAAAATATTTTCAGCAATGGGGGAACCCAGCAGGTCCAAGTCGATGGATGATTCAACGGCAATAGGGGGAGGTGCATTACGATTGGTTGGTCCTGGATGGAGCCGCTAGACTGGGGTACGAAACAAGCTAGTATTTAATTTTAGCTCAGTCCAAATTAGATTCCTTGCTGCAGATTCTTTGTAGCTCCCTTATCTCACGATTATTTAAATAGCTTGGGATCTCCTATTTGGTAAATTTTGGCTTCTTATCAGCTGCAATCTTTTGTACTGAACTAGCCCCTTTTTGGCTGTGCGATGACAATTCATGCACAGCGTTTTTCTCCGAATTGATTCAATTGATTATTATTTGAGTGAATTGTATTTTGTTGATCATTTGATGTCAGTCCAACTTGTCCAACTCGGTTATAATATAAGGGGGGTGAAAGCTCATTGGTGGAACATATTCCGGTGGAGATATCACTCTACTGTAATTACTAATTGAATGTAGGATTCCGCAGGAATCGTGATCTTCTAAATCCTTGTATTGTAATTCAATAATCCATTAATTTTTATCCATAAATGTACTGAAAGCAATGTACAGCCAGGAGTTGTCCGCGTAGTAAATGTTTTTGAAATGTTTTTTTTGGGTCTGCGTCGGCTGAGACCTCCATGACTCCTTCGGGCATGTCCGTAATCCAAACACTCTTCACAAAAGGTCGTTGAAAAATCTTTATAACGGCATGAATTTTGACCGAGGGTCTCAAGGGCCGGTTCGTTTCCGTTCGGAAAGATGTGACTGTCATAAATAAATATAACTACACCTTCATTTAGAGTGATTATTCGTATTCTGTGACTTAAAAATTAGCAAGCGGAGTCATCCGAAGCTTTGCAGTTACATCATATGAATGGCAAAATTTACTTCAGAATTTTTGTTTCTATTTTAACTGAAATATTTATATTGTCTTGAGTCTATTGTATATTGAGTCCTTTAATTATTACTTGATTCTTTCTTACTATGTTCTGTTGAGAGTGTCAGCTTGTTCATATAATACAGTTTGAAGTACCACTTTTGAACTAAGGCTATTGAGGAATGATTCACTTGAATCAACGTTCATAGCACTTCGTGAAGATGAATATATAAGCTCAATTGTTCAATATATTTGCATTACATCAAATGGCACCTGCAAATCCAGAGTCCAGACCACTTGTAGATCTGATTAACGTTTAATCACATCGAAGCTTTGTAATGATTCATTTGATTCAATATTATCAGATCTTCTGGAGATCTTGAAACCAGATTCTTCAGATAATTAAATTATTTAAGGTTTTGAGTGCAAAGAAACGGACTGAACGGTGACGGTAAATTTCTCTACAGCATCCTCACCAGAATGGTGCCTCCGGTAGGTTATTAGTTTGTTTATTTGACAACAGGTTCTTTGATTCAACTACATTGCTCTACTAGAAAATATCCTTTGATGAATCAATCTCTTTTCTTGGAATCTTAATGATGCTTTCTAGGTATTTTCGCCCCGCTTGAACCTTAAACAACTCGAAACTTCGGATTAACAGCTTATTGAGATTATCTGATCAAGCAATCCAGCGTGGGCAGAATTGCTTTGTTCCACACTCAGGTCTGGCCGATGCCGACAAGATGTGATTAACGAAAGGTTTGGCAGAACAGCACGTCCTTTCTCAGGCATTATACATTTCAGGCATAGGCCTATTTAAAATATCGGTTATATTCACGATAGGATATCTGCTCTGTCAACGGAAATCGGGAAGATGATAAACCTAAAATCTTCCATCTCGTGGTGGTCATTTATTTAAACTTTATCTCCAAGCTCATTTAAACTAGTTCGGAAAGCATTTCAAAAAAACTATGTTTGATTAATTATAGAATTGGATATATAAAGGAACTGGGATATCTGGAAATTATCCGATACAAGTCTACAATATGGCACCATCAACTGACGATCATAAATCAGTCCCTACTACGGGTAAAAAGATGGAAGCAAATCCTGGTTTAAATATGTTGAACAAATTACCTGAACATTCTCTCAATAGAATGATTAGGCATAAAATCGACCTGTCAAATGGATATCCTGAAACCCCACAATCTCCGCCTGTTTATTTGGACGAAGCCGAATACAGAGGCATTAACATTGTTGGAATCGTTGAACGAGGAGCTCTTTCCGATCCTGCAAAGACATCTTTGTTTGAAGCCGCCAAAGAAGTACGCAATCTTTCCGTGCATATTGGAACGGAGATCACTGGACTTCAACTTGGAGATCTCACAAATCAGCAACTGGATGAACTAGCTCGATTAATATCTGAACGAGGAGTTGTATTTTTCAGAGACCAAGATCTTGATCCGAAGAAACAATTAGATATGGCAAATTACTTTGGAAAAGCTGAAATACATCCCCATTTCGGTCATGTTCCAGGATTACCAGGTTGCAATATTCTATGGCCTCATTTATCTACTTCAGCTATGAAATCTAATTTTAAAAATCCTTTTGGAACCGCAGCTTGGCATTCGGATGGAGGAATTTGTATACAATCATACGTACATCTTCATAACGATTGTCTCCCTTCAGTTGGAGGAGATACTATCTGGTCTTCTGGTTATGGAGCTTATGAAAAACTATCTCCTGCTATGCAAAAGTTCCTAGAAGGAAAATATGCAGTCCATGAGTCACTAGAGACCTATTTAGACCGTTCTGACATATCAAAAGGGCCTCAGAATCTTCGACGCGAGCGTCTTATTGTTCATACTCATCCAGTCACTGGTTGGAAAAGCATATATGTTAACAAACGATTCACTAAGAGTATTGTCGGCCTAGAGCCTGCCGAATCGGACGCTATTCTTAATCTATTATTTGATGTTTTCGAGAAAAACTTGGACTTGCAAGTAAGATTCACTTGGCAGCCTACAAAACCTGGCCTTGGAACTTCCGCTATCTGGGATGACCGGACCGGTCAGCATTATGCTGTGTGGGATTATGAAGATAGAGAGCCCAGGCATGGAACTAGAATAGCCACTTTGACTGGAGATCTTAAATTTGACCCTAATTCTCTTTCTAGACGACAAGCTTTAGGTCTTGACGTGTAATGATGTGCAATTGCAAACAAAATACGGCATTCTGCCAAAAAATAATGGTTTACGATAGTTTATTTATAAGATTCACAACATATCTAGCAATGATGCATATTCTATAATTGTCAATATGCTCAAAACTTCAATTTACTCTCTTTTATCTACCTTTAGTCTTTAGAAGCCCGAAGAAAATTATGAGCCTCACCAAATGTGGCTGGAAAAGTGAATAAATACCGGGGTACCGGTTTCGAACCCTCGGTGTTATGCTGAGTTCTCCCATCAGACTAAAAATACAGAAAACTGTATTTTCTTTTGCCGACACGAGAGCGACAGTTACCCTACCAATTATTTATTAGTTTCTTTTTCCGCCGGGTATCGTTGACATTTTCTCGGCCGAAATACTACTGCCCTAGGCTGGTGGAAATTGTCATGTGAAGCGACTCTGGTTCAACTTCTACTCATAGCATATTTTTCTGCTAACTTCCTAGGAGCCTTCTAATTGGTTGCCATGGACCAAACAAACAAAGTAGAAGATTTTTTTATTAAATCTATTCAAATTATAAATCACCAAGAGAAAGCTTCTTCAAAGTAATCCACTCTACCCTTTCCGTTGCCCAAGTTATCAGTGACAGATCTTCTGATATCGTCATTCAGAGAAGGAGGACCACAAGCTACTACAGCCACAGATCCAATAGATTCTCTGATTATAGCAGGAATCTCCTCAAACATATTTGGTCTGACACTTTCATACATTCTGTACGAGGTCGAGACGTTTGAAGACTTTTCCAGCTCAGTTTCAGAAGGACGTTCTCCATCAGTACTAGAACTTTCAGGTGTAGAAGCTCCAGATTTGTTGTTGGTCACATAGAGACGGACCTCAACCTTTTCATTATTTGCTAGATGGTCAATCTCCTGTTTAAATGGCTCCAAGGTCGATGCTAGACTGACAATCCAAATAAATATAATATGTTGACCATTATGGTTTCTTCTGGCCAGATCTGCTGCACTGGCATAGGTAGCAGTAACTCCAATTCCTCCTGCAATATATACCACTGTGTCATGGCTGTCGACTGGAATGCGATGTCCATAAGGTCCATCTAATAACAAGCCTATTCTAGCAGCATGAGCTGGTTGACGGGTAAGATATCTAACGATCATTCTGGTGATACCTGTCTTGGATGTAGCACATAGTACAAGACGTCCTTCATCAGCAGGATCAGCAGATTGATAAACAGTGAAAGGATGAGATTCCCAAAATTTCCAGGGTCGTAAAACATGAATATAAACATAACATCCGGGGAAAAATTTCCAGCGTTGAGAATAGTCAATCTTGATCTTGAACATTCCTCCTTCATGGAGCTCAAAATCTCCCTTGGTTGACACTCCAGACCAGAAGATCCTTACAATACGAGCAAATCTATCAAATGCCCAGATTGAAACTGCAGTATAGACATATTGCATATAACCGAGGGTGATACAATGATACCAGCATCCTACAATGAAAATTGCAGACAGAATGATATGAGTGATCAAGAAAAATTCATAGAAACGGGTTCGAAAGTAATGTAAAGCAAAGAACAACATAACTCCTGCTGCACAAGTGGCTACTACTCCCCATCTCCAATAGGCGTCTACCCAAGATTCTGCATAGTCATTACTCATGGCAACATAGACAGAGTAGCCAACCGAATGGATGAAAGCATGAAGGAACATTCCTCTTGAAATCCACCGATGATAAAGGTTGAAAGTGTCATAAGACCATCCTGTAGCCCATAAGAACAGATTATTTCTTCCAGCAAATAGGAATAAAGCAGGAAGATGCACAAAAGCTATTACTCCCGTCCTATCGGAAACATATCGACAAAGTTGAAGAGAGTAGGTCTCAAAGTAATAGTTTGGAATAAAAAGATCATATCTAACCATTGTCAAAATGAGGTTGAGAACTACATATCCAAGTAGAGCAAATGATTGGCCTCGATTTGGAGTTGCCCAACTAAACAATGTGCCTTCAAACATCGGAGTAGAATGTTTATAACCAAAAATTGCAGGCATGGCGAACTTTTGCCTAAATTTAATCATCCAAGGTTTGTTGCAGGCCTGTAAATATTTCGGTGCAGCTTTTTGAGTAAAATTTATAACAGAACCTATCAAGACAACCAACAGCCAATAGGCCATCATAATTCCTCCAAACAATTCTCCCGTCCATATTTCAAAGTCATAAGTTTTCACAGATTTCATATACGTTTCCAGCTGTACTTTAGGCAGTAAAAGAGGAGCATATTGAGTTGCATTAGGGTCAATAGACAAGACATTGACAAAATAATGGGTTGCGTTCTCATAGATAGACTCCAACTCTTCAACTGTCAGTTCAACTGATCCATATTCTTCACATATACTAATAGCTTCCTTATAAGCACCGTTTACCTCTGCTTCAGAAGTAGCCATTTGTTTTAGACAACCAACGACAGTTCCAAGGAAAGGAATATTTGCACAGCGACATCCATAATAGTCATCAGGATCCTCACAATAGAATTCAAACAAACCAGCACCTCCAATACATGTATCAAGGAGCTCCTCAGCAAGTGAGGCCTTGCCAGCAAGAACACTTTGAACTAGAAAACAAGCTGTAAAACAACCGGTCAACAAAATATAGCTTATTTTCGTTCTCATTATGCTTAAATGTGATGGATGAGAAAATACTAATGAATATATATAGAGAACCGCTCCTGCGGAATTCGTCTATTTTGACTCAAAAGGAAACACAGTTGCATGATCTCTCATTCGACAGAACAATTGATTCAGTCACCGTCATTTGCCATATTTCTCCGCTCATCTTTATTGTTATAGAAAAAGAAAATTGCTCCAGTACGGAGTCGAATTGTTCACAGCATAAGCCATCCAATACCGAACTGGCTGAACATTAATGAAATTAAGTTTCTTTTTCGAATTCACAAGCAATTAGAATTTAAACACAAGACCAATGTAGGACAACTGATGAAGGGACAGGCCCAGAAGAATGATAGCAGATGAATTTTTTGAAAATGCTACGAAGCGTGTGCTGTCTTTGGTTGGAATAAGTCATCCGAAATCTTAGCTTTTAACGATGAGTATGCTGGCAATTAATTATTCATTCGTTTTGGCAGAATATTTGAGAGGATTATTTTGATGTCGAGAGAAGGCTTGGCGCATTTCACAAGTTTCAGACCAAGTAAAGTCAAGTAGAATCAAGCAGCCTTGGAGTTACAATTCATACTGTAAATCGGTATTGTCAAAGCTTGTGGCCATCTTTTCCTCATCGAGAGAAGGTAGCTGGCCGATCATTACGTTATTGTGGAACTCGGGCAGAAAAAGCAATCCGGTGCTCCACCGTATGATGTTTTTCAATAGTTAAGGTAAAAACTGCACTTGAATGCAAGACCTTGTTGCTTTTAAAGTTGAAATAGCATCAAAGTTCGAAACCAAGAATGGACAGCAGGGCATTTAGCATTGTAGCCGTTTACTTCTTAGACATATGCATCTCTCGCTTCCAGATTTAAGGGAGCCTTGTAAATAGTCTTGCCTAAACGTTACTAGTGCCAAACAACGTTTTATATGGCTCATTGCCGCTCACATGCCGACGGTTTTCCATGGCAAAAGAGGAAATTTGGACCATCATTTCCTGAATTCAGCAAGACCGGCTATTTTCAAGCCACAACAATTATCTGATTCTTGACTAATTTGAAAGATTTGATTGATTTGATCTACTGACGTGGTCCAAGCCACTCTTTAGAGTGCCATTTAGAATTTAGTAAGAAAAAAGAAAGTAGAAAGCAACTGAAAAATTTTCTTGTCTTGGTGCCTGATAGTATAAATATGTTTAATCTGCCGACGGAAACCATAGGATAATTAATATATATGAGTGATGTTGATATTTTTACTACAGACTTTTTATTTGATAGGCCAGCAACTAAATATCTCTCCTAAAATTCAATTGCCGAGTTTTAGAGTCCTAATTGCTACTCAACCGTGAACTGAAACAGTGTAAAATCTAGATGGTCATATTTAGACTTTGACGCTAATAGCCAAAAAGGGGAAGTGTAGTCTCCACTTGCGGTATGTATATCCCTAACCTTATTTGGCATAGTCACTTTCAGTTTATCAGATCTCGACCAATAAGGTTGGTCTACATCGTACGGCAACGAGTCAGAAATTGTTAAAAATTTTACTCGTAGATTCTGTTTCCAATGGATCGGAATTGATTCATATTACGCATGAGTCTACGTCATGTAGGAGCAGGATCAGGTTTTTCGGTAATCGATGCTCAGAATTTGACTATTGATGGTGGAGAAAAAAATTGGTAGAAAATCAACTGATTCTAAGTAGTTCAGAAGTTTAATCGTTGCAGTAACTATCTAAAATATTGTATACTGAGTTCAATCAATATTTTTTCATATTTTGCTGATCTGAAAACGAAATAAATCCAATATTTTTTCGGACTCGGCTACCGTCAAATTAGGAGGCCAAATCGGAACTGATGACACAGGTTTGTATTCAATTCGTCCTCTAACTCCGACCTATTCTTTCCGACACCTTAAACAGATATCGGGATAATATTGGGAGTCGATTCGGGACAACATCGGGTCATATTAACTTAATACCATTCGATCTTGATTTAAACCTTAGATCGGATGTCCGAGTAAGGAAATGTCGATATTTTATTCATTTCAACTGCCAAGAGTCATCTAATCCGCCAAGCTTTACGCTTGAATAGACACAGTTGCGGCAATGCTTAGTATTCTTGTAATTCCTCGGGATTGAATCAAGGCACGTTGGTTTGGTTCTTCTCTTCCTTCTCAACTTCTTCAGATCTTTACATGCTCACAAGACCACAGTCAGGCTGTCTAGTTATAACTTATATTGGCTTATTAGTTATCTATTCTATCAACGTTTCGACATTTAATGGTTTGAAAGTAGTCCCCTAGGGAGCTTTATGGCTTTTCTCGGATTCGGTTTCTCGGTCTCGGTTCAACTCAGGAGGGTAACACAAGTCAACGGACGGATATCCTAAAACAGTAACACTTCCGTCTTAAGTATTGAGGATTCGATCTATTTCTGTCTATTTCCAAGAAAATCCGCTTATAATCAGGTCCAAATCTACTATTTGATGAATATTGTGTTTGCTGCACATACGGCAGGTTTACCGCGCCGGAAAAGGGCTTTTAGAGCTTGTCAGAGGTGCCGAAGCCGCCGGATTCGATGCCTTTTCTCTCCAGACAGCTTGGAATGTGAAAAATGCAAAACGGCAGGAGTTAGTTGCGCTTGGAAGGCTTCCGAGATACAGACAAAAAGACGGGAAAAGAATGAGACTAACAGAAGTAATTCTTTGTCCTCCTCTTCTCCAGGAGAAGCTGAAGAAGCTCCGTCTGTCCTTCCTAGGTCTGATCCGGAGAATATCTATGAATCCGTAGTACGAGATCAACAGAGTCAGATGCAATTTGTAGGAGCTACATTGCCGTTATCTGTTCTGCTAAGTAGAGACGCTCTTCTAAGTCTTGATGGCGTGGGTCTGGGATACTTTCGTCCTTGGAGAACAGGAGGAAATCGAGCTGTAGATGAGAACCTTAGGTCATATATCCAATCGCGAGGGTGCTTTCGACTGCCTTCTGTTGAAATTCAAAAGAGCAGAATCCAATTGTTCCTGGATAATCTGTACCCTATATATCCAGTAGTCAGCCGCACTATAATCGATGATCTCGACCATATATCTCCTCTACTTGTTAACGCTTTGATGCTGGCAGGAATCCGCTATGATTCCAATTTGAAAAGTTCTCGTAAAGTAGCAGAACAACTTTTTGATACATGCAATCTACTTTCTCTCGTCGAGTCAAATAAAGTGGTTCTAATTCAAGCCTATCTTCTCATGTCGATTCATGAAGAAGGATCCGAAGGTCCTAACAGAAGTCGAGAACTTATAACAAAAGCCTGTAGTCTTTGTATGGACCTGGCATTGACTAATTCCGATGATAGTACTGGAGATTTATTACCTGAAGCTCAATATTTAAAAGTTCAACAGCTGCCTAATGAACCAATGAGGTATAGCAAGAATATGCTGAGAAGAATCTTATGGGTTTCCTTCTGTTGTGATCGAATGGCTGCAGTTACCAGTGGGAAAGCTGCTATTTATTCAAGACCCGATCTTATTGTAGATGAACCTTCAATTAAAGATTTTGAAGGAGAGGAATATACTGCTGAAGATTTTGCAGTGTTTAATGATTATTATAAATTGACCTGTTTGACAGAAAGAGTATTATGGACTCATTATAGGCCTCCAAAGAACAGAGTCATGGATGATTTTGGATTAGAAAACGAGATTTTGAAATGGAAACCTCATAGTACTTCTCACAAATACTCAAAGTTCCTAAAACTGATGCATTGTTTATGTGTAATTCTCTTTTTTCGAGCAAGACTTTCTTCTGTCTGTTTACAAGATCACGATTCTGAAGTTATGAAAATACTCACAGAAACTGCCGATAAAACGCTTTTGTTGGCTAGTCCGAAAATCCAGCATATCATCGCATTGCATGGTATTCTTCATGTTACGGTTCTTAGCTATTTATCTCTGCTTGTAAATGGTGCAACAAACGATATCTCTTCTAAAAAGAGATTATCAGATTCACTCGATTGTTTGAAGCAGTTTACAACTACTTGGTGGATGGCTGCGGCATGTGATTTGCTTTGTACAAGGCTACAAGCCAAAATCCCGGATGAAAAGACGAACTTTGACGATGTTTTGGATGCTACAATGACCATGCAACATGATCTGGATATTATTGGTTTACTCAATGACCTAGAGCAAGGCTTTTTGGAAGGTATTCAAGATAGCTGAAGAACAATATTTTTTTTGCAAGGTTTACAGAATGATTTAACCAGTTTTTTGAACGCGCGTCTAAGACTAGCTAAGAAAAGGAGAATCCCGTATATCCATTTTCGATTTCTTGGTCGATTTGCTGACAATACAAAGGCAGTCCTCCAATAAAATTTAAAGATTCCACCTTTTTTCCTGGAATATTGGATCCCATATACCAAGATCTTGTTCCTGGAACTAAAGTCATGTTGGCAATATCGTTTACAAGTTGAGACCATTTGTCGGCAGCTTCTGGCTTAGGATTCATGCACTTGTATCCGTTGTCAATAGTGTATTTGATCCCTTTGTTAATCCAATCTCCTTGAATCTGGGCACAAGAAGGTCCATTACAAAAAGCAGTAGGTCCATGGGGTCCATACAAAAAGTACATGTTGGGGAATCCTGCTACTGTCATGCCAAGATAAGTGCGAGTACCATCTTTCCAAGCATCTTTAAGCATTTGTCCATCGATTCCACGCACGTCAATCTGCAATAAGCCTCCAGTAACAGCATCAAATCCCGTAGCAAGAACAAGGACATCGAGTTCCACTTGTTGTTTGGATGTTTTGACTCCGTTGTCAGTGATTTTTTCAATAGGCTCCTCTTCTAAACAAACGACTTCAACGTTGGGTTGATTGAACACTTCAAAGTATGTCTGTTCCAAACAGGGTCTTCTAGCGACAAAAGGATGATGGGCAACAGTAGGTGCCAATTTTTCCTTCATATCCTCTCTAGTCAAACGTTCTCTGACCCGAGTTTTCCAGTAATCATAAGCAGTTGCATCGGCTTCTCGGTTCGTCCAAACATCATGGAATGTTCCAATCCAGAAATGAAAGCCTCCTTTGTTGAAACAATAGTCATAATGAGCTTTTCTTTCTTCAGGACTGACTTCCAGAGCAGATCGGGGGTCGGGGTTGAAGTAAAAGCCTCCTATTGAATTCCGAACTCCTTCAAAAACATCTGCATATCCCGGTTTCTTTTCATCCTGTTCTTCTGCATTTTCATTCCATTGAACCATTGGAATCGCCAAGTTGGGGGTTCTTTGGAATACTGTAAGCTCTTTAACAATAGGCCCAATTTCTTGAATGACCTGGACTCCACTGGCTCCTGTACCAATGACACCAACACGTTTTCCTTTGAGATCAATTCCTTGTGTAGGCCAGTCTGCAGTGTGAAAGCAAGGTCCTTTAAACGATGCAAGATTCTTAAAGGGAGGAATATAGTTTTTGGCAGCAAATCCTGTACACAAAAGAAGGAAACGAGCTCTGTAGACTCCAGCACCTTCTCCTACAGTAGTAACTTCCCATCGATCATCGGATTTATCGTAATGTGCCTTATTGACAAACGTATTGAAAGAATAATCCTTGCTCAAGTGGATTTTACTGTCGAGATGGTGGAAATAGTCTTGTAACTCGGCTTGTCCTGGGAATCGCTCAGTGAATGTCCAATCGGAATATACTTCCTTTAGGAATAATTGATAATAAGGTACTTCGGAATCGACTCTTGCTCCAGGATATCGGTTCCAATACCAAACTCCACCTAGATCCGATCCTTTTTCAAACCCCTTGACTGTTAGGCCCATTTTGCGAAGTTGATAAAGCTCATAAGCTCCTCCAAACCCTGCTCCAACGACAATTGCATCATAAGTATTTGACATGTTGTTAAAATGATAAAACTGAAGATTAATTCTGAGGATTTACTTGTATTTATGTATATTGATTGACTATCTTGTAGTTTGCTCTGCTAACATAACTTTTATTAGTCTAATACTCTTGAACCTTATTCCCCCCGCATTTCCCGGATATTATTACCCCACCTGATTATCTACGGCTGACGACATCATTTCGAATTCCCTGAAACGGGTCCGTCTATTACGTTGATTCGTTACGTGGAATAGCCCTTGTCAGACGAAAACTCGGAACACTTTCGGTTGTTTTCTGATGGAAAAAATTCGTAATAATTCCAAAAAAAAAATAATTAATTATTACACTTTGTTGTTTATAATATTCTATCATTATTTAATATTTATTTTATTCATTAGTTATTTCGTGCTCATAAATGCGTCTTCTGATGTTACAAACACTGCTTTTTCTGGGAGTTCTGTATTCGGCCAGGGTTTATGTTTATGTGGGGAAACGAAGATCTCGTGCGTTAAAAGATCTTCTTAGAACAGAGTCAAAAGCCAAAGTCCTACTATGAGAATATGCTGCCCTTCAAATGATAACCCATAATAGAGTCTTCGAAATGGATTAGAATAATCTAGTAATAAATCTCTAAGAATAGTCTCGGAATAGAAATAAAATATGTGTAAGCACAGGCCAATTGCCCAAGAGCAAACAAATCAATGGAAGCAAATCCCAGGTTAATTTCTTAAAGTCGTTGTCCTCCTCCTCCTCGCCTTCCAAAATTTATAGTAGTTCAATCCTCTAGGAGCTAATAAGACGCCCTTCATCCGTTGAAAATAGAGCTTTAGCTTAACCGAATATGTTTGAAATCACTTGTTTAGAACTTTTGCTTCCTCCTTAGGAGTCACTTAGGACACCTTAGCCTCCTTATCAATTCAGTCATGTCGAACTTTCCCGTATATAGAATCTAGGGATGTATAAATGTCTGTTATTTAACTAGTTGATTAACATTTGCTTTTTTGATGACCTTCATTAAAGTAATAGTGCCATATTTGACGATCATTTTATTAGTCACCAATGGTGATCGTTGATTGGTCATTCGTTTAACAAAGGAATAAAAACGCTCGAATTCTTTGAACTTAACAATATTCTGGTTCGAGCGGCATTGCAGAGCGATTGCTATCATGTTTATTACTTCTTTATTAGTTTATTAGTTTTATCAAAGATTATATAGTTATTATTATTTGAAGTTATAGGGAATATCGTATAGTGGAATAGACCAAACGGCTTTAACGGTTTCTAACTTATCTTGCTAAAACATATTGCCAAGAAATAATTGATTGATGAGTGAATTCACGGATATCAACTAGCCAATAGAGAGTCAACTGCTAAAGAAATTCAATCCGATTTCAACCGACAATACTCTATTCCTCGACTCATCATCTTCACTTTTGATTTCATCTAATTATTCAAACTAATTTAACGTAAGCTGCGAAAGAACGAAAGCTCTCTTAGCTTCTTTCAATCTTGCTGGTTATTTTTTTCTCCTGGGTAACTATTGCCGACCGTTGAGCTTTAAAACAAAGAACCCCGCAGATCATCGTGCTCTTTAATAATCATATAAAACGTTAATTGATCGTAGTCTTTTCCATCAGCTGTGTGCGGATGAAAGGAGGCGATAAGTTGGCCAGATTATCATAAGAGTTATCTTGAAAACTAGATAACGTAAAGTTAAATTAACAAAGTTGAGTACAACTCCGAATAATGTCCTTCTCCGCATATCGCATATTGCAGATTAGTACATTTCTACGATGATCTTTGCCGAGAGTTTCTGCATTGCCGAGATATGGATCTTCAAAGCCGCTGAACTACCTCGGAGATATGATGTAGTAGTAAAGCAGTCATGAAATATTGAGATCTGCGATCTGCTGTGATCAAAAGTCGTGAAAAACTGAGTTCAGCCTTTTATTGCCGAGGTGTTTTAATACAACCGTTGTCGAGCGAATATTACCTTGCTCCAATAGGAACGTATCCAACCCAATCTAGACCTCAGTATTTTCTCAACCAAACAGTTCTGGAGTCTTCCGATAGGACGTCACAGTTCCATAAATAAGGACTTAGCCAACTTCTTGGTTCAGAGACTCCTAGTCGAGTTAAAGACGGTTCAGTTCCCTGGTTCAGTTCCCTGGTTCCGTTTCCCCGTTTGGTTATAGATGTAGAGTAGATGTACCGTTTCACAAGGTTTCAATAGAAAGATATAATTTTGCGGCTTCCAGTTTATTCTGGATCTATCTGTTAAAATAGAACAATTGCTCTTATCACAATCCATATAGGGTCAATTGTGGAATCATTTGGTAGTGCTGTTCGAATGTTCAAGGGATGTACAGTAATTAAGTTCAGATGCATCTCGTTTCACTCTTCAAATCATCAAATCTCAGATATTATCGCGGATATCGTCGTTCTTCATATCCACACATGGTGCGAATCCACCGATATCGGCGCTCTTTCACAATCGGAGTTTCAAGCGGAATAAATATCCTTTAAACGGCTTTATCACACAAGTTGGCATAATTAACTTGATTTAGCCGACCCCACATTGTCTCTTTACCCGTCTTCATCGTTACCCTGGAGTTGACTTAGTTCTATCTTGAAATTGTCTCGAATGCTATACGGGCTGCAATTGGTCTCTGTCTAGACTATTATTCTAGACTTTTTATGTTAAGACTTTTATCACTCATCTATTACATTCAATGCAAGTGTTCAGCCCGTCTTCTCCGTTGTGTTGTGGCTCAAATGCTCAATTACCCCACCAATTGCCCCAACCCTCTTGTCACCAACTATACCCCATGGGGAATTAGCGTAGGGTCAAGAAAGATCAAGATATCCAGCCTAAAATGAATACCGGATATTTCGCTTTGAAGTTCATATAAAGCTACTCCATTGTTTCACGATTCATATGCTCAAGCTACTAACTTACAATGACTATGGAAAAAGACTTGCAGGTGTATACCAACACCAAATTCGCCAATGGAATGTGGAGATTGAAGGATGATGTGGTGATCAATTGGGCTGCCGATGCTGTTAAAGTAGAGAATAGAAAGGATTCCATTTATTCACTGGTTGTAAGTCAATCATTTCTTGAATCCTATCTAACTAGTCGACTAAACCTGTCAATCATCGAGGAGATACTCTCAATGCGCCTACAGTCAGCATTAACGTTACAAGTCCTATTGAAGGAGTTGTGGGCGTGGAAGCTTATCATTTCATTGGAGGCACTCGTAACAAGCCTCGATTCAAGCTTAATACCGACAATTCATCTGTATCAGTTCAAACGTCTAAAAATTCCACCATTTTAACGTCTGGAGGGCTTTCTGCTGACATTAATACGACTCCGAAAGCATTTGCTATCGATTTCAAAGATGGCAACAAACTTCTGACTAAGATCGGATTCAGGGCACTAGGCTATGTTCAAGACTCTCGCGAACACACAGGAACTGCACGACCGTTCATGACGGCACAATTGCACTTGTCTGTACGCGAAAAGGTTTACGGGCTTGGAGAACGGTTCGGCCCATTAGCTAAAAACGGGCAACGGGTCGATATTTGGCATGAAGATGGTGGAACTTCTTCTGATCAAGGTTACAAGAATATTCCTTTTTATCTTACTGACCGGGGTTATGGAGTTTTTGTAGATTCTACTAGTCAAGTTGTATTTGAAGTGCAATCGGAGAAGACGACTCGAGTCAATGTAACTGTCCCAGGTGAACTCATTCGTTTCTATATAATTAAGGGTCCTACTCCTAAGGAAATTCTTACCAGGTACAATATCCTTACTGGAAAACCTGCTCTACCTCCTCCTTGGACGTTTGGATTATGGCTGTCGACAAGTTTCACTACTAATTATGACATTGCAACTGTATCATCGTTCATTCAAGGTATGAAAGACAGAGAAATCCCTCTCTCAACGTTCCATTTCGATTGTTTCTGGATGAAGGGTTTCCAATGGTGTGATTTCGAGTTTGATCGAGACAATTTCCCTGAACCAGCTGCCATTTTGAAGGAATTGAAGGAGAAATTCGGTATAAAGATCTGTGTATGGCTCAACAGTTATATTGCACAAGAATCAAAGCTTTTTGAACAAGGAGAAAAGGGAGGTTTTCTTATTAAAAAGACCAATGGAGAACCTTATCAGACTGATTCTTGGCAAGCTGGAATGGGTCTGGTCGATTTCACCAATCCTGCCGCTGTTTCTTGGTACAAGAACGAGCTTGTAAGGCTTGTCAAACTCGGTGTCGACTGTTTCAAGACGGATTTTGGTGAGAAAATCCCCGTTCGAGATGTCAAATACTTTGATGGAAGTGACCCACTTTATATGCACAATTATTACACTTTCCTCTACAACAAATGCGTTTTTGAAGTGTTGGAATCGGAAATCGGTACGCATGAAGCTTGTCTATTTGCTCGATCGGCCACTGCAGGAGGTCAACAGTTCCCTGTGCACTGGGGAGGTGATTGTATGAGCACTTATGAAGCTATGGCTGAGTCTCTTCGTGGAGGATTGAGTCTCACGCTTAGCGGCTTTTCATTCTGGTCACACGACATTGGAGGATTCGAAGGAAACCCAGAGCCTGCTGTGTATAAACGGTGGGTTGCCTTTGGTCTTTTGAGCAGTCATTCTCGTCTTCATGGATCTGGATCTTATCGTGTTCCATGGGCTTTTGATGATGAGTCGTCGGTGGTATTAAAGAAGTTTACTAACCTTAAACTGTCATTGATGCCATATATCTACGCCGCAGCCGTTGAGGCTCATGACAATGGTGTTTCGGTAATGAAGGCTACATTCGTAGAGTTCCCTGACGATCCTAACGCATGGTCTGCAGATACTCAATTCTTTTTAGGCGAAAATCTTCTTGTGGCTCCCGTATTTGATGGAGAAGCTGGAGAGGTCACTTATTACGTTCCTGAGACTGATAAGCCTTGGTATGGCTATTTGGATGGAAAACTTCGACCTGCTGGAAAATGGGCCGCTGAAAATCACAATTTTCAATCTCTGCCTCTTCTTGTCCGACCTAATTCCATCATTATCTCAGGAAGCAGCGATTCCACCGCTGAATATGAGTTTAACAGCGGATTTACTGTTAATGTTTACGCGATTTCAAGTGAGATTTCAGCCAAGATCCCTCATCACAAGAAATTGGGGACTTATGCCTCTACTATCACTGTTAAACCTAGTGATTCTGGTCTGGAGATCTCAGCTGAAGGAGATTTTAGCGATTGGAATATTAAAGTTCTTGGTGCTAAGGTTAGTGCTGTGACTGGAGGAACGATTTCAGGACAAGATAGTCTTGGAAATTTCATCATCAAGGCGAGTAAAACGAAAGTTCTCGTTACTTTATAGATCATAGATTCTAAATAAACAGTTGGCTAAATAACTTTGAATTGTTGCAAGCTTTCAACGGTTTCAACAAGAGACTGCTCAAAATCTCTGCCTTTAAAACCAAGCCACTCTGTGGACTTTCTGTTAGAGGCTGCTGTCCTTCCGCCGCCTAATAATGGCACCACATGCTGAGCCTGATATGAAAAGTAGCTCGCCAATCTTATAACCCAGTCGGGGATCTGTCGAGAGGGGATTTTATAGCCCTTATCTCCAAAATGCTTCTTCAACATTTGAGCTATCTCGATCATAGATACCGCTTGATTGCATACTACAAATCTCTGGCCAGCAGCCTTGGGGCTAATCATTGCTTTTAAGTGTAATTCTGCCACGTCTCGTACATCAACAAAGTCAAGGGTGATTTTGGGGCATGCCGGAAGCGATCCATCCAACATTTTCTTGAGACCTTCGATTGAAGGGGCTATTTTAGGTCCAAGAGTAGGTCCGAGGATTCCTCCTGGATTCAAAACAGCAAGCTCCAGTTTACTCCCTGTGGCAGCTTGTTTTTTCATGAAATCCCAAGCTGCTCTCTCAGCAAGTGTTTTGGATTTAGCATAGACATTCATTCCTGGTGATTCGATATTGGACCATACAGATTCATCAAACGGTTCTTTGCGTCCAGGATGCCCATATCCAATAGCACCAAAAGTTGAGGTCAAAACTACCCGTTTTACTTTGTTATCAGAAGAAGCTTTCAACACTCTAAGCGTTCCATCTACAGCTGGTTCGATCACGTCGTTTTCATTCTTAGGCTTATCAAGAACAACAGGCGATGCAACATGTAAAACATAATCACAGCCTTGAACTGCTTCATTCCATCCTTTATCTTCAGTTAAATTGGCTTCATAAAACGACAATCCTTTCACTTTATCATCGTGAACCTCAATTCCTGCTACTTTCATCATATCAACAACTTGGTTTTGACGCTCAAGGCTTCGAACTGTTGTCCTCACATTATATCCTGCTTTCAAAAGTACAACAAGGCAATGACTGCCTAAATATCCAGAGCCTCCAGTCACTAAGACCGTAGTAGCAGAAGGGAGGGAGGTCATAATGTAGATAGAAATAAGTCAAATAAATCAATAATTTATCGATGTTAAGTCTCCTATATAGGGGATTACTCGCCCTTTTATACTCCAAGGAGTTCAAAGTATTGACATTCCTATCAACGTCATCAAATCAGACAATCCTTTCCGTCATCTCATGTTGTACTTTGTTTTTTTGTTGTTGGCGATCTGGCAAAGTTTAAGCCAACCCTAACCTGGAACCTTAAGACTTTCCAACTTTTGACTGTATGATTGGCTAAAGGAGCTACGCTACGGGAATATTCTTCTATTAGTTACTTAAAGGATTAGCATCTTGATATCAGGAACATTATTCAGAATACTTAACAATAGAGCCCATTTCTAGCTGTAGAAAGGCTTACAGCTGAAATAGTTGAGCATGTTGCAGTTGCTACTCATGCAAGCGGCCTCCTAAACGTTCCATTTACTTTGCATAATGATTGCCAGTTTCTCTGGCATCTTTGGTACAAGTTTGAACATTTTTGGTTTAGTTTGGGGGGCTGAAGGAGAAAGCGGAGATAATGAGTTTCGGAGTCCGAAAATTGTACGGCTACGGCAACCGGAAGCATTTCGGAACATTTCAAAGTTTATCACCGGATATAAACGGCTTTAACAAAATAATCTATACATTGCCTGAATTGGCAGAATAGTATATTACTATATATGTTTGCTGGGCTGTAAACGGTATGCAGATACAAATATAAGGAGGTAAGGCATTCGCTAGGGAGGTGAGGCGTTCGCTGTGCGAATAAAATTCGCGTCCTTGATTCGCTCATACTGGATCCTCCTTAAAAAAGCGGTTATCCGCATTGTCAGCCTTATGTTTAACTTGTATGGGAATCAAACTAATTTTGTTTAATTGATTCAATCAATCTCTATTGATGTCGACTGATTCTGGTACATTTTAGTATTTATTCGCCAAATTTCCTTATATCGTTGGCAAATTATGGTATCTGCAGTTGAGCCGCACAGTGGACGGCGCAGTCCTCTGCAATGAATGAGCCGCAATAATGATATATTTTAATCATTGAAATTGTCCATAACCCCAGATTTAATCACAAGGCAACTCTTGAATCGATAGAAGCGTGAATAAATGTGCTGCTTATTGCCGATAATGCAATGGGTTTATGTAGCGACCGATAATCCGACACAGGAAGCCAGGAGACAATCAGCTAAGTGATCTATAAATTTAATATGCCCCCTGATCCTCTATTCAAATATCTAAAACTTTTTCACTGATTACATATCTATATCGAAATGTCGTAATTTAAAGCAATGGTGTGGTACCTTCCGAGAAACTCTGCTGAGACAATCAAAGAACTTGTGCCCTGAACGCTTTCATCTTTACAAACTCACATTGTAATCTGTTAAATATTTAAAATTTTCAAAATATTATTGCATTTTACAGTCTTTTATTTATTATCTTCAGAAATATTTCACATTGCCTCGGCATTACGGTTAGATCGCCGAAGACCATCGGACATGTAATGTGGGGTACATGAGTCGGAGTCCGGTATGATCGCCAATCTATTTAAGGGTCCATAAGCCCTGATTAATCCTTAACTGTAACATTTACTATGAAATCCACAGAACAAACTCGAGTTCCTGCCGCTTATATTCGTGGAGGAACAAGTAAAGGAGTCTACTTCCATGAAGATGTTCTCCCTCCTCCAGGAGACCTCCGAGACAAAGTTCTCAAAAGAATCATGGGAACTCCAGATAGACTTCAAATAGATGGAATGGGAGGAACTCATTATACTACCTCTAAAGTAGCTATTATCAAGCCTTCTTCAAGAGAAGACTGTGATGTTGATTATACTTTTATCCAGGTAGGCACCGGGGATGATATGGCTTTAGGAGGTGCCAATTGTGGGAACATTTCATCTGGAGTGGGTCCATTTGCAATTGATGAAGGTCTTGTTAAGGAATTCCATCCTGGTTTGCCCGAAGAGGGTCTTGTCACTCAAGAAGTTAGAATTTGGTGTACAGGACCTCAGCGTAAGATTACTGCTTCAGTACCCATAGATAAAGCTTCTGGAGCCTTTATTTCACAAGGAGATTTTGCAATTGCTGGCGTTCCAGGTACAGGAGCCAGGATTTGGATCAATTGGAAAGACACTATTGGTGGTGCTTGTGATAAGGGATTGTTACCTACAGGAAACGCCACCGATACAATTACTATCAATGGAAAGCCAGTTAAAATCACGCTCTGTGATGTGGGAAATCTATGTCTGTTTATCTCAGGAGCAGATGTTGGACTTAAAGGAGAAGAGAACGAAGAAGAGCTTGACGTAACTCACGCTGAACTCGTTCTTGATATCTACAAGGGATCTGCTTCTCTTGGTTATCCTCAGTGCATTCCAGTTTTCGTATCCAAGGCTACGTTAGAAGGAGCCGATGTTAAAACCAGAGCCATGATCAGATTAAAGGCTCATCATTCTATGCCTGGAACAGGATGTATTTGTACCACAGCTTGCAGCCGTATTCCTGGCTCGGTCGTCAATGGGTTTATGAGCCAAAAGGCTCTAGTTTCAGATACTCTAAATTTGCAACACAGTTCTGGAGTTGTTCCTGTGAGAGTTGAAGTCGGCAAGGACTCGGATAAGGTAGAGTTCAAGACTCTTGCAATTGCACGAACTAGCAGGAGAATCATGGATGGTATACTTTATATCCCTAAATCTGTATGGGACGGTCAAACGAACGGAACAGTATCAAATGGTGTTCATTAACGTAACTTATAAATTATGTATATGTTTAGTCTAAATAAATATTATCTATTGTCAGCATCCAATTTAAGCCCACGACTATCTGCCCAAGTAGGATCAAAAGCTGATGATGCTGTAAGTACCGACCAGATATTCATGTCGTCGAAAGTTGGGTCCAAGGAGAAGAAAAGAGCGTCTGCCTCTTCATGAAGTCTCAAATCTTCTTCTGTTAGCGGGGTAGAAAAGTCCGACGATTCAAATGATTGTGGATCAGACGGAGTTTCAGGCCAGTGGTTTGATTTTGGAGTCGCAGAAGAAGTGGAAGAAAGAGAGCAAGCGTCGGAATTTCGCAAATTTGCTGGAACATTTTCTATTGGAACTTCCAGAATGGCCTCGACCAATTGTGCTTTCGCCAAAGACTCGATACCTCGGAACAAAATCTCAGTTCTCTTACACAACATCACATCTTCTTTGACCTTATCTATCATACTCATGAATCTCTCCTTCAATGCCAGCAATTGCTGGCCTATCTCACTACTTGTATCCACTTGAGCACATAGTAAGAATAGGCAAGTTATTGCTTGAAATACCATGGGAGCAATGAATGGAATGCAGCCAAATAAGGGTCTTGGTTCATGAATTCGGATCAATTCGAGTCGATCGACTAGCAACGTGCAATATTCACTGAATACTTGGAGATTTTGGGGGCTGAATGACTCTTTCTTCATATTCGCTTGAGCTAAGAATCTTCGTTTACGCAGTTTCATGATACAAATACTCAGCAAAACTTGGCCATATGATAGTAATCGTCCTTCCAGCTCATCAAACTCGATTATGGCCTGTCGAAGCTGTTGCTCAAGTGAATCAAACTGCTGATAAATCGTTTCGAACGAAGTCATCAGCGCGCTTTCGGACTTAGCGCTTGATGCATTGTATGCCTGTGGCTTCAACGTAGGGTCATAAAAAGAATTCTTCTGATCTGAATCTAATAATAAACAGTTGACTTTGCGTAACAGGCACAGGGTTTTCCATCTTCGATTCATAAACAAATTGTCAAGAACAATACCTTCAGTTACTTGCTGCATTAGCACGCTCGGGCGTCCAGTTAGCATGCAAAGACCAGTTTCAAGAGTACAAAGAGCAAGCCAAAGCGTGGTTGAATCATCATCATCTTTACTGGATTCCTGCAGGTTCTTGTATCCCAGTGCATAATACGCAGATATTGCTTCGTACATGGTCTTCCATGCATCATCCATGTGATCTAAGTGCGAATGATAGTAGGATTTAAGTATCAGGCTTTGCACAGTATAAATAGAACTTGTCTGGGATCTAGCGGATGAAATATATGCTGTGTATAAAACCCCGGCATATATAACACGGTTATTATAGCCTGGCACAGCTGGAAGTCTCCATAGTCCTTCTCGTATCAACACCCCAGCAGCACATATACACAGTAGTCCATACAGATCTGGGGAAAGCTGCGGGGTTTTCCATTTTAAAGCTGCCTCCAACATGACTCTTTGATTCAAGAAAAAAGAAAACTCCTTATGAGCAAACATCGAAGCTACACAACATGTTATAAAGTTTATATCAAGCTTTTGAAATATTTCGTGATCACAACGTGAGGATCCATTATCCGATATCGCCCCGATCACTTGTTTATGTGCTATGATATGCTCTCTTGAATCTTGTTTCTTATGGTATGCGGCGGAATAAACATTACCTTTAAGTTGAATAGCAAAGCTTTTTTGCTTGGAAATCACACATTTATCTGCTATTCCTCTCATCTGACACGTTGAACAAGGAGTACTGAAGTTCCTGGCGATAAGATCACATTTTCGTTTAAGCTTTCGGCAAGGATCGCACGACGTATAACCTCTTGATTGATATTTCATTTGATCGAGTTACAATGTCAGTTTAAGATCAAATATTGTTGAGGTCGGAAGCCTAGATATAAGTGGAATTTGTGCGGCTCGTTGCGGAATTCCGCTGATTCGGCGTCTAACTTGCTTGGGAGATCTACATATAAAGGTTCCAAATTGGTGAATTTAAGGCACTATTTAACGGAGTTCCGTCATAGAGATGAAATGTAAGAGATCTATATATATAATAAATCACAATTGACATTGATCACAGAAAGAAGTACAATTTACTGTACAAATGGATAAATCAATGGAAGAAGAAGAAAAAACAATCGAGAAGTCCAACTCTACTCCTACTTTATTAGAATTGGACCCAAAAGATGATCCTAAAAAACTGAGTTTCAAAAGGAAAATCTACCATTTAATAGTTCTGTCGCTTATGAACTTTCATGTCTCATTTGTATCCGCCATTTACTCGCCGGCAACAAGCCATTTCATGGAAAAATATGGCGTATCTTCACATGTAGCTTCTCTAGTAACAACCCTTTATGTGCTGGGGTTCTCAGTATCGTCATTGGTGTATGCAGCTGTTAGTGAGGCTTATGGACGCAACTATTCCTGGTTCATCTCATTTTCGCTCCTACTGATCTTTCAATTGCCTGTGATCTTTGCTAAGAACTTCCAGACTATTCTAGTAGCAAGATTTCTTCAAGGAGCTCTTGGATCAGGAAGCTTGATTACTTTAGGCGCTTCTATGAACGACATTTGGTCTAGAAAAGTCCTTGCATTGGGCAGCGCTTTCAATATTATCACTATCTTTGCATCTCCTGCCTTGGGTCCTGTGATCGGAGCAATGCTGTTAGAATGGACAAGCCTATTATGGGTCTCATTGCTAGTTCTGATCCTTGGAATTGCTATTCTCGTAGGGTCAATATTTTTACGAGAGACCTATATTCCTATTCTCATTAAAAAGAGGGCCAAAATCCTTCGAAAATCGGGATTAAATGTCATGGCTCCTATAGAACTTCACCCTCTTACTCCTCATACATTTTTCAGATTGTACCTGAGACGGCCTGTCCTATTAATGAAGCAAGAAAAGGCTCTATTTTTTTTGGCCTGTTATATAGGCCTTGTATATTCCTTGCTATATTCATTCTTAGTGTCATTTCCCTCTGCTTTCTCTAAATATCATGGTTTCAGCTTCGTGGTCACTTATGCCCCCAATCTTTCTGTATCAGTTGGGGTCTTTGTCACCAGTATTGTGATGGTAGCATCAAATAATAGCTATAGAAAAGAAGCAGAAAAGCATGGGGGAGTTTCTCCAGAAGCAAGATTATGGTGGATGTGTGTAGCAGGGGTATTTCTACCTATCGGACTATTTTTATTCGGTTGGACAGGAGCGTATTCCAAAGTTCATTGGATTGTTCCCGTTCTAGCAGGGGTCATAATGGGGTATGCTACGTCATCGATATTTATTCTATCTATACTATATATGGTCGAGGCCTATGGACCATTTGCAGCCTCGGCTCTGGGTGCAAATGGAGTCATGAGGTCCATTCTTGCTGCGGCCTTTATTGCCTTTACCCCGACTCTCATTGAACGGACGTCGCTGCAGGCTGCGTTTTCCTTTTTTGGAGCTTTGTCTCTACTCTTGCTACCTGGTCCTTTCATTTTACGAAAGTATGGCAAGTCTTGGAGGCTTAATACTTCTCCAGTTTCGTGATAGCCATGTGTTGTTGAGTTCCGGTTCCCCGGAACTCTGGACCGACGTCTGCCCGCAAAGATGCTATTGAAATCTGATGCTACTGTTGTTATTACACGGGTTAATCTCTTCTTGCATATAGATACTGCATTGGTGAAGCCAGCATCTGGTTCTTGTGGCGTGATTGGACAGCTTGACAATTGATCAGCGGTGGAGGCAGTTACAGACGGTCACTCCAGTGAAAATTTTTCCGGCCAAATTAATAAGATAAACCGGATCCCTTAAGCGACTCATCCTACTTGTAGGTCTTCCTATTCTGACAGATATCTAAACAAAGATCTTTCGTAGATCAGAGTCTAGAGCGGGGTACATACCTCTCCATGCATTTCTCCAATCATGTTAATTGCATATATTTCTTGCCGTAATCTTAGAGACTGTGGGAATATAAATCGTTATTTCAAAAGATTTCCAGCCGTAATGTCAGGCTAAAAAAAGAGCAATAGATTCGTATTTGCTTCCATTGGATGCTGGAGCCTAGACTTCTCAACAGGTGGTTGTTTCAACAAACAGCAAAGTACCATATACTCATCACTTTCCGTTTATAGATTATCCAAAATTGCTGAGCTACTGATAGAGAATCAAGTGAGGGGACATTTGTTTTGCGCAGAGATCAATGTTGAACAGCATGTTACCCCATTCTTCACTAGACTGGAATGTTATCCGCACCCTCCCCAGCCAAAGAGCTATAAGCAAAATCGATAACAAAACAAGTTGAGTTGTAATTTTTTTTTCAAGTAGAGGGGAGAATCAATGGATTCCTTTAGCTGCTGTACTTGGTGCAATCAAACAACTAAGCAATTGGATTTAAATTCAGGAGATGTCTTGTGTATAGTTCCGTTCCCGCGACAGTATCCTGCATGTAGCAAACGAGGTTGCCGCTCTTCAAGCCGGAATCGACTCGGATGCGTCTTAATTGATGTGGAACTGATAACTGATTCTATCCATTCTATCCTATCATACGTCTACTGTGGAGATTAATCCGTGGAGCAAAGTGGAGAGAAAGCGGGCTCCCCGCATCCCTGCGTCCTTAACACCAAGGAGACCTATTGATTCCTGTGACTTTACAAATTATAAATCTAGTGGCTTGATATAAAATCATACTGTTATTCTACACTAATTACGGTCTACTGAGTAAATACTACTCAACATTAGCTTTGTTCAGAGCGGGGTTTTAAAAGTGAAGTTTGGGGTCGTTGCGGGGTAGCTGCGGGGTTGCAATCTAGTTCCCCACCCCACCTCCCTCTGAGGATCGTCATATTAAAAAATAAAATAGCCAAGAAATAACAAGAAATAAACCCACCACTAATCATAAACAAGCGGCTACAACCGGTTTAAGACCTTCAAAAATCAAGCTGTCTATTCACTCGGTAATTGTGTTAGTTATTTGTTGAACTGTTTGACATTGCGGGGTATCCTAGGAAAAAAGAATTATTATTTTCTGATTTATTTCCCGACCCTTTATAGACCGGGGTAATAGTGCCCTTTCTCTGGATATATAACGTCCTTAGAATCCCTATTTTTCATCAGTAAATTCATCAAATCAAAGTAGGTCCTGCAGTCCTACTATATTCTCCTCTTTCTCTCTCAACATGGCTACAGAATTAAAACCTCATCCTTCTGCATCTGCAGTCGAGGATGTTCTCGATGAACCTTCTAAAGCTGCTGAATTCACTTGGACTCCAGAAGAAGAGAAAAGAGCCATTCGAAAATTGGATTTACGACTGGTTCTACCGCTCTCACTCTGTTATCTCATGGCCTTCTTAGATCGAGGCAATATTGGTAATGCCAATACTGCCGGAATGTCTGTAGATTTGGGAATGTCTGACGGTCAGTACCAATGGCTACTTACTATTTTCTACCTTGGTTATATTCTATTTCAATGGTTCACTATGATGTATAAAATTGTTCCTCCTCATATCTGGTTAACTACAATAATCTTTGTTTGGGGATTGTCATCTGTTCTTCAAAGTGTAGCTCAAAATTGGGCTGGAATGATGGTTTGCAGATTGTTTATGGGTATTGCTGAGGCAGGATTCAGTGGAGGAATTCCTTTTTATTTCTCATTTTTCTATAACAGAAGAGAAGTTACCACACGTTTTGGATGGTTTATCTCCTTCTCTCCTCTAGGTTCATGTTTTGCTGGTGCCCTGGCTTATGGAATCACCCATGCCCACAGTTCCATTGCAAACTGGAGACTTCTTTTCCTTATCGAAGGTCTTCCTACTATCGTCATGGCAGCTGTAATCTTCTTTGTCGTCGCTGACAATCCAAGAACTGCCAAATTCTTGACTGACCGTGAAAAGCTTATTATTCTTCACCGATCAAGAGCGGGACTAGGAAATGAGGGCGTTGTTCATCACGAAGAACACAAGCTCAGCAGAAAGGAATTGTTGAGAACTCTTGCCGATTACCGTCCATTCCTTATGGGATTGACCATGTTCTGTTTCAATGTTTCATTTTCTTCCCTTCCCGTCTACCTGCCTGCCATTATCAAGGGAATGGGCTTCACTGCAATTAATGCTCAAGGTCTTTCCGCTCCTCCTTATGTTATAGCATTTTTCGTTACTATCGGAGCCACTTGGGTTTCCGACAAGGTCGGAAAAGTAGGTCCTTGTATGGTTTTCGTAGTGAGTTTTGGTATCGCAGGTTACATTATGCTTGCCGTTGGTACTGGAGTAGGAGTTCGATATGCAGCTACATTCTTTGCAGCATCTGGTGTATTCCCTTGTATTGCTCTTATGCAACCTTGGGTTATCACCAACCAAGGAAATGACTCCAGAAAGGCTGCTGGTACTGCCATTCTTATGATGGTTGGAAACTGTGGACCTTTACTTGGAACGAGACTGTTCCCTGCTTCCGATGCTCCTCTATTCCGAAGTGGAATGTGGGCTTCTGCTGGATGTTTGTTTGCTTCTATTGCTCTTATATCAGCTCTTGATCTCAGTATGTTCTTGGAGAACAGAAAACTGGATCGATTGTATGGAAAGGTGGACCCCAGTCAAAGTTTCATCAACGAGGGTATTTTGGACAAAGCTCATTTTAGATATCTATTATAGGCATTTAATTAATCAGCTGAATTAATGATTTGATTATGTTCTATCTCAAGTGAAAGTTAAAGATCATTAAACTGATGTAGATACATTTGAAGATGTAAATTAGATTGAATAAGACTTACAATTTTTATCGGCTGTTGTGCGCCCCGCTTAATTATTCCAATTTGGTTGAACTTACAGTCAGATGCTATCCAATCATGAAAATGGCTCCATTTTCCTTTCTAAATCCTACTAGTCTAATCCTAGAAAGCCTATATGATTTATGCCCCATGACCGCAACCTGTAAAACCAATGAAAAGTGTGGGGGTCCCAAATAGAACTTACGCGGCTGAATCTATTTCCAGAATTTATGAAGAACTTCTGTTGAGCTTCCCATTCGGAGTTAAAAGTGGAGAAGAGAGAAAGAGGCGGGTATAGGCTAATCGTAGGGGTAGTCGGAATGACCCCATTATTTTATCATTTTTTATTCTCATTGATTTAGAAAACTTAACTCTGCACTCAATAGATTCAGCTCGGTAGATAGATGGGCGGGGGAGGGGCCAGGGCCTAAGTATTTGGCCAAATGTGGGGTAGAAATTGATAATCCTAGTCGGGATAAGGCTGACGATCGAGCTTTTGGGGGCGGGGTTTCATCAAATTCATCAATTCATCTGTAAAAAACGTTGAGCAGTGATGGGGGTGGGGGCTAAAATACATAGAATGAAAATTGACCTAAGAGAACTATTAGTAACGATTAAGACGATCCAGGAACTGAGACAAGATGTTCAAAGGTACGAAGAAATAACTGCTGATTTAAATTGGTTGATCTCAGAGTCCAAGTTCTTCGCATTCTTAGCATTTCTTCACAATTTAAAATAGTTGGAGTTATTGTAGTCACTGATATTATTGCTATACAAAGAGAATTACTTATTTACTCAGAAACCTTCTTCCAGGCGATTCTATAATCTCGGCCTTTGAATTTATCATCGTCACACAGATCGGTGTAGAATCCAACCACGGAGTCAGCTATTATAGTCTTTGCACCGACCTCTTTAGAAGTCTTTAAAGCGTTCTGAATAACTCCAGAGCATAACTCCACTGAAAACCCTCCGACATAGTCTTTAGAAGCAGGAGTGGTAGGACTTAACCCCGGCACAGGATTACTCTTGGTACAGTTGAAATTCTGTCCTGTACTGACATTAATAACACTTTGAAGCTTTTGCAAGTCCAATCCAGCGTGTTCAGCAATGTTAAACACTTCACAAGTAGCCAAAGTAGTACAAGCACTCAAGTAATTGTTCAAGAATTTGGTGATCAAGCCGGCAGTATGATTTCCGCAGCGGAAAATCGATTCGTGCTTGCCCATCATCTTAAGAACATCAAAGATCGTAGGGAAAAGCTCTTCAGGACATCCCACCATGAAGGAGAGAGTAGCAGCTTCGGCCCCGAAAACCGCTCCTGAACAAGGTGCATCAATAACAACGCCCTTTCCAGAGGCTTCAATCTTTTGTCTGACCTCCTTTGATGAGTCAGTATCAATAGTACTAAGCTCAAGAATAAGTAGTTGTCTATCCGTAATTTCAGCATTTATGACACCTGTTTCAGGGTCCAGATACACACTCTTGACATGATGTCCATAGGGCACTGAACTCATGAGAATGTCAACCTGAGAAGCAACCTCTTTCGGAGAAGAAGCTATAATGACATTTTTGGCCAATTCCGAGTCGAATTCCTTAACGAAATTCTTCAATATAGCAGTATTAATGTCATAGATAACCAGCTTAGAATCAGCAGGGATCTTGTTCCGGATATTCTTGGCCATTCTATATCCCATAGTTCCGAGGCCGATGAACCCGAAGGATGAGGTGGAAACACTAGGAGGAAATGCAACAGTCATGATAAGATGATTGAGTGTTAGAGAACTTTACAGTTTGCAATTGAGAATGCCCTCTTTATATATATCGGAACATCCGCTTGAAATGCATTAGTGGGGGCTTTGTTGGCGGGGTCAGGCTATGGATACATATTGGGGGTGGGGTAAAAGCTATGATTGGCTAGACTTCGTCGGCCTTTGAAACGAAAGAATAAAATTATTATAAAAAGGGAACAGTCCGTCTCTGTAACTAGTTCTCTACAGGAATAATATCTCATTTCCAACAAAAAAGTAGTTGTGCTTTCAAGACTACCAAAAAAAAAATTACCCCACACTGAAACACCCCCACGAATTTCACAATGGCTAGCGCAAGAGAAACTGCTCAACAAGATCTGTACGATGTCGGCATGAAGCTAAGACGGGAGGTCCTAGGAGACGCCTACGTTGACCGCAGTCTGTCCAACGTTACTGAGTTCAACAAGGCCATGCAAGAGTTCACCACTGCTTACTGTTGGGGAGCTGTTTGGGATCGTCCCGGCTTGGATAAGAAACAGCGGTCGCTGATTAATCTCGCCATGCTTTGCGGATCGGGAAAATTCAACGAATTGGCTCTTCACGTCCGTGGAGCTTTACACAACGGTTTCACTGCCGGTGAAATCAGAGAGGTTTTCGTTCAAGTGTGTATATATTGCGGAGTTCCTTCTGGATTAGAGGCTTTCAAGACCGCCGAGAAGGTGTTTAAGGATATTGAGGCTGAGGGAGGTGTTATTCCTAAGTAAGCGGTCGCGAACCGACTTTAAGAATTATGTTGGCATGTCGCATTGCTAGCCAAAATTGATCATTCAAATATTAAATAGAAATTGATATAATGAACTGAATTTGCTTCGAGTATCTTTGTCTTCAAATGAACTGAACATAGGATATACGATAGTCGATACAAGGCCAACAATATTATCTGCAGATCGAATTTTATAAGTGCTTGTCGATAATATCGGTTGAGTAGGAGGATTTTATCGGTTGGGTAGACCGATAAAATATAGGCTGCTCCTTTACCAACCGATATTATCCGCCATATTATCAGCGAGTGTTTTTAACCTACGGCGCCGTATTGTTGCAGACCTCTGATAATAATAATTGACCTTTATTCGTAGTTACGGGCCACATTAATTGCCTCATATATTATTCGTAATTTCTATCGGCGAGGTTTGGGCCTGATGATATTCAGTATCGGCAAATCGGGTAACTAAAAATTCGCCGATATATGTTACGGATAATATCTGTCAACTCGAAACATCGAGCCAGGTTGCGAATAAAATATCGGCAATCTTTGGCCGATATCGGTCAATCGGCAGTATCCTTACAAAATGCAAAACAAAAGTCTTTTAAAAATATCGCTTCGTTTAAGCTGATAGGCCGTGAACTCGGGCTTCATCCTATTTGAAACAGATCGACGACCTTCTATGAATCAGGTCAATAGGCTAGGCGTTTAGCAGGATTCGTTAAGAGTCTTGGGCACTCCCATAATAAGGTCTCTACAAGCTACTGAGGACATCTATAGTCCCTTTATATGAATAGATTATATTATATTTAGTTTGCTAACATTGTCATGTCTATGCCAATTTTTATTTTGGAGTCCTAGAGATCTCTTGACTCTAACGATTCGATCTTGGCAGCGTAAATCATCAAAGCTTGAGCCATTTTAGGCTGCATTTCCCACATGGTTGTACAAGCAAATAGTTTGGACCAGGTAGAAGCAACTCTAGATGCCAGGCCATGAGGCGTACCATCACTGCTGTCGATATCCGGCACTTCTCTTAAAGTTTCAGCCACAAAATCAAGCACTCTCTGTTCCGGTTCATTTGGAGTGGAGATATTTTCCATCTGTAGTAGCCACTTACACAGAAACAGAGCACAGTGTAAATAACTGATAGAATGCTGTATGCTCCAGAACCAGATTCCCGTATGAGCAAGAGCGTTGAGCCCCATACTAACTGGAGCTCGCAGTGCTAGACATGAATGATGAGCAGCTTTGATTGAATTCATTGACCGGACTATAGCAGGCAGTTTCATCATTTCATTGGCAAGAGCATCAGGGGATTCATAAATGAGGAACGAGGAGCCAATGGAACTGAAATCTGCGTTTAATTTCATATAAGCCAGCCTTAACTGTGCTGTACTATTAAATGGAACAGGAGTGTTAAACTCGAATTTGGAGTTAGCTTCTCGTTCTCGTTCCCAAATCAATTGCCATTTCTTCAACGCACTGATGTAGTTTTTCCTTTGGTCAGCAATGAGAAATTCGTTATTCCACGAAGTTTGGCCCAAATGCCAGATTCCATTGAGCAAGCAGTTGATAATCATATGACAACCGAAGTTTCCTATGCGATCCTCCGCACGATACATCATTTCTGGAGATGTCACGCTACTGTCTGCCAACTCAGCCAGGATCTCTACGATTTTCTTGTATCGAGATGCCGAGTCTTGTTTTATTCTTGCCGTGACGGCTTTCCATTCTAATTCTGATTTGGAATGCCATTCCTCGTCAAAACAAGGTAATCCAATGTCTTTAGGGTAAAGCACTGTCGGTTGCACGTTGTAAGTTGCACAAATAAGGTTGGATAGAATATAAAGTGCACTTATAGTTCTTGTTAGTAATAATCCAGGAAATCAGATTCTTCACTCACCTTATTAATTCTTGTTTTTTAATCCACCGATGCCAATCCTCAATAAAAGTTACTTTTTCACGTTTGTTCCATGCTGTAGGAATCAATCCTGCGACTTTACCTAGTAGACATAACGAATATTTCACCAATTCTGGCTTCCCACTCCAGGCTCCAAATGCTATCAACATCATATATGTTTGCAATACCCATAAATCATCTTCTAAATGATGCTCCATCAGCTCGCGAGATACTAAATATAGTTTCTTTGCAAGCACGTTCTCAAACGAATAGACAGCACCATGGCATATCATAGCAAGAATTAAGGGAATCGGGGTATTTTCCACTTCGAAGCTCTCCTGATGAACCATTGGCATATGTTTATCGAACGCTATAAAGAATCCGTTGAGCAGTCTGGCCAATGCGTGCCGGCTTGGAAACGCAAATGCATTTTGTAGATTTTCTGGCAGTTGTAACGACTCGAATTTTTCCTTGACAAGCTGATGTTGAGTGTCCGATACTGTCACTCCATCATTGAGATATGGACGATGGTTATTTTCTAGAGATCTTGGAGAATTTGGCCTAGAAAGAACTGAAGGCCGTTCGGTATTTATGTTGTAGAAACCAGCTTCAATACCTCCTCCACTCATACCGGCGACATTGTCATGATCCATAATTATATGGTCGATATTATCCATCCACGATAAATCTCCAAATGAGATATCCGATTGAAGTTCGAATTCTTGACTTCCAACTGTATCTGGAGACACATGAAAACCTCCCATTGTTGAAGGAGGAGATATACTATTTGTAGCGGTTAATTCCATTGCAGTGTTAGAGGAGCCTGCTGTAGCGCCATTAACTCCAGATCCTACAGAATTGTGTCTTACTGAACCTGTTCCATTCACACCTCCTGTATGTGCAGCACCTACTCCGGCTGCAGCATGTCCGTTCTGTCCATCGTGTCCGTTTGTCGGGCTATTTCCAAGCCGTTGAATGGGAAAATCAAAGCTTCGAAGCATAGGTGTAGGATGCTCTAAAGTCACAGAAGTCGTACTGTATATTATTCGTTGATGATTTTTTGGACTTGCACTTGCAAGTAATGGTTTTTGACCATTCAGCTGGTCCGTCGTACTACATGTTCGTTGATGCCTTCTTAGCATATCATTTCTTGAGAAAGCCAATGAACATTTGTCACAAACAAATGGCTTTTCCTTGGTATCTATGTTAGAGAAGAGAGTTAATAAGTCAAACAGCTTCTGCGAACGTGTGTGACCGCAACATCTCCCATTTCATCTTTGTCCATCATATTCGTTCACTACTTACGCCTTCTTATATGCCTTGATAAATGCTCTGACCTGCTGAACGCCTGATTACAATATTCGCATTTATGCTCCTTCGCCTTTACTCTCGTTGGTTTTGCATCTTTTACTGTTGTTTTAACTCGTGGTCCCGCCATGGTGACCTAGGAGCATCTGGCCGTCTGTTCGCTTCAGAGGCTCTTTTTTCCCTGCTCTTTGACAAATCTATGTGCAGGTTTATATTTCGACCCACTGTAATTGAGTTAGATCTGCTCAAAAGTCTATTCAATTAAGCTCGTCAAGGTCAAGCAAGTTAAGAAAGGCGGGGTTAATAGAACAACTCTTTTTTCTCTTTTTACAGACGGGTTTACGTAAAACTCCCAAGAAAATAAAAATGTTCAAAATTCTAGCTAATCAGGTTAAATTCTTCCCGATTACGTAGTGCTTCCATTTTACTTTAGCTAAGCACAGGTAGAAGAGATGCCGAGAATTTGAGAGCTTTATTCGAGATGCAAAGGAAGAAGACTCGATGAATTGTTGGAGAGATTAGTAGTATACTATGTAGAGGTAATAAAGGTTTGAATATGGGTTGACTCTAGAGGCAAGCCAATCTTTCAGAGCATATACCCGATCTTATTTACCCATATAGCCATTCTTACCGTGAGCTGAGTGCAGCTTCGCAGGGCGAATGAACCTCATAAACTTCGTTAAGCCCTATGCAACTTTACATGAACACCTTCAGGATGAAATAATGCCACGGAATTGCTTAGAGTCGGCTGAGGCTCGTAGAATTCAGTGTCCACTTTGTCATATAACTGAACCAACCGTACAATGACATAAGACATCAGATTCAAAGCATATTGCTTTCCAAGACATACTCTCGGGCCTCCATTAAACGGGAGATACTGCCAAGCACTCTTGTCAGGATTTTGCCATCGTTCAGGAACAAACTCAAGTGCATCATTGCCCCAAATCCGCTTGTCTCGATGCATTACAAACACAGAATACGATACCATGGACCCTTTTGGCACGAACAGAGTAGATTTACCGTCAATTCCTCCTCCTTTTGGTAGGGTTGTATCGCGGCTTGAATACCTGAAATTGGCAGGTACAGAAGGGAAGAGTCTCAGCACTTCTTTAAGAACCCACTGTAAATAATCGCATTGACGTAAACTATCATAAGTGATTCGCTCAGCCACCTCACTCTGATCCTTTCCATCTCCATACATCTCTAAGATCACCGTTCGAAGTTTTTGATAGATTTGCGGATGCCTTGCTAAACAGTAGAAAGTCCATGATAATGTTCCTGCCGTGGTATCTCTTCCTGCCAGCAGAATATTCAATATTTGAGACCGAATGGCTATTGGATCTTGTGTTTCCTTTATCAGCTCGTCTAGAAATACGTATTTGTCGCTTATCTTGTTACTAGAGCCTTCCTTGAGATTCCTTTGAGCTTCTAAAGCACTTTGAACGTATTTATCCACATATCGATGCACAACCCGGATGTCTCTATACATTTCTGGGGTATTATAAAGGAAATAAAATATTTGAAGTTTAGCTCGTTTCGAAACATGAACCTGGCCTTTATCAAAGCATTTGGCGAATATTCTCCCTTCTCCATCGTCTGGTTGTAATTGAGAAAACGCTGAAGTTCCTAATAAGAATTCTGTTGAAGTGTCGAATGTCAAATAAAAAAACATCTTTTGAATATCGAATTGTCTACTATTGGTTGGAAACTTGGAAATCATCAATTGAATATGAGTTTCTGGCATTGTCAAGTCAGTCATTTGTTTCTTTGCAAATTGAGGCCTTAACATGGCTCTTGAATGTGACCAGCCTGCTCCATCTAATGTGAAGATTCCATCTCCCAGAAATGGAAACACATGAGCATGGCGCAGTCCAAGGCAGAAATCGTTGAATTGAGTTGAAAGTACAGCCTTGATATTCTCTGGATCAATAGTATGTACTGATGTCATCCCTAGCATTGTGGCTTGTACGGTTTTTGCTTCGTAAGGCACGAAGAACTCTTCAATGAGCTCTAGAACGTTCCGTGTCGTCAAACCCCATAAACTTTCAATCATGAATGGGATCCCCCACGGACCATAAGCTCGTTCTACCATAGCAGGTTTACAGTTCCATTCCTTCATAAGCGTGTTACGTTTGCGACTCGATAACAAGGACACAACGGCTAAATACACCACCGTGATGATGGCAACCACTGCTACTTCTCCTATAACCAAATTGCCCATTTTACCAAGACAAATGCAAAATATATGCAAAATATATCAAGTGTCAGAGTTCTATTTCAGAGTCTTATCTCAAAGTCTGAATTGCAGACTCTGGAATAAGATTTCTGCGGGGCAGGGAGGTTATATAAGGATATGGCGGGGTAAAAGGGAGAGGTTTACGGAGGCTTGATGCATTCAATCTACAAGCCTTTTCAACAAGGAGATCCTTAGAAAGTATAATCCAATTTATACGTTCCAACGATAAAGTTTATTCGCGTACCAATTTATTTTCAGACATACTACGGGGTCCGTCCGGGTCCATCTTGTAATTCTAAGTAGTTATTAAAATATGACTAGACAACTCTTAAATAATACAAAATAATACAAAAGCAATACAAAAGTAATACAAATAGTGATCAATAAAGAATAGACAATTGTATAACTTTATTTCTTTGAATTTTATATTCAGCTAAAAGGTCCATGCTACTGAAACAATCAATCAATTATTATCCTCGTGTTGTCCACGCCCAAAAACAAATCTAAATTATCATTCAATCATGTGTGAACTAGGAATAGTCAAGCTGAAGCTAAACGTCAATAAAATCCACCTGGGTTCCCTTGTGATTGACAAAATTCGTGCCACTTGACTGATTCAATATTGCACGTGAAATCTCAAGTCTTTGTCTCGAGACGGATTTTTCTACTTAAAGACTTTCTCCTTGTTGAATTTCACATGAAGAATATCCAGACTCAGTCAAGGGAGATATGCAGAAGGCTATATTCTCTTAAAACAAACATTTACTTTCATAGTGTTGACATGTGAAAGGTTAGATCCACGTGATAAGATCGTCATAGCTTCATAGGTAAGTGTAAGCGAAAGGATATTCAAGACTTTCAAGTATATTGTGCACAACTTGCTAGAAACTATCGATTAAGGTATCGATTTGATTGATTGAATAGATATGTCAAGATGATTTAATGATATTTTAATGATATGGGTTATCACACCCTATAAGAATACTTTATATTCATGAGCAGATGCTGATATTAGGTTTAATACTTCCAATTCTAGATGCTGCAAGAATTGAGTTTAAAACAGCAATGAGTGTGGAGATCCCGGCTCGGATATTCTATATAAAACTTCCATCCGACTGCTTTTTGTTGTGACCTCACATATACTTTATTTAAAGCTTTCTAACCATACTAACAAAAAATTTCACTGCTTCGAACTTCGGTTCGGTCGAGACACGGCTCAATCGAACTCAAGAGGTGACAGCCTGTACGAGTCAAGTTGCCAACCATCACGCAAGTAATCATAGAGCTGATAACTCGTCGAATGGATCAATTGTAACACTTGGTAACATTGTGAATCGGCATAGATGATGACGAACTGGATTGTTACATTATTCAACAATTACTTTGCAGGCTATTATTCATCGTTACTTCAGCTCAAGCTTTTCATCGCATAAATCCTTAGATTCAGAGTTTTGCTTACGAGAGAATCTGGAGAATTGGTAAGCTGATTAAGAACTTTATAATTATCTCCGCGGAGATCGATCCAACAGATCAAGTTTTTGTTAGATTCTCAGTCAATTGGTAAATCATTTTCAATATTGATTTAATCATTTGTAATAGAAAGTTTGAAGGAGTAGTGTTAGTTGCTGCAAGTAATAATTTAATAATTATTACAATTGCGTTATTAGTAAACTTCAAGTGCAAGTTCAATTAGTACCTGTAAATTGCAAAATGCGCGGTGACCTGACGTGACCGCGATCAATCAAATGCAAATATATAAGGCTTCAACTCCCCCAATATATTTGTATCTCAAAAATCTTAACTACAATGACTTATAAACCCACAGTTGCAGTGATCGGAATTAATGGTGCCGTTGGCTCCCATTTGCTTGAAGCATATAAATCTCCTGCATATAAGGATAAGATCCATTTCCCAATCATTGCTGTGACTCGCGATTCCTCAACAAAGACTTCTGATTCGGTCGTTAAATATGTCACAGCCTCTCCTGACGATGAAGCAGCCTTGACTAAAGCTTTCCAAGGTGCTGATGTTGTTGTTAATTTAGTGGGGCTGCATGGAAGTCATGATACAATTGCCAAAGCCGCAGCAGATGCAGGGGCTAAAGTTTATTTCCCATCGGAGTTTGGACTTAATTATGACAAGAGCAAATATGCTGCCGTTTTCGCATTCAAAGCCAACTCGGCCAAATACGCCAGGTCAGTAGGCCTTAAAACTGTCGAAGTCCAGACAAACTTGTTCTTGGAATGGGTTGTTGCAAATCCCAATCTTCTCCTTCTAGTAGATATACCTGAAGGATACTATAACAAGGTTGGAGACGGCAAACAAGTGATTACAGGAACGTTTTTGGCCGATATTGGAAAGGCTGTTGCCAAATTAACCACAATTCCTGGCTCGGAACTTCCTAATGTTGTTCAAATAAGCGGTGCTACTTTTACAACAGAGGGAATAGTCGAGGCTTACGAAAAAGCTTCTGGAAAGAAGTTGAAGGTCGTTCAAAAGAATGTCAAAGATCTTACCGATGTAGCCGATGCAATTCTGGCTGACGTTTTGAAAAGCAGCTCTGGATCTCTCGAAGGCGCTAAAAGTGGCCTTGATTTCATTCATGTCCTCCAAGCTGCTGTTGCTGTTGGAGATGTGAACTTTTCTAAGAAAAACGACAATGAATTGGTCAATCCTGGAGGAAAGGACTTTGAGTGGACTGATTTCAACGCTGCTATTAAAGAGTTTTATTCTAAGTAGAAAAGATTAGAACTTTAAGTTAAATATTATAAGTTATGAAATGTACGAGTTGCATCGGTTTGCTTTAGCTCATATCGGAAATACTCATGAACGCTACTTCTTCTGCTTATTTATCCTTCAAAACTTCAGCTGCATAGCTCTTCCAATCAGTTTTCCACTTGAAATATTTCTCTCCAGGATTCACGTATTCGTTATCATTTTTGTCAGCAAAGTGTACAGTTTTCTGCTCTGCTACAATTCCCTGTAACATTGGGATTAAATCCTCAGGCCCGTACGATCCTGAGTTGATCAGACGGTCCATTTTATCCAGAATACTCTGTGTGGTAATACTGGTGACTTTGAGAGTCTTTCCTGTGGCTTTTTCATACTCTTCAGCAACCTCATCTGGAGTATAACTACTTCCATGGATCTTAACCACGTCTTGTAACTCAGAAGGAGGTCTTGATCCAAGTACTGCCAAAGTATTGGCAATATCAACTACAAACGTCCCTGTAACTATAAGCGGACCATCAGAAACCTTGCTGAATGTACCCTTTTCAGTATCGATCCATTCAAAAGCCAAAACCTTGAGCAAAAAATCAAAAAAGAAACCGACCTGTAGCTCTACAACTTTGAGTCCCTTTTGTCGGGCAAGGTTGATGCTATGCACTTTAGCCGCTAAAAGTGAAGAATACTTCGAATTCTTATGGTCGACTCCATATTCCGATGGAAAATAGACCTTGACTCCAGCATTAGCAGCAGCAGATACAATCGCATCATGAGATGCATCAAGACCCACGAGATCGTATACCACATCGGTTCCTTTGAAAGCTTTTGTCAACACATCTTCATCAGCAATTGAAGCAGTGAAATATTTCACCAAATCAGTGTCCTTTGTCTTTGAAGAGTCTCTTGTTACCGCATGAATTGGGAATGTGAAATCGTCTTTGTATCGAGTCGTCAGTGCTTCGATAAGAGGTTTTCCCAAAGTGCCATTAAGGCCGACGATTGATACGGATGGCTTCATTGTGATTCAGTTTGCATTTTAAGACGACGGACAGCGTCCTATTTATATGCTCAGAGCCCGGTATCAGCATTCGTCCATTGTTGCTGACCTTACTAGTCCGATCTATATCGGCTAGCTTGCTAAGCTAACTCAGTTACAAATGTTAAACTATATTTCAAATCAACATTATTGCTAAACGGAATTCCGTTTCTGTCAAACGGCTTAACAGCTTTGGGTTAGGGCTTCGATCATCTCGTTGGCTTACAAATTGGTTAATAGAACGGATATACCAAATATTAACGGATATACCGTACGTTAAGTCTAATAATGAGGTGTTGAGTTTCTAATCTAGTGTTATTCCTTAAGTATAAGCTAGTGCGTAGATTCTTGATCTGAGGATTTAAGGTTTCGGACAGAAATTAGCCCGAGGACTTGAAAAAATAAGCGAGAAGCAAAAGAAGGAGCAATTGATTGCTATTCAATTGTTTTCACATTTGACAGTGCCTCGATTGTAGACAAATATCAAATATCAGAGTCGGTTATTATCTAATTGGAAGGGTTTCCCGAGAAGCCGATAAATTTTGGCAAACTGAAATATCTCTGACGAAACATCAAGCTGACATCTCTGGTCACTGGCTACATAATTCAAATAAAGTTTAAATCAAAAGACGACTAGTCAATGCGCTGTGCTCATTATGTTGAAGACAGATAGTAGTATCTAGTTTGAGGCAGTGCCATTGCTGTTTTTCAGTATGATCTGGTGGCAGACTGGTGCTGGAATTCTCCTAGAGACTCCGTCATGTTGTATCAATTATATTCGCCGATAAGACGAATATCATGAATTATTAGTTCACATCTTTTGATCACTATGAGGCTGTTCTTTCTCTGAATTGGCTCTTCGATGAGCTCTTGATCACCGATATATCGCAAATGCACATTCTTGCTTACCAGATTATCGGTTCATGTTAAGATCAATTGCCTCCAGGGTAACGATCTTCGATTCTTGACTATAGCCGCGCGCTCCTCGATAGGACCTTCCTATTTTGGATCGGGTCAGCATGATATGGTCGGCGAATAGTCATGGTTAAATACCAGATAGCTAGTCATTTGACATTGATATTCTCCTTCGTATGTCAAAGCTGCACGGAAAAGTAGCAATTGTAACCGGATCATCCCGAGGAATCGGCAAGGAGATCGCGTTGGAACTTGCTAGGCAAGGTGCCGATGTGGTGGTCAATTATCGATCCGAGAGTTCTGCAGTTAAGGCTGACGATGTAGTCAAACAGATTATTGGTCTAGGAAGGAAATCGGTAGCTGTTAAGGCAGATTTGGCCGAGATTTCCGAAGTCCATAGACTTATAGATGGAGCGTTGACTCTAGGTGAAAAGATTCATATTATAATCCACAAGTAAGTAGACTAAAGTCATGGATAGCTATTCTCTAACAGTGCTGCCAATGGAGAAGAAAGGTGGTTGAAAGATGTTGATGAAGAGTTCTATAATCTCCAAATGAACTCCAATGTCAAAGGACCTATTTTTCTCACCAAGGCAGCCCTTCCTCACCTTGCCAAGCCTTCAAGAATTGTACTGACCTCATCGGTCTCGGCAAGAATGGGGGTGGCTCAGGAGACGGTTTATTGTGCTTCGAAAGCTGCTGTAGAAGCTTTGGCTAGGGTATGGGCCAAGGAATTAGGACAAAAGTATAGCTGTACAGTCAATTGCGTCAATCCAGGCCCTGTAGATACCGATATGTGGACGGTAAGTGCACTGGATGAAGATTTCATGGCAGATATGAACCCTATTATCCAATCCACTCCAGCAGCTCCTCGGATTGGACGTCCTTCAGATATCGCGCCTCTAGTAGCCTTTTTATGCTCTGATGAAGCTGCTTGGACTACGGGGTCTGTTCTATGTGCCAATGGAGGCATGGTTATGAATTAGCTAGTAATGTATGTTACGAATTAGCTTGTAGTACATGTTAACCATTATTCATATGGTACATCTATAGGATCAAGTTGTCGACCTTATCCTGCTCAGAATCTCTCACTTTAGTGGCCAGCCATGTGGATGCATACATGTTGACGCGATCTATGCTCTCTCCGCTTCGTCGAATGGCAGAAGCACGGCAGCTGAAGCCTTCTTGTTCGTAGACGGCAATGTACCAAGGATGCGTTGAGGAACTCCTTAGTAACACTTGACCACTTGTGCTCAGGGCACGGTTAAGTGCACGAATCTCCTCTCTGGCTTCGTTTCCTGACTCGGGGAACCAATCCATATGGTCCATAACAACGGCTTTGGTAACACTTCCAGGAGAAATGCGCTCTACAACCTCATTTATAGTGTCGGTGTGTAATCTAATTCCATCCAAACCTCCCTTTCTCTTGGCCAGATTGTTATGTCCAGCACGCGTCAAGTAATCAGGGCAGTTCTCCCTGCTGTATTGTCCCATAAGACAAAGGAAGTAAAAGTAGTTCTCCTGGCTGATCAAACAACGCGAGATCAAGGGCTCTATGGTGTCGATAATATACTTTAGAATTCCTCCCTCAATCATAGATGCCTGGTTGACAGGTACTCCAAGGGCTTTCCATAGGAAAACAGGGTTGCCAATAAGTATTCTGGTTACAACAGGGTTGAATAGGGCCGGACGAATCTTGTTCTGCCAGATTTCTTCCTGTTCAGCAAGAGTTTTGCTAGTACACATACGTTTAATATCGTCGGAAACTCCAGCCACTTTGAAAACCCACTTGGCGATTCTTAAAGCCCATCTTGTAGACCCAGTGTCGTATAAACCAGAGCCCTCAGGCTTGAAGGTCTTCTTTCCAAATCTCATCCAAAATTGTAACGCATGAGAAGACATGTGAGAAGAGAGCTTTGTTACCAAAATGTCAATGAAATTCTCGTGTTTTCCAAGCCCGAAGATCTTCCACAGATCTTCGAATGGCAACACTTTAATAGCAGCCATCTTTAACTCCATTAAATGACTTTGATTGGGATTTAAATCAACACCATGAATACGACGAGGAGGTTCTTCCATAGCAGCATAAGCAAGGATATTGTCACCAGCCGAAGTGATGGCTACAACAGTATCATGAGGTTTCAAATCCAAAATGCGGATATCCTCAGCAGGATCTTCCCAGGTGAAAGCGTAGATATATTGGTCCTTGAATTGCTTATATTTGGGCAATTCTCCATCATAAAAGATTCTCCAGACTTCTTGTTGATAAAAGAATGAAGGATAGGGGAAATTACGCTCTACATTTACAATAGCAGCTTCATAGCCCTTTGACCGAATAGTGATTTCCGTTTGTTTGGCTTGTTTCTGATCCATTTCCGACTGTTGAATAGGGGCTAAATAAGGAGACTCCGTAGCCAAAGCGTTGAAGCGATGGGCGATATCCGAAGAATAATCCTTATCGCAACCAATCCAGATATAATAGGGGATTCCTCCAAGAGAAGCGTTTCTCATGTTTAAGCATTTAACGGTTCCAAATCGATATTCCAAGTAATCTCTTCTAGAAGAATCCAAATACACCCGATCGAATTCAAACCATAATCTCCAAAACGTTCTAGAGGCCCAGTTGACATGTCGAAGGAGTTCTCCTCCCATTGAAGATGAAGAGCCGGAGATAGTCGCGTTGGATTGAACGTAAAAGTCCACGACAGTGAAAAGTCCGTCTTTCGACAGTAAAGTCGACAGTTTATCAATAACAGAATAATAAGTAGGAATCATTGACAGAGAGTACGACATCGTGATAAGATCCACGTGACTAGCGATTTTCTCAGGTAAGGCGAAATCGTTGGCATCAATACACAGCACGTGTACGTTAGTCCATCCTTTAGTTTGGAATCGTTTAACAGCTACTTGACATAAAGAAGGAGACAAGTCAACAAGATACACGGCCTTAAAAGAAGTAATAGGTCGGTAATTGTCCATATGTTCAATATTCCATCCAGTACCACCTCCAATATCGACCCAAACAGCTCCATCGTGTTTCTTCAAATGAGCACTGCTTAAAGATAAAGCTGCCTCTCTTCCCTTGAGCAGCTTCTTTCTAGTGGTATCATAGATAGAAGCTTGGCCCTTATAAAAGCTCTCAAGAGCAGCCTGTTGGTTTCTTCCATGGTGAGAAATGGGTTTGAGAAAACAATTGTAGGCAAACAGCATAAGACTTTTAGCCGAGGCGTTTGTTAGAGCCAAAGCCAAAGCCACGCAGGCTACGACTGGCAAAACCACAATAAGTGACATGTTGAATGACTAACGAATGTGACGCAAAAAAAAGGAGGGAAGGTCCAAATATCTCACTGAAATTTCAATCGCGGATATGAAATGAAAAATCAGGGAATCTCCTTATATAAGTCTCGAGAGCTTTTACCTTTCTCCTGCCACTTGTCCCATTTTAACAAATTGAACCCCAATCGAACTGGTAGCCTATTTCGTTCCACAACAATTCGCGTTCCGCGTTGGCAATTTGCGCTGATACTACTCGTTCTGCAGGCCATTTACAGGCCATTTGCAGGCCACTGGTTCATTTGCATCCGACATGTTCTTGGGAGGGTTGTTTTAATTGGCCGAATATGGAAAGTCAATCAGCCGCACATGCACAATAAAAACGGCCGAATTAGTAAAATAAAGCTCTAATGGAAACTTTCAGATGAAATGCTCCAGATACGTTCGCTCGTTTATTAGTATATCAGCTCATTGGTTTTTTTACTAGTCGTGAATCGTTGTGTCAATTGTGCTCGAAAGAACATCAAGGATCATTAGTCCTCAATCTCCAATGGCCAATGGCTATCTGTCCAATTCTTCACGTCTAGCATTAAATCATACTTTCTCCTCGAGAGTATAACGCTGATCACCGTGTTATCAACTGTCGTCGTGATTGGTCGATCTTACTGTCGTGCAGGTGGACTGGGGAGGCCCCTTTTCCAGCTATTTGCTTTTTCCTCAGGTCTTTTGGCGTAACGGAAAGCATCCGGAATGAACGCTGTTGCGTGCAGTTGCACGTGCAGAATGCACGTGCATCGAGTCTTGTGAGATATTTCATCAGATTCGACAAGGCGAGGGCATGCAAAGTGAGAAGACACGACGATCGATTATTGGCTGGAAAATAGCCGACATGAGCCATGAAATGGGAATTGACCAGGCAGAATGCTGAATATGTTCAGATTGTAATCTATATTTGTGGTAAATGACGTATGAATTAGTGTTGAAGCGGTCCAAGTGGAAGCATTAGGGCGTGTGATCTGCATTCTAGTTAGCCGATATTATCGGACAAGTGACAAGTTGGGACAATTTTAATATCGGCGAAACAGAGTTATTTCCGATATCATCTCGACTAATGATTTGACCATCGTCCAGAGCTTATGGCCTACCATTGAATATCTTGTATTTTTAGCCAGTGACAATAAATAAAGACTACTCTTTAACGGTCTATATGTAGCCGGTGTTTATAAATAAAAATCAATTACAGTATTATTATTCTACCGATCGAGTATTGGCGAAATTGAGCTGATGTGATAGCGTTGAAACCTTTGGAATATAAATTTATAGATGGAAGCCTATTATTGAAGATAGCAGTTTCACACCTTGGTGCACCGCAAGACTACTTGGGATTTGACATTGAGCGTAGACACACAATATTAGATATCGGCAGGCCGTACGATATCATATCGTGAACAGCCCACCTTAGATATGCCAATTAGTGCCATAAAACCTGTTAGAACACTTTACGGTCACTTCTTGAAACGTGGAAAATATCGGTTGTGGGAGATCTTCGATACCTTAAACTCGCCGATATTGGCTATAGTGAGCAGCTCTATTAACGATCAACGGATAACCAGGTATGCTCAGAATCCCACTGACTGTGCACAGAGAATTGACACACTACACTGCCTATACTAGCTTTAAATATCTACTGTTCTATTAATTATTTATCATAAGTCCTTATCGTTATCATAATTGAAACTCCTTGTCCAGCCAATGCTTGACAACGGTCTCTCCCTCTTTGAATTTGGGGTTTTTGTATCGTACAATCACTGCAGCATGAGAATGCTTGTCCAAGGTGATATGTACAGGATATTTGTGCCAGGTAAAAGTATTCAACTGCCCGATAATCTCCTTTTGAAGAGGCTTTAAAGGCAACATCTTGACATTGGCCGAAGAAGTTGTAAGTAAAGGGGCAGTTTCAGAGTCCTCGTCGACTCCAGGATAGTTGACGGCTTCATACATGGATGTTAAAGCATCATCAGCTCGATCTTGGAATCTATCAACGATTGAAACGTCATTGTCCTGTTCATATTCGGTTTCTTCGACCAAGCCAGAGAAATGTAAAGATGAGTTATTTCCAGTCCAGAACCTCTTTTGACGAGTGGACGAGATCACAGTTTGATAAGAAGCGTTGATAAGAAATGCTAGGAACCACAGTGGAAGTATTGCCAATCTCACAATGGCTTCAAACCATTTCAATGCTTTTCCAAATAGATTCCCTGCTGTCCTTTTTACAATTGACCCTTCAACTTCAACTCTCTCTTTATTTGCCATTTGAATTTCGACAGGCTTTGAAAAGTCAATAATAGTAGGGCCATAACCTTCGATATAAGCTCCTTCTATATTCTTTGCAATTCCTTTATATGGGTCGCATAAAGAGATTGCACTGGTATAGAACTCTGTGCGGTGGTCATTAATAATATTAGCATAAAGAGTATGGGTCTTGAATCTTGCCAATCCGGTCATAAACATTGATCTCGGCTCAACTATATGCCGAAGCAACGGCAGCTTTTGTTTACTATTCCTAAACTCGTCTTCAAGAAACAATTGTCGAGATGTATTAGACATAGTCCAAGGACCAATGAGATTGAATAACCGGTGAGAAATCCCTGTTCCTAATGCTCTTACTCCGACATGAGGTGTGCAAAAGGTAGTAAAGGTAACAGGAGTGATTCGATTGAACAATCCTCTTGATTCAAGTAACCCAACAGCATATCGGCACATTAGACCTCCTAAGGAATATCCTACAATTGATATCTTTGTAACTTTATCCTGCTCAGCATTATCACCATCATCTTGCCAATCTACATCTTCTCCCTCTCCTCCCCTCTCGATTAACTCAATTTCTTTCTCGATTTCGTCTGCTACACGAGTTCCACAAACATCTATTCCATCATAGGTGAAATATCCTTCATTCGAATGCGTTCTATAAACAATTATCTGGTCTTCTCCTTCGGCCTTGCCATATCTTTGCTCGATTTGCGATGCCACATATTCAAAATGTGATACAGTTCCCCAAAGACTAGTTAATAAATATAAATTTAGGACAAAGTCTGCTACTCACCCATGAACTAAAACCACTAAATGATAAGTCATTATACTTAAAGAAAACAGTGAAAAGATCGTTATCTCGTTAATATTTGATAAACTGCTTGATGATTCCCAACTGAAATCCTCCAAGCTGATAACGTTGGGAGATCGGCACAATGACCGAGTCACATGACTGATAAGTGGCTGATATTCTAATCCGCCGTGCCCTGTACGAGTTCGTAGATAAAGTTTCCAAAAAGGGGGTGCTGGTGAGTCAGATTACCCGGACGAGCTTAAATGAATGTTAAAAACCTTGTTGGCTATTTGCTTTTATTAAGAGAGTTCCGATATCGGCTATCTCTTGCGCTGCCGATATGATCTTGCAGTAAATATCGGTATAATGTAATGTATACATAAAAGATCTCTGTTGGCTACGATCTCTGAAATGCCCTTGGAAGTCTACTAGCTATACCTACCTGCAGCTCTTAAAGAACAGCTGTTGCAGGTCTTCCTGATCTTCTTAAAGAATCAAGTTCTCAGCGAGTACAGACCTCCTGAACTCATGGCAACTCCATATGGAGTTAACAATGCGAATGTCGGCTTGTTTTTGGGATACTGTATCAGCTGAAGTCGTTCACATTTGCATTCACATAAACTGCGGTCGGTGCTATTCGAGCGACTACCGTACCGCCTAATATTCATATCCGCAAACCTTTGACAGCCCCAGAATTCCAGCACTCTTCACAACTTGAAATACATAGGCCACTGAACTTGCTACATTCAGGCTATCTTTGGCATCAATAGGCACAGAACTTTGAGCCAGCCGTCTTTTGATTTATTTTTGACTATCTTGTAGCAGAGCCTTGGCTAGAAAGTTGTCTAGTGAGTCAAAGCAGAACTCAGCCTAGAAGGATTCAGATTGTTAATATAGTTGACGATACCGAGTATCCATCTCTCAATATGCGATCGGTTATAATCTATCTCGCCGTTAAATTGTGCTGTTTATAACTCCATTCTGTCTCAATGGCCCATCAATTTAATAGGTTAACTAGACAAGTTGTCATGAATGTATTTTGAGAAGTTACGCATAGAATTGTTGCATGAGAGCTCTAAGCCTTAACTCCCGTTAGACGCAAAGTTCATTATGGGCCTAATGCGTCTAGCTACCTTCAAAGAATTCGTGTTGGACTGAATGCCTTACGATAGTATACAATGTCATTGTTTGATGCTTGAACGCGGCAAAGAACTGCCAGTTGTTTCAAACTGTTAGACATTATTCAAGCATTTTAGTCCAAAGGATTACTATAGATGAAATATCAGAGGTATCCACTTGACAGTTAACTTAAAGCTCAGGACCTACGTGAATAGAATCAATGTCTTAGTCTTACAATCAGAACAATCTTCATGTCTAATTTAACATGCAATAAATATTAATACAAGCTATCTATGAGGCTTATTTCTTAGCCAGTCAAATAATCTGACTGCTATATTAGGTTTGTCAAAGTCTGCCGAGCCCAGCTCAGCGCTTTTGCGCGGGATAGCAACTGCTTTTCTTGAAACACTTGAAGAAAATGATGACGAAGGTCGTGGAGATGGTGAAGGAGGGTTCGTCAGGGTGAGAGTGATATCCTCATTGCGGATTTCAGGCCCTGGTTCACCTAAATCAAAAGTATTAAACGATTCAGAATTATTTGGCAGAACCGGCGAGTTATTTGACTCATCTGGCGGATTTGAGTCATCGAGCTTGTGGATACGGTCTAATTGGTCGAAATTCCTAAATCCAAAGAACAGGCGATCTTCGTCCAAAGCTCTGGACGGTAAGGCAGGCACGGCAAGCGCATTAATCCCATAGCCATGTCTTAATCTGCGGGAACCGGCTGAAGAAACAGAGCTCGGAAGAGAGATTTCGGATGAACATTCAGAAGAAAATAGTCTTGGTGAAGGATTTGCTGCATCTACCGGCTTGGCTACGGCTTCTTCCTCTTCATCCTCTTCTATGATGGTCTCATCAGCATCTAAAGCAGGGCCCATCATTTTCCGTTTCATACCTCTTGAACCGCCTCTCACAAAACTGTTGCGGTCGTCTAAGGCAAACACTTCTGGAGCAGATTCTGTACGGCGATGAAAAGTTTTCGTCAGTGTATTACGTAGTGAGGAATGTGAAAGAGCCCCTAGAGCAGCGTCGAGGTCAATTAGAGGCTCAGGGGCTGCGAAATTCGTATGATAAGCTTGAGTACTCTCAGTACTGGTCTCTGAGCCTGACCCAAACGTGAATCCTGTATTGAATCCAATGCTGGAATTCGATCGAGCATGCCGTTTACCAGACACGCGAGTTGGTACTATTTCATGAGCAATAGAGTTAGCAACATCTCCTCGACTCTTCTCCTTTCTTCTGAACTTGATGAGATTTCCAGCCCAGGATTTCACCTTTTTATGACCCTTTTTCTTTGGACTGGCCTTGACAGGTTCAGGCCTTTCCAGTTGCGACATGGACTTGTGAGAACGGTGTTTAAGGGCAGAAACGATGTCTGGAACTTTGGCAGGACTGAAGTCTAGACGGACAGAAGGATTTCGAACATCTGGAGGAACAACGATTTGAATTACTGGACTATGAGTGCCTGTAGCAACCGATGCATTACTGGCATTGTTAGTCTCTGGTAGAGAAGTCGAAGAGCCACCGAAAGGTAAAGAAGAGCGAGAAGAAGAGAAGGTCAATGCTGGAGAAAGCGGGTTAGCAGGGTGAGAATGGGAATGAGAATGGGAGTGTTTAGGAAAGCTTTTAGGAGAAAACTGAGGTTTAAAAGGTTCTTGATGTCCTTCTAAAGAAGTTGTTGAAATGCTTTGTCCAGGCTTGTCATTATTTGGAAAGATTAAAATGCCCTCTTTAATCTTGAAGTCCGAGGAAATGGCTTCCGACCGTCGATGAGCATGTTTTCTATGAGGTGACCTTACAGGAGTCGTTGGAGCAGAGGATGAGAGCAAAGGCGAACCAATGGCACAGCCTGTGGAGTGATTAATATTAGCATTGAGCCCAACATTTTGGACATTTGCAGTCTGAATATCTAGAGGCTTGGGCAAAGGAAAGCAAAAGTCTTTTGCCTGTAGTGTTAAGGACATGCTGTTATGCTGTCATGAGAATGAATGGATAAAATACAGCGAAGGACGATGAATATTTGACGATGAATGTTTGACGATGAATGAATGAATGAATGATGATGATGAAGATAATGATGATGAAGAAGGCTGTTCAGTGCAAAAACGGTTGAGAAAAATGGACGTGGAGTAAATTGAGGACCGGGAGGTGCGGAAGAAATGAAGAAATTAACAAGGAAAAAGCAACGAGCTATAAACTGGAAAAAGTAACGACGGAATAGAGTAAAGAATAGAAAATAGAAAATGGAAAAATGAAGCTGGTATAACAATAACGATTGGATCACCATATTGTAGAGTATATTCCACGATAATGAGAATACAAAAGTTAATTTGGTTTTCCTATCGATTCTGTAAGACTGTAGAGACTACTATAGACAATCACCGGATAACTGTCATTATCAGGGTCATTCATGCAGTATTCTTTGTTGTGCAGTTACAATACTGTCGAATGCTGATGTGAGCTATTTTCCTATTTCCTGTTGCATTCGTTACTCAATTAATTAGCTGTACCATGAGAATTATTTCTCCTGCCCTAACCGTAGCCTACTCTGGCCATCCACAGGCAGGGAAACAACAAAGAACACCAGAATTCGTGGGACAATACTTAAAGTAGATCCCAACCCGGTAGTAAAAGGTCGATCCCAAGGGGTTGACCAATTACTTAACAAGGTTAGTAAAGTCTGGGCTGCTAAAGCAGTTTAGTTCGTTGGCGGAAAGTAAATTTTAGTACTGTGCTATTTGCGTTGAACGGTATTATGAAATGTAACACGGTACTGGCCTAGTAGATTGATTTATGTGAATATTGGTATATATTTCAAGCTGAATTTGAGTACGACGACATTACGTTGCAACTGGTCGATCATAGAATATGATATTCAGCGTCCCTTGAATGTTATAGCTTATTGTTCAGCTATTCATTCGAAATTATACAATAATTTGAGATAAGACATTTAGTCGATCATTTCCACTTTTGGCGGTCCCGAAGTTAAAGTTTATATACTGTTCGCGTTAGAAGAGCGATCATGACGTGGATCGGGAAGGTGGTCTGTCTGTTTTGAGTTTAAACTAGCAAGTAAAAGCTGTCTCGAAACATATCGTGGGTAATTTCAGTACAAAAGAGCTGACGAACACATTTGAGGCTTCGGAATCATCAGTATCATGATTCCTATTTCAATTTCGTCTTACAGCTTGCAACTAAATTTCCTAACACTATACGCATGGTTGGGTATAGTTTGGTTTGTGCAATCAACTTTCGTAGTTGAAACTTAAAAAAACAGCCACCGAATTTAACCTTGGGTGTTTTTCCTATTGAACCGCTAACCTTTTGTCGACTAGTATAATTTTTTAGTAGCATTTTTTTTGCAGCCAAATCTGTTGTAATATAGGACAGCCACTGAAATGTTTAAGTTTTCAAATAGTACTGGCTCAAGGTAATTGTGAACTAAAGGATTACTGTTCTATAATCTTAGTTCAAATATTGAAAGCTTTAATCTTGGATTACCAGTTTTACTTCGATAGCCCTCTTGTTCTTGAAGTACGATTATTGTATTTGTTTTTTTGATTTTTGATTTTCTGTGTTTTGTTTGGGTCTAAAGTGCCCCAAACCGGTTAGTACAAAGCGGGCGGATCTTCTGATCAGCGTGCCTTTCTCAGCAATAATATTGAAGAGTCTTATTTACAAGTTACTCGATCTATTCATCCAGTACTGGATTTACCAAGATCGTAAATAATTTGAGTTGACTGTCGCGTTTCTTTTATTTTCTAGCTAAAAAATATCCAAAAAATTATCCAGAAAATATTACGACTCAAAACCTCGAGTAATTTGTCAAAAAAAAAAAAAAAACCTCTTATCTGACCCGCGCTCGCCCGCAATTTAGCAATTTCCGGCGTTTGTTATCCTCTCAAGTTGACGTGCATTACGAATTAATATCATACAGTTTAAGTCGCTCGGTTATTATTGTAATCCTAATATTATTAAACCAAGGCACCAGATCTGTTATTTTTAGCACTGAACAGCTAGCTAATACAGTATCTTCTAGATGACCAGTCACAAGACTTTGATCAAAGTGTAATTAATAGTCCCTCTGTCTTTACGAGATCTCCGAGAGATATCCGATATTCGGATCTGCCCGATCGATCCTGGAGATCTCAGCAGTCTTAGAAATACAAACGATATTCATTACGTTTCTACAAACTCTGATAGCCTTCCATCTAGCGATCCCACTCTAGTACTCTTTGCATCCATGTTCCACCGTCATAGTGGCTGATCACTGGCTCCTTTCATATCCCTTTGTGGGTCTTAATTTAGAAGAGTGCATTAAGTTGGCCAAAGTTTAATCAAGGTTTAAACTCAATATCTCTTCATTACTGAATATGCATGAGTTTTATTGGCACTGGATTAAGAATGAAACCCGTCACTAACCGTGCTGCACTTACTAGTCTAGTCTTCTAAGTAAACGAACTTAATGCTTAAGGCGCGCAGAGGTTAATTGAACTAGCCTACTTATTATTGGCAAAATGAGCTTCCAGTTGCAAGATGTATACGTCAATAATCGGAGCTTATAGGTTATATGAGCTGTACAAGAATACGATACAACCGTTTTCTGCTATCAAGTTAAACACTTCATTTCAACAGTCCTTCAGATGGAAAATGCTTTACTCGCAGTTCGGAGGATTTGAAACTTACACTGAAAGTTCACTGATTTACTTTACCTATCAATATAACTCATGGCCACTGTAATTCTCTAAGTTAAAGCGTCAATCTTCGCACTCGGTTGATCTCCGTATGAAATTTCAGAAATGAAATAAAGTATGGAGAAGTTCAGCTCCTCGAGGGTTAGGTCATGACGTCAGAGTTACCCTCTTTTACAGTTACCCTCCATTGCTCCGCTTGACGTCCAGGTTAACCTCATCCTAGGCTGTGTTTTCATCTTCAATCATGTCGTACTCAATTGATCTGTCGACGCATGGGAAAGAGCTTAAAAGTGCTTATGATGATGTTATCAGTAATGAGCCGGGCAAGTCTTGGGCAGTTTTCAACTATGAAGCCGGTCAATCCAATGTGTTAAAGCCATCAGCAGAAGGAGGTGAGCAATCCAACGTAAATTCTAGTACAAATCTAACTAGACGACCTACAGGACTTTGTGGAAGAATTCGATGATGGAAAAGTTCAATATGGTTTTGCTCGGGTGTCGGATTCCGACTCTTCGATGCCAAAGTTCGTACTAATTGGATGGGTTGGAGAAGGAGTTCCTGAACGCACCAAGGGCTACTTTAACGCTCATTTCTCCACTGTAGCACGGTATTTCCCGGGGTATCATGTTCAAATAACAGCCAGGTCTCAAGAGGACTTGAGCGTATCAGGGATCCTTCAAAAAGTCGGCACTGCTTCGGGGGCAAAGTACTCTGGGGCTTCTTCTGTGCCATTAAGGCCTAAATATATCGTAGCTACATCAGGTGCGTCTGAAGAAGACTGGGGTGATGCTCCTGCGATCGTGGAATCTGAAATCAAAAAGGTTCCTTCGGCTTATAAGCCCACAAAGGTGGATATCTCTGCTATTCGTCGACAATCAGCTACTGAACGTGAACAAGAGTCAAAGCCTATCGTAATCAAATCATCGTTTGAGCGTCCTGAGCCTGTTCGAGGTGCTTATGAACCTGTAGGAAAGGTAGACATTGCTGCCATTAGGCAGAAAGCCAAGGATTCCAAGTTCAATGACCGACCCAGCCCTCTACAGTCTTCGTACAAGCCAGTAGGAAAGGTAGACATCGGTGCTTTAAGATCACAGGCAAATAGAAGGGAAGAGGTAGAGCAGCAGGAGCCTGAGAAGCCTGAGGAAGAAGAAGAAGATGCTGCGCCTAAAAGTGTAAAAGAAAGAATGAGGAATTTTGGAGGGGCTAAAACTAGTTCTTATACTGCTCCTGTTTCGTCTAGCTCTCAAGATGATGTAGATGAGGAAGCACCGAAAAGTGTCCAGGACAGAATGAGAGTGTTCAGTGGAAGTGGCAGACTAAGTGAACTGCCGAAGCCAAAGGTCAGTCATTCCGTCTCTAGTAGGTTCCATCCTTCGAGCTCGGGAACCGTTCCTCCTTTGCCCGTGGAACAGTTCAGTAGTAAGGCCTCGGTTATTGGCGGAGCCAGTAGGGACTTTGGTTCTGAAAACGGCAAGACTCCTGCTCAGATCTGGGCCGAAAAGCATGCAAAGAAAACTGGTCAATCGCCTGTTGCCGCTCCTGCCCCAGAACCCGTTCGTTCATATGAGCCAGAAGAACCCGAGCCGGAAGAACCCGAGCCAGAGCATCATGTATCGGATCTGTCCAGTCGCTTCCAATCCACGTCAATCGACGAAGACAAACCTCCTGCTATTAACTATTCCAATAGGCCATCTGCAGCTGCTGTGTTTGATAGGCACCAGGAGGAGGATGAGCATGAAGAACCTGAAGAACCTGAAGAACCTGAAGAGCCTGAAGAAGAGGAGGAGGAGGACAAGCCTCCGCCTATAAATTATGCCAATAGGCCTGCGGAACCGGAAGTTCCAAATCTTCCTAAGAGAAGCCTCCCCCCAGCTTTTGTTCGGCAGCCGGAACCTGAACCTGAGGAAGAGCCTGAACCGGAACAAGAGCCTGAACTGGAACATTCTTCGTTTGCAGCTGATCAGCAGGCGATTAAACAAGCTTTCGCTGGAGGGATTCCCAACCCAGCTGCCGTGCCTCCTGTTGTTTCCGCTTCTTTAGCCCGTGCTATCGTCCAATATTCCTATGAAAAAGATGAGGAGAACGAGATCGCGCTTGAGGAGGGAGAAATCGTCATCGATATTGAATTCCTGGACCCTGAATGGTGGAAGGGCACCAACTCTAAAGGCGAGACAGGTTTGTTTCCGTCTTCTTATGTTGAAATAAAGGAGGGAGATGCCGGGCATGCCGAACCTGAACCTGAGATCCACGCTCCTGCTGCTGTACATGCCGCACCTCCTGCGGTTGCAGCTGGCCCTTCGGCTATTGCAGAATACGACTACGAAGCTCAAGAAGAAGGCGAATTGTCTTTCCCTGAAGGAGCCAAAATCACCGATATTGAGTTCCCTGATGAGAATTGGTGGAGCGGTGTTTATAACGGCACCAAGAACCTGTTCCCGGCAAGCTATGTTCGATTGGAAGAATAATTAGGATTTAGTTGTAAGAATGTATGCTCTATCAAAATAGGCAATTGATTGTGCACATCCGTATTGCGGCTTAGAGACGCCGCACCTTGCAATACCGCACCTATGTCTTCAAGTTCTATGACAACTTATTATTTTAATCTACTTATTACCCGTTAGAATGAAAGAATCTAAACATGCAATTCATTTGCACACAATCTACAACTTGCTGGCGAAATTCTCCACCCAACTTTCGACCAGAATCTTGCCTTGTCCAGGCATATTCCTCCTATTGACTATCTCGGCATGACTGTGAGTGCGGAACAAGTGTACTACATGCTTTTCCCATGGTAGTTTGTTTAAAGAATCAATCATTTTCAAAGTTTTTTCATCCAGTCGTAAATTCTTTGGACTTTGTTCAAGTATAGACGTTAAAGACTTTTTGGAAGTTGCAATCTCGGCTTCAGTATTGATATTGGTCGCTACAGAAGCCTGTTCTGATTGTTCGGACTCTTCAACTGTCTCGGTGACTTCCTCAGGTTTACGATGGTCATGAGAAGAAAGCACCTCATCGACCATATCACCAGTGAACTGAGCTATTTCCTCTGAAATCGAACCACGACGGCGTTGTGTAGACAGATGATCGGATGTAGCCATTTCCTTTTCCAATCTAGCCACTCTACGAGAAGAAGCTAAAGACGAAGTCGTTGTAGCAACAAGTAATACAGGTAAAAGAATAGGTGATAGAACTAATAAAGTGGCCAAGAATCCGAAATCTCTGGTGGTATATGTAGGAATACCGTTTGACTGCGCAAGATATCGAGAACGGGCGATATCGACTATAGGGAAGTTGAGCTTGTTATCACGTACCGTGCCTCCTCCAGACTCCCTCTCAAGAACATTGCCATCAACAATAAGCTCATCGTGAACTGAAGCAGCAGAAACACTAGAAGAAGATGTTTGTGATAGTAGACCTATAGGAGGATCCTCATGAACAAATTCTACATGATCCATCTGACTGAAAGGATCACGGTCACAAATATATGAAGTAAAGAATGCAACGGTGCGATCTCGTACGGAATTCGCATATAATATCAAATGTTGGAACTTGGCCAATGCTTTATAATATTTACTTGATGGTTCAGCCATTTCCTCGATAATTGGAGTTTCCCGGAACATATCACGTCCCGAAATCCCGAGAATATTAGAACCAAGAACATTTCGCAATTGTCCTCCAAATGATGTTCCATAAGATCGAGCTCCAAGATGTGGAGTTGCAAAGGTCGTGAAGATCTGGTTAGATGACAGAGGAATTGACAACCGCAACAACTCAGCGTCCCAAAGGCATTACTCACCACAGGCCTAAGTTTGTTAAAAAATCCTTTGGAATCCATTTCTCCAATAGCATATCGACACCATAAACCTCCTAAGCTATATCCAACCATACTTATAGAGTTAAACGCCACACCATCCTTTTCCTTCTCCTTGACAAACTCCTCGATCTCAGAAACAACTCGCAAACCTCCTATACGGATTCCATCATAAGATTTCAACCCAGCGTTGCCTTGAATAAGGAGTATTTCGACATTTTCGCCCTCGAACCGGCGCTTTAAGGTCTCTAAAACAAATGCCAAATGCGATGGATTGCCCCAGAATCTACATTAATATATGTATGATATGAACGTATATCCGCATACCCATGAACTAGTACAATCAAATGGCTGTCGGAAGTCATGATGAAGGTTAAATTCGAGAAAGCTCGTCTATTTAAAAGATACAGTATGTGACGGAAAGATGGATTTACGGAACGGTGAATCATTCCTATTTCTTAACTCCGTCAGCCGCAGCGAGCTAAACCGGATACGGCTGTCAGCTTGTTGCATGTGGGCTTCCCAAGTTAGCCTGATGGACGCCCAACTTCAAAGCTTAAATTGCAAATTGCTAGTAAAGTCGCAGTGAGTGAACTGTAAGAGTAAAGCTTTGAATGAGATATCTTGTATTATTAAGTAATAAATGTATTGGTATTATTATGGATGTAGCCGGACTGCAGCAAGAATGCGGTAGGATGAGGTAAGGATACCGCAGACAGCGATTTTGGCGGATGAGTGTGCGGATGAAATCTGCAGTGTCGATTTTTTGCGGATACCATATCGTCACTATCCTTAGATATTGCTGGTAAACTTGTAATCTATGAACAATTATGGATGTGGGCCTGAAGATCATGCTGTTGGACTCTGATTGACCATCAGAGCTGAAGTGGACTTATAGTGACTTTTCTATGACTACCCTGTAATAAACCTATTTGAATATCCAGCTCCATCTTTTATCTCAAAGACAACTAGGTAAGCATCATAAGTTTATGTTACATCTTGTAAGAGCTTTCATTCAATGACTATATACTAGATATCTCAAATATATTGAAAGACCGCTTAATCAAACAATCCGAATCCCATATCATCATCAGACTCCTCGGCCTCCTCAGCAGGAGCCTCTTCAGCAGCCTCTTCAGCAGCAGCAGCAGCGGTGGTCTCGGCAGCAGCAGGAGCGGCAGCAGCATAAGCATCAGGGTTGGCAAGACGGTCCTTGATGGCCTCGGAACCCTCAAAAGTGTACTCAGTAGCAATTGAAAGGGCCAAAAGGTTCTTGTAGTGGTTGACAATAGAGTGACCAACGGCAGGAAGGGTGGGGTAACCAGCAGCGAGGGAAACAGTAGTGATGGTCTTGATGGCAGACAAGAAGTGGGCAATAAGCTCATCATCAGTGATATCCAAGATAGCAGGAGAAAACACTTGGCCATTGTCGTAAACATTGTCAACACTCATACCGTAGGTAAAGGGAGAAATGTTCAACATGTTGAGCAGAGTGGCCTCGGAAGGTCCAACCTTGAGACCGGCAGAAACGACCTGTACATCGGAGGTGATTTCAATAGTACCACGGGCAATTTTGGTGGGAACACCAAGAGCCTGGAAGAAAGAGGTCTTACCAGGCTCCATTCCAGTGTTTCCGGCAGGAATCCACACATCCTTAGGAGCAACGGCACCAGCACGAGCAGGAGCAGCAACCTTGTTCTCAACAACAAGGTCGCGGATGGTCTTAAGATCAGCGTTGGTGAAAACAAATCCGATATTGCCCTTAATATAAGGCAAAAGACGTTCCAATTCAGGCAATTCTCCAATGAATTGACGGAAAGCTCGTCGAACCATGGTGTTCTTTCCCATAAGAACAACACCATCTCCTCTCAAAGCCTTTCGGATCTCGTGCATCTGTTGAGAAGACACATTGTCCACTCCTACAAGAAAGATACTCTTGTACTCATCGAGAAGAGTGCGGAGCTTGGTGAAATACTCGATTTTTTTGTCGGAAACGCCTCCCATTTCAACTCGTTATGGATAGAGGATAGGATATTTAAAGGCAAGAAATTGGTTGGTTTGTAGGTTGTGGTGATTTAGGAAATGGCTTTTGAGTGGGTTTTGGGAGACTTGAAATTTTGGGAAAAAACAGTCACAACTAGGGTTAGGAAGGAGGGTAATGAATCGCAAGTAGCCGATATTATCGGTTGGCTTTCAAAATCTTTATTATAGTCACAAGCCAGTGGCTTCTAATCGCAGAGAATTGTGATAATAGACTGTTAACAAGATGTGTTTGAGAACTGTCAGATCATTTATGATGGCAGCGAGCTTGGAGAATAGTTGAATTCTGAGATTTCGCCGATATTTATCCCAGCTGGAATCTCAAGTTCTCAACGATATCCATATCGGCAGCAGCCCTACAATGCACAACGGATTCGTGCAGCACAAATTTAAGACTAGATACTCTCTATAACTTTAAGGCTATTCCTCAGTTGCTGAAATAACTCGACAGAGACTGAACTTTAACAATTCGAGTCCAATATGTTGAATTCTAGAGACATCTCGCACAGCACCTAGAAGTACGTTAACCGCTGTACGACTCCAACATCCCTCCATCGAAATAACGACAGTGATCTTTATTAGAAGTTAATTCTAAATGCCCCCAGTACATTTCAATTATATTCCCACAGTGGTAACATGGAATCATGGACGTATTACTGGAAATTTTGCATTGTGAATGATAACCTGGCTAAGGCATACAGAGGGTGAACTGTGTACTACAAGCCTCTGTAGAGCGGTAACGGTCCTTGTTCTAGCCAGAAATTACAGTGCTTAGCATTGCCATAATCAGGCTCATTAGCCTTATACAAGAAGCCATATGTTCGGGCTCCTATGAGAATTAATTCTTGCGTTGAACGCGATCGTACGTCAAATACAGTGTATTTTAACGTCAACATAACATCTAAATGCCGGAATCGCTACCGAACGAGATCAACACTCAGATCCTGGACAATTAATATCATGTTGATGATCTAATTGCTATAGGGCAAGTCTGTAGCTCCCTACGACAGGCCAGCGGCAATAATAGGCATTGGCATAATATCTGTAGGCCCGTAAGTTAATGATGATGGAATTAATTCAACTACTTATAGTAGAATTTATATTAAATGGATGACGTCGAATCGCTTTTTAGTCAACTATCGTACAAACAATTCTACTTTGATCAGCTTAATATCAGCCGTCGAGGGACTATCTAGTTGAACAGCTGGTCAGTGGAAATGATGAATAAAAGTATACTATTGCCGAAGAAATCAATCGAATAAGACTTCGTGCCAAGCCTCAATTACTTCAAATCTATGCATCTTCTTCAGGTCCACTTCGATTCAATTGCAGGCTAAGATATGCGTATTTCACTAACGAACTTCTAATCAGTTTGGAGCGAACCATTGCTTTGGAAAAAAGCGAAAAACCAATCTTCAAAAGATTTGATGACGGTACTTATATCTCTAGACAGGTTTTGGTCACTTAGTCGAGCCAGAGCCATCTCGAATAACATTGTCAGGATCCAGTTCAAGTCCTGAAAACAAGTCTTGGCTAAATGACATCGAGAAGATGGTCAAATCCAGGTTATCCAGCAATTTTCAATCTTTACCATTAAAACAAAGGGCCTACGTCATCTCTTCAAATGTCGCTCGTGAAATGTCTTACCGCATAAGCCGTGCAAGTAAGCGCAATTTTAACACTATGTTTTTAACAAACGTCGTAGAAGAGACAAAATCCCCAGTTTCCATAATAAGGGCGGCATGGATCCAGTAATTTTGCAACATTTTTGGGGTTAAATCTTCCTTAGACATACCCATCTGTGAAATCTATTGCCGAGTAGAAGATCCAAGTCTCGCCGATGGATTCATCTTGATAGATCCTTAGAAATGCCAATCTCAAGAGAAAAACGAAGTTATATCCGGTTTACCAGATCACAGTTTGAAGGAAGGCTGCTCCATAAATTTCGACCCTTTACCTCTTTCTGAAGTCTTGGAATACTTTTTCTCTAGACAACATGTATTTAAAAGCTTTTGGTAGACTCCACGAGCGGATGAGCTATGTTGCAAGTTAGGTTCGAACTTGACACAGCATCTATTTCTGCCTAATTCTAGCGCATATCGCCCTTCCTTGGCCACTCTCACAGAGTTTTTGGCAGCTAATTTCCCTTACGATACAACGATAATCAATTGGATATCGAAACAAGATCCCATGGCCAAATATGCAGTTCAACACCGGCTTAATTCTCTGCCTCTATCAGTGCAGAGATCTTTTATGGTCCAATGGCGCATAGGTCAAATATGCTCTACAACGAAAGGCGACCGTGGTGTAATTGTTGGCTGGGAGCCAGCTAGAGTTGGATGTAAGGAAGCATATATCGCTTCGTTTCCTGATCATCCTTATTACTGGGTCCTTTGTAGAGGTCGCGTGCTGCTCTATCTACCTCAATTACATGTAAAGACCATTCAAAATCCAACCAAAGAAGATCTCAAGATGACGGACAATGAATTCAAAGAGGAAATTCACCAACTGGGAAAATATTTCACAGGTTATTCTAGAAAAAAGCGCATTTTTTTACCTCATGAAGGTTTGATGAAAAGTTATCCTCAAGACTACACTGAAGATTTCAACAAGATTATGTTCAAGTACAGTTGATATTTCGAATTACCTTAATAATTGTTAATCTTTATAGTTGCTTAGAATTACTATATAGAACGTTAGAGAATTTAAGAGAACTCTGTTCAACTGTTGGTCTATAATATCAGCAACCTGTGTTGTAATATTTATTTACATAATAAGTATATGAACTGTTAGCAGCTCTCAAGATCTAATATACAGTAACAAAAAAGGATACACACATTCCTGAGGTTGTATTCAGTTTGATCTATTCAATTGCTTGACCCAAAAACTCCTGTACAGCTTCTTCAAATGTATCGACCGATCGTTTACTAGATTCTATCTTTGATGGAGCACCTCTTCCTCTTTTAGGTCCTGCCTTTGCTTTATCTTGTAAGAACCTTTCTTTATGCCTTTGAGATCCTGAACCATCAAGTAATCCATAAGATATGCGAGTTTCGGGAGAGAACATGTGAAGAAAGGCTACCATATTAAGGTAAGAATCGTTTCCTAAGTTAGAAAAGAAATCAAGTCCCTTTTAATTATACTCACCTGCATTATGCAATAATCCGTGAGGGATACCGAAAAACCCTAGAATGGCTTTCAAAGAGCCTCCACCTTCCTTAATAGTCTCTCTCCAGATCTTATATGTATCGATAAGAACTGTAATATCATGTTTAACACCGTGTGGTTTTAGCATTTTCAAATCCTGGTCAATCTGTTGGCCTATTGCTACAAGCTCTCTTCCTGACTGACGAGCTTTGTCACTATAAGTGCGTAGGATCTCGTTGACGGCATTAGTACAATCGCCTTTCTTCATCACTAAAGTCGTTCCGTAACTGTAGTTGTACCGATTATCTGCTACATATTTGCCGTTACGATACTTTTGGTTCTCCTTGACAGCATAATGCGAAGACCGAATGTTGGGAAAAACAGGAGAACTATCACTCGGGTCATATATGGCGATACCAATCTCGGTCAATTTACTCTTCTGTAATTCATAATATTCAATGTCGATGCAAACAAAGATTTTCGACTTGCACTGCAGCCAATCTATTCCTTCAGATAGTGTTGCAAATCGGAAATCATCTTTGGGTTTTTTGGCAGTTGGAGTTTGAGACGGTTCATCGTTGGTAAAGCTGGGAAGGCTTTTCTTTGGCCTTGATTCCAGGTCCTCGAAGAATTCATCTTCTTCGCTAATCGATTCTTCTGGCAAGTTATTTTCGACTTGTACTGTTGGAGGTAAAGCAACAGGAATGGCAGTTGAATCTGCAAGGGACTCTGAGCTAGGTTCTATCAAGACGTTAATGCCATTTGTCGACTTGATATCCGTCATTATCGGATCTATTTTGTTCATTTCTCCCAACTGTATTTCACCTGCGGGCATTTTCATCTTTAATATCTCGGTTCCAGCTTCGGGGATCTGTTTTCTTAGTGCAGAATGTGTAAAAGTTCTAGTTGAACGGAATGCTAAACGGGTCAATATCGAGACTCCGCGTATTGACATAATAGATAACCGAATCTACTATAATAGCCACAACAACATCAATGTGACGCGTGTTAAGAGAACCTCAAGTGATCAACTAGAAATTCAAGAATCGATCACGAAGATTGATTAGAAAATTGTTGCTGACAAAGAATATGCTGCGATTGGTAAATATAGTTACCCTGGAGATTCGACATCGACATTGAATAACTTGAAGGTGAAGAATCCAACGGTGAGTATCGAATTTGAGAAACGGCTTGATAACCTTCCTGTGGCAGAGTCGCTATACGGAATAACTCGGAGCTAGAATGGATTCTAGACGAGCATTCTAGCCGGGCATTTTAAATTGCAGACGTGAGGTATAAATGTGACTTTCCAGCGAAACTATGAATAAAAGTGATTTAAGAATTTAATTAAACGTTGAATTGAGACATTTCGAACTGTAATTCTACCGTTGCACTGGTCCAGAACTTTGTAATCAATTACAATGTAACGGTCGAACAGTGGGTAACGGTGGGTAGCGGTGGGTAACGGTGGGTAAACGTTAAGAAAGAGGATCAGTGGATTTTTACTTTGAATCTTCTGATGGCGCTAGATCTTGTAGTCTAGATTGTTGACGGAAGAGATTAGGAGCTGAAATATATTGCTAATTTCACTTTACGCAATCTTCCCGTTTATGTTGTTTGTTATGGAAATAAATATTGTAAAATTACGCGCCGAATAATTACGTACATAATTTTTGCGATTTACTGAAATAATGGCAGATAAGTTAGCAATAAAACTAATAAACTTGGTTCTTACAATATATGTGCAGTACAAAGCTAGAATAAAGAGAAAATTGATGGACACTATTATGCCGCACTAACAATAACTCAGTTATTTTCTTAGTTACCTCTCCGTTTCTGCATATTTCCCCTCCTCTTCCCAAAATGTTCTGTCCCCGATTAATCATTAATTGTCAATTAAATGACGATGATAATGAGAATAATTACGGAAGTTCGGTCGTTTTCACTAGTTATAGTCTTTTATATTGACTTTATTATTCTAGATATGTTACAATATCAAATGCTCATATTTTATTTTGTATTATTCCAAGTCTTTTTGTTACAATTCGCTATTTTTATTATTTTTCTTGTTTTCTATTTTAACTTTTCTCAGAATGGTCCTGCTGAAACAAACTGTAATTGTAAATAAAACGAAGATTGAACATTGCATATGCTCAGTAAATGTAAATTGTTCTAATATGTTAATAATAAAATTAATAGAAAAAAAATTCAGTTGATAAATTGCATTATATTTGTTATTATAAAAGGAAATTTTGGGCTGTGGGGATTAACTATAAAAATAAATAATAATAGCAATTGTGTTGAATAATGCGACGAATGTTGGCTCTTAATATCTATTATTATCAACATAAATAACAAACAAATAAATGATAAAAGTATGAAATCAAAAAAATCATAATTCATTAATTTATGAATATGTATCATTTGATAGATTATTTTTTGAATAATAAATTAATAGGATTCAGTTGTAATTACTGAGCATTTACTTGTCAACACGCCAAATAATATTTAAATAATATTTAAAATACAACATTTCTCCAATTTTTTTTGTTTTGTTTTATTTTATTTATTTCATTTTAAATTTAAAACGAATAATAAATCCTCAAAATCCCCTAGAATTCCTTGATATCTTTGGCTAATTATCTTTTAATTATTAAATAATCTCTATTATACGGCCTTAAAGCCTCTAATACTTGTTCTTTTTATCTGAAAGGTCCTATTAATTTTTCAATTTCCTGTTTATTCATTTGATTTTTCCATCTATATTTTTGGTTATTATTTTTATTTTATGTCCTCAATTGACATTCCTCCGCAACAACAAAATCATCCAGGATTTTTTAACATGGCTGAAGAGAATAGGTGAGTGTTTAGTTAGTCTTTGGTGCTATCCTCTGCTGCTGTGCTTTTTACAGTATATGTTTCATTACTATTTTTCACTGATTTTCACTGTTTATTTATTATTATTACAGACTATACTGTGATATAACCCCTGTCAACGCTTTAAACCGTTGTTCTGTTGTCTGATATCTACTATTATTCGCTGGTAACCGTTTACTCGTTTTACTAATTTATAATTTTAATTTACTTGAATTCCAAGCTTATTTAATAACTCTTTGAAATTACACTTTCTATATATGACGATCCATTTCAATTGGTTTTTATCCTCAGTATTAATACTGTTTGTTCAGTCCTCTCTCGCTTTTATATTACTCTTGCTGTGATCTTATTCGCGTTATGTCTTATTGGACCCCTCCTTCTCCGTCCCCGCTAACAGTCAGCCAGAAAAGAGGCCGTGGTAGACCTCGGAAATATCCTCTTGGTGAATCGCCAGCTGAAAAGGCACTTGCTGCGCAACAAAATGGACCTAAACGAGGGCGCGGTCGACCTCGCAAGTCAATAGATGGGACAGCCTCGGCCTCAACCGACTCTGCTACGATATCAGCCGCAAATCGTGTTCCTGCAGACGTCTCGGGCCCGTCAGCGAATACATATTCAGTCCCGATCCCAAAGCCCTCTAGACCACTAGCCCGTGCACCACAGAATGGCCCTATAGCTGCGGGACCTGCGATTCTGGACTCGGCCATCGACTCGCAGCTGACTAACGACCCCAACATCGATCAATCTTTAACCAAAACTGACCAGGGAATTCCTAGTGCAGCAGTGTCAATGCCTGTAGTAATCGCACCACCGATTGCTGAGCCGAACATGGCTATAAATGTCCAAGGGGCCCAGCCAAACGGTACTCCCGAAACCCCCGTGAAGCGCGGCAGAGGCCGTCCACCTAAAAAGCCTAGAACAGAGACCGAGACCGATATCCTTTCTGCAATTCTACCCGAGCCGACGCCAAAACGGCGAGGACGGCCAAGAAAATACCCACTGACTGCCGTGGCCCGTCCTGGAGCGGGAACTGGAAAGCGTGGGCGACCAAGAAAAGTCGTGCCCGCATGAGCAGGAGTCCGTTGCGGGACTACTGACAAAAGCAGATTCCCGATTTTGTTTATGTCTCACGTCATTGTATAATATTCGTAATTTATGTAGAGTGTAATGCACTTAATTGAGAGAGCCAGTTGGTTAAAGCTTCGTCAGTCAAGTCAACTAAGTCATGTGATTCACTATAGGGTAACAATTGAACAATTCATCGTCATAATTCTCAATGTTCGATTCGAAAACAATTAATTAATAGTACAAATAATATGTCCGATTCGCGTCAAGATATTCAATCATGATTGACAAACACTCTGATTTTAGACTTCTCTCACTCCAGGGTAACTAGTAAACTCCTCCAATCAAATCCTACATAATAAGCTTACTAAAGTCACGAGTATTTTTCAGACCACTCATCTTGACGAAATACAAATAAATCCAAGCGGATAAATAATTAAAAAGACAGATCAAATTGACTTAGCATCTGTTGTTGCTGAACTGCTTTAATTTATCAGCGGTTATTACTTGGAACTGACGCGAAAGACTGTCCCTTTGGCTCCTTGTACGGCTCTTTTATAGTCAAAGTCTGAGTTGGAATTGATTTCACGCTGCCCAACTCCCAAACAGAAAAAAACAGTGTGAAAAAATATTGTGAAAAAATTTAAATTCGAAATTGAAATTTGTCAAGGTTTGATCTAACCTCAGCATTACAACGCGTTATAGTGGACATTCAGCGTGAGAGCGTCTTTGTGCAATGTCAGAAAGATTAACTCGTATCGCCATTGTGTCAAGCGACAAATGCAAACCTAAGAAATGTCGTCAAGAATGTAAAAAATCCTGTCCTGTAGTTCGAACGGGAAAACTATGTATAGAAGTGTCGCCTGAATCGAAAATCGCCTTCATCAGTGAAAACCTGTGTATTGGATGCGGTATTTGCCCCAAGAAATGCCCCTTTGGCGCCATTACAGTCATTAACTTGCCTACAAATTTAGAACGAGAAGTAACCCATCGATACTCTGCTAATTCATTCAAATTGCATCGATTGCCTACACCTCGTCCTGGTCAGGTTCTGGGATTAGTAGGAACCAACGGTATTGGCAAAAGTACTGCACTTAAGATTTTGGCAGGAAAGCAAAAGCCTAATCTTGGACGATTCGACAACCCTCCCGATTGGCAAGAGATTCTCATAAATTTCCGTGGTTCTGAGCTGCAGAATTATTTCACCAAAGTGTTGGAGGATAATATCAAGGCCATTATCAAACCTCAATATGTAGATTCCATTCCTCGAGCAATTAAAGGTCCAAAGAACCACGTTGACGAGCTGTTGACTGTTCGTAAAGACCGTCATTCGGAATTCGACGACATTCTCGATACTTTGGAGCTAAGAGGAATTCTTAAGAGAGAAGTAGCACAGCTTTCCGGTGGAGAATTGCAACGATTCGCCATTGGAATGGCTTGTGTTCAAGCTGCAGATGTGTATATGTTTGATGAACCTTCTTCATACTTGGATGTCAAGCAGAGACTTAATGCTGCGCGAATGATAAGGCAGTTGTTACATCCTACATGTTATGTTATTGTCGTCGAGCACGATTTGTCTGTTTTGGACTATCTTTCCGACTTTGTGTGTATTTTATACGGAGTCCCCTCAGTATATGGAGTAGTCACTTTACCTTATAGTGTACGAGAAGGTATCAATATCTTCCTTGATGGAAATATCCCTACTGAGAACCTTCGATTCCGTCATGAAGCCCTTCAATTCCGCATTGCCGATGCCACCGACGCCATTCCTATCGACAAAGCTCGTAGTTTCCAATATCCAGGCATGAAAAAGACCATGGGAGACTTTGAATTGAAAATCCACCCTGGTGAATTTACCGATTCGGAGATTATCGTCATGATGGGCGAAAATGGTACTGGAAAAACAACATTTTGTAGAATGTTGGCTGGCAGTTTATCTCCTGACGATGGCAAAAAGGCTCCTCAACTCAATGTTTCCATGAAACCTCAGAAAATCGCTCCTAAATTCACCGGAACTGTTCGTCAATTGTTCTTTAAAAAGATTCGCGCCATGTTTTTACATCCTCAGTTCCAAACTGATGTTTGTAAACCGCTTCGAGTCGACGATATCATTGACCAAGAAGTGCAATTGCTCTCAGGAGGAGAACTTCAGCGAGTTGCTATTATTCTGGCATTGGGCCAGCCTGCGGATATTTACGTTATTGACGAACCTTCAGCTTATCTTGACTCTGAGCAGAGAATTATTTGTGCCAAGGTCATTCGAAGGTTTATATTACACAGTAAAAAGACTGCCTTCATTGTCGAGCACGATTTCATCATGGCCACTTATTTGGCTGATAGAGTCATTGTATTTGAAGGTAAGCCTTCGGTTAAAGCTTATGCAAATACCCCGGAAGGTTTACTTACAGGATGCAACAAGTTTTTGAAGAATCTTAATGTCACATTCAGAAGAGATCCTGTTTCTTTCCGCCCAAGAATTAATAAATTGGACAGTCAATTGGACCAAGAACAAAAGAATTCTGGCAACTATTTCTTCTTGGACTCGGCCGATGCATAGTCAGTAATACCCGAGTCAGTGCCACAGCCGAGATCATGGGAGCAGCTGAGGTCTTATCGATGTCTATAGAAGCATGTTAGATCTGTTAGATATCAATAATATCACTTTCTAATTAACCGTTGTTAAACCGATGAATGCTGTTAAGGATATTTCCGCCAAAGTATGTCAAGTTTGCTTTTCGAGAGGACATATCGGCAGACCTGGGTTGGGCAGATATATCGATTAAATGAGCGTGCGACATTGCAATTCGATCAGAAAAACATGCACCCAGTTGAAGTTGCGTAATTTTGACTAAATATCGAATGATATTAATTTGATAATGTAGGTTGAATTTCACATAATTGTTTGTAGATTATATGTCTCAAATATGCGCTGTATAGTGATCTTGTATTGACAGATACATAAATTTTCAAGTTCTAAATAATAAATTGATTAAACTAATGGGCTTCTCAGCGACTGGTCTATGTTTGTACTAGTCTTTATTGGTATCAAAAAATCGTAGAAGCTGCCGTCAAGAAGAAATCAACGCTGCTTAATGAATTGATCAATTGACAGAGAGTCCTTGTCGTTTAAATATTCTTCAAAGAATTAATTACCTGACAACTGTCACAGCTGTCACAGCAGTTCTAAATTCTCAGCCTTATGCGATCTTACATAATTTTTTTCTCGCTAATTACTGTTCTGGGCTTAAAAACTTTCACGTGATAAAAGTCATTCAGGAACATTTCCATTTGTGGTAATTTTTCTAGAGATGAAACGCTCAATTTTCAGATTTTCTTTTTCCAAAAGCAATTCTTTTAGGTAATATCGCCAGGAACAGGCCAAAATCATTCAATATCCAGTGATTTGGTTCTCTCATTACGTACAATTAGCTAATTGCACTATATTTGATTGAAAATCCCCCAGGTCTCCCTCAGACTCATAAATCTTGTCTATATAAAGAGCTCAATTCCCCATTTTCTGTTTTTTTCTCTTCTTCTTCACTCTCACTTTCTGAACGTTGCTTTGAACCACCACTCTAGCTAATTGACCCGGTAAAACTTGTCCCATTAGAAGTTGTCCCATTAGAAGTTGTCCCAGTTGACTTGGCCCAACAGCGTTTGAAACTCCACAACTATTATTATTGTCTGTAATAATATATCGGACCATATTTGGAACCTGCTTAATTTAATAGCAGCTGCTTCCATGATGTCTACTTCTTGCTTGACCAAGAATAAAATGGCTGTAGCTACTACTGCTTCTTCAGCCACTCCAGGCTTGGCTACTTATTTGGAGAAATCGGAAAAATTGCGCTCTTTTAAACTGGAATCCGGGGACGTAAACAGTGTATTCGTAATTGTAAAAGATAACGATTCCCCTCCAACGTCTCGACAGCCTTCATCTGGCTACCACTCATTCTCTAGAATCGAGCCTAGGTTCTCATGTCGAGTAAACTCTGCACAATTCCGAAAACCGTTGGTCTTACCAGCTTTGGTCATCCCTACCATGACCGCTCCATCTTTGGCTCCTTCAAAGGTTGTCATTCCAACCTCTGCCTACTCCAAGGACATGTATAAATCTCCTTTGGCCATTCCTGCTCTTCAGGCCTTGCCCAAAAGATCGAGATTCAGGATCTTTAATCCTAAAGCTATCGTAGCTAAAGCACTTGCCATCCTTCCTCTGGGAAGATCAAGAGGACTTAAAAGAAAGACTTCCAGTACACTGGACGGTATCGTCCCTGTCAAACGACAGAAACGCTCTGAGGAGCCGGCTGAACACTCTCCTGCTTTTCAGGAAGATTGTCCAAAGCCCAAACGCCGTCAACTTGTTATTAAACATCTCTCTAAGCATTATATCGACGGTTACCAACCACTTGCTCAACCATATTCAGGGCAACTACCATCTTCAGAGATAAACTTTCGGCCTCGAGTGGAGACTGGTTATGAAGGCCTTGACGAGTTCCATGCCCGGCGCCGCGAAGATGTCGTCCACAATATTCTGGTATGCCAGGAATCAAAGAGTTCTTCCATCAAGACTCTACCAAAGCCCTTTGGACGTGAAGATCTCTACAAAGTCAAATCTTCAGACCCTTGGAGACCGTTTCTAAAGGCTATTCCTGAGCAGGCTGAACCAGAGCCGATACAACAGGATCCACTTCCTCAAGTCAGCTGTGTAAACTTTGGCCGCTGCCGCCAGGATCATGAGCAATATCCTACTCATCGCGTGCGAAATCTGTTCAAACGCAACAAAACCTACAGGCGCAAACCTTCCTTCAGGCACCAACGGGAGCAGTTCAAATATCACACTCCTCTAACCTATGGACCCTCCACAATCATCAAAACCTTCTACCACATGGTCCAGAAATTCTCATCAGTACCAACCAGAATTTCCGCTGGTCAAAGCTATAGAAATCCTATAAATATTAAAAAATATTAAAAATCTTAAAAACCAAAAAAATAACCAAAATATAAAAACCAAAAAAAATATAAAACCAAAAAAACCAAAAAAATCTGCTTTCTTCTGTTTCTGTCTTGTTTCTGTTTTCTTTTTAATATATAAATTTTCAATTTTCACTGTTATAATTGTAGTCGTAGTGCAGAATCTAAAAGCCCTGATCCAACCCTGGAACTATAGATTAGTCCACTGCCTAAGAGTCCTAAAGTACTTTATAATTTATAGAAGCTGTAAATTTAGAGTCACGCCACTGGCCTTGAAACAAGAAAAACTTCTAAGGAGGGAAGATTCTTGAAATATCTTACGCTTTTGTCTCTTTGAGTAGCGAAATTTGGACCTGACAAGTATGGCTACGGTAACGGGCCCATGACCTCAAAATCGGCATCAGACCCATCATTCGAAACACTCTAACAAATTTGTGTCTGATTTTTAAAATCATACATTCAGTATATCATTAGAGACAGTTAAAGTCAGTATTCTAATGATAAGAAAAGCCCCATCAGATGCGGCTCAAAATTTCTCATTGGTGAGTAAGCAATCGCGACTGCAGGGTTATTGTGGAGATGTTATCGGACAAAAGGCTTGGATAGATCAGCTTATTTGCAATAAAAGGCGCTCTCTTGGGGGACATTATATACCTTACTCATCAGCTATTGTCATTTTCATTCGATGGACCTTCTACCGGCGGAAATAGTACTTGAAATCCTACCCCATTTAGCCCTTAAAGAAACAGTCAGGCTTGGAAATAGCTGTGGAAAGTTCCGGATAATTACCGGAGAAAATAAATATTGGAAGGTTCATTGTCAAGAGTGAGTACACCAATTATACAATGTTTTACAATGGTTAATTAGGTATCTAGCAAGTACTTCTTGGGCTCCTGTTAAAGTTCCAGATGATGAAGAAGATTATAGGCAATTCTTCTTTGATCAAATCGATATCGATAAGAAAACTGCTCAATGTATAGAAAATCTCGTCAGTGGACCAAGATATGATCGATATCCAAATGTAGTGGAAATCACAAAAATGGGTTGTAGAACTGAAAGCGCGTTAAAAAATATTGCTAGATTGAGTTATTCTGCAATGACCTTTGACGCTCTTTTAAAACGCAGGTCAAATGGAACTTTAACTCATGGCTACTATGCCAAAGTATTTCTTAGGACTCAGAGGCGGGCAGAGGCATTCAAAAAGTTACTGGCTGAAGTCAAGCTCAGTCCTGGAGAAGTTGACTTGATGTCTATCTTGTTAATTCTGGATAAATTTTATATAGTAAATCCAAGAAAAAGAACAGCTGAGGACCATTTGTGTTTAATGGAAACGTCATTTCTGGAAAATATCGAGACTGATTTAAAAGATAGTCAAATTGAGTCAAAAGAACAACAAGTTAGGTTCATTTATACTCGGTTAGAGATGCTATTAGGACGATATGTGATTAAAAGAGATCCTTATTCGGAATATTGTTTTCTAGGGCCGATTTTCGAATGGAAACAAGCAATGGGGCCTATTTTAAATGCCATTTTCTATCAACATTTCGCAAAGTTAATTGGCGTGGAATCAAGTATTTTAATTGTTGAATCCATTCCTTATTGTAGAATCGAGGATGAAACTTTATCGGCCGGATATTTTTTAATTGATATAACAAGAGGAGAAGTGATTAGCAAACCAGGTCTTGAATTATGGTCCAACTCCAAGGTTCTACAAGCCTTTCTTACTTTATTACCTCTACATCAAGCATTTGGAGATATGAATGAACGATTACAAGAAATAATTCAATCTTGCAATTTAGGAATCAACCTTGTCAGTGCTTTATTTCCTATAGACAGTGAAATGACCACTCAACCAACTGAAATTATTGCTCTACTGGCAAAAGATTATCCCTATGACAGTTCGATATTTGAATATTTCCTCAATTTGATTCCTCCTGCTCTTCAAACTTCTGCAATTGAACTTGTTAAACAGACCTTATCACCTCCAATATCGCCAAAGATAAGAGGCTCTAATTCTAATCTTGATTATCAAGTAGGTCAGGTCTGTCTTGGCTTGCAGAATTCCAGTTCAATATGGGGAATCATTGTTGGCTGGGAACTTCATATTGGCCAAGGTTATTATCATTTTTATTGTAATGACAAGGTGTCGATTGTACCTGCTCCGGATGTACATCGAGGTTTACATGAATTTCAGAAAATTGAAGCAATGAATGTATTGGCTTCAAAGCATAATTCTATAGGAGAGTTTTTTCTAAGGTTCGATCATCGAGAGAATCTTTTTGTTCCTAACCAAGATACTTTTATCGCTTATCCTGAGGGCTAGTTCAGGCTGATAAAGCAGCAATCAAGCTTGCAAGATTGACTCATATTGCCGGTTCGAGCTGTAAAATATCGCCAGATATCCGATAATGATACCGATATTAGGTTATCACGTCGATATCTGTAACTGAACCATACTGCTGGATATCAATGGATGTCAGTTGGAGTATTTATTACCAGATGATATCCTTTTAACTCGCCAATAATTATCGGCTGTGTTGGCGATAGCCATATCGTATCGAGAGCAGCTCTAATTGCTACCGATATCGGTAGAACGGTCATCAGCAGCAACCCTATCTACGGAAACTAACTCAGACAGTATATCAGCAGAACAATTCCATCTAGTAGAACTATCTCATACTACTATTAAGCATAGCTTCTCTTTAATCCTCGATCTCATCGTTTGAACAGCCGGGTAATTAATTCTACGGAATCACAGACATTAATAATTAGGGCTTTAGGGCTTGGGATTTTGCACTTTAGATTTGACCGTCACAAGTCCCAACGCAGTACATTTGACAATACAAGTTAATTTCCATCAAGACATCTTCACATCAAAAATGGGTGAGTAAAATGGATGAATCAAAGATCGATTCGAATATAAAAGAATGAAACTAACTAGCCATTGCTAAAAACTACCCCCTCCTGAAGAATCATTTCAGAAAGCACTGGCAGGAGCGAGTGCGCAATCACTTTGACCAACCCGGAAAGAAGGTCAGTCGACGACTTGCTAGAGCCAAGAGAGCCACTGCCATTGCTCCTCGTCCTCTGGACTTGCTAAGACCTATTGTCCGAGCCCCTACTATCCGATATAATAGAAAGGTCCGAGCTGGAAGAGGTTTCTCCCTTGAAGAGCTCAAGGCTGCTGGAATCGCTCGTAACTACGCCCGTACCGTTGGAATCGCTGTAGACCACCGCCGTCAAAACCGAAGTGTTGAGGGTTTCGATGTCAATGTCGCCCGTCTTAAGGAATACACCGCCAAGCTGATTGTTTTCCCCCGCAAGGCTGGCAAGCCCAAGAACGGTGACTCTTCAGAGGCCGAGCTTAAGGCTGCTGAGCAGGTCACTGTTTCATCTATCTTCCCCATCGTTCAAGCTACTATTGAGACCGAACCCCGAGCCATCACCGAAGAAGCCAAGACTTTTGAGGCTTACCGAACTCTTCGTCTTGCTCGTTCTGATGCCAAATTAATCGGTGTCCGGGATAAGCGTGCTAAGGACAAGGCTGCTGCCGAGGCTGACAAGAAGAAATAGTCTCGAATCAAAATTAATGGCCATGACTATTTTGTAGATGGATTGATCGTAGTTCTATATTCCAACGGATGTCTGCCGATATCATATTGGCATTGCATCTATAGTAATGTAATCATATCGGCCATAAGCTACCGATATATTAATCTCTATTTCAGAGCTATAATTCTAAATGTCTAATCTTTAAACTACCGGTATCGCAAGTGAAACCTGATCTAGAGACTTACAACCAGTCGTTTCGAGGCTCTTCTACAGATCCTATGCACTGAATCAAGACACTAGAGCAGTCAAGCATTGAAACGGCTCAACTGTGCTGTTATCAATATGTTGAAGGCGATAAGCGGCCCATAAATAAAACCTAATTAAGATCGTCATGATCATACTATCGTTGAGCCTGTCCATCTCCAAAGCCTGTATATGCATAAGATCCAGTGGCCGATAGTAAACATCCTGCAGCAGGCAAGACTTCGACCTGGAACGGTTCAAACGGGAAAGATTCACCGTCGATACTAAGATAACCTTTAGGTATCTTCGGGGTTAACCTATAAGCCTCGACCTTTGAGTATTCAGTGTTGTCTAGGTGGAAATGTTTGCCAGTTTCTGCTTTAATCATCAGATCGATGGACTTGAATCGCCCTATCGTCGACTCTATGAGAAGCATATCCATAGTGCCATCACAAGCAAGAGAGGCTGGAAACATGAGAACATCTGCAGAAACCCAAGGCATTTTACCAGCATATAAAAGGGCAAGATTAGGTCGGTTTAAAATTGTCCAGTCGGAAGGAACTGGATCATTAATAGTACCAAATCGTAGTACAGATTCTGCCGATTTCAACGTCAAAGGAAGTCCTTCTACTGTATCATCAGAATGCTGTAAAGATGCTGCAGCTTCCAAAAGTCCAGTACTTTCAGTAGTACTATCTCCAGTATCGCTACTGTTTCTGGATTCAAAAGTAGGAGGACCAGAGGTCGAAGGTCCTGTTGATGCTCTACTTCTTGAAAAATGCGTCATTACTTGCCTTTTGGTCTCATGGGCGTATTTTACAGCTACTTCACAAGGATAAGACGTTCGAGAAAGCATTCTGAGGAGAACTCCTGCTGTAAATCGTGCAGGGCCCATCCATCTCATATTCTCGGTGCCAAGATCAGCGTCAGCAATGATTCCATATGCTTGAGTAAGGAATGATAGCGAAAGAGGTGACGATTTCTGAGAAATGGCCATTAAATCAACCTTCATAGGAATGCCTTTTATGATATTTAACGTTGCCAACCCCGCACTAGCATTACCGTTCAATGATACAGCCATAGAGTTACCGGAACCCCCAGGCAATTGGCATAACGGCATAGATCTAAGTGCTTGTCTACCATCGGGACGCTCGGCAAAGCCATTAATAACCTCATGTGGGATTCCATCTCCTGAACAGCATACAATAGCATCATAATCAGCCAGATCGAGGTCCCGCGCGATCTCTTTAGCATGTAATTGATGAGTTGTAGTTGCCACTGTGACTTTACAGTGTGCAGCATGCAAAAAGGGTGCACATTGCTTTGAATAGATATGTTTAGCAAGCCTTCGGCCTCCATAGGGATTGATAAGAATCAAAAGACGCTTGTTCCTTTGAGCTTTTCCATAAGCCTGATCTAGAATGTACTCAGCCGTGACGTCCGGTCTTTTGAACTGAAACACGCTTTGACGCAGCTCATACGCTCCTTTATTGCCAATGGAATGAGCATATGATATAAATATTAATGGGCGGTCCGAATCCGGTCGGTTATCACGACTTTCAGCCCAAAGAACTTGAATAAAGGGCACTTTTATCCGATCTGTGTAAGTACTAGCCATAAGTCCGATAAAGATACACTTACATGAAGTAGGAAAGCAAACATTTCTGTTTTTTGGAGCTGGTTAGAATCTATGTTTGAATCTATTATTGGAGAGCACTTACTAGTTTGAAATGAAATACCTAAAGGCGATATTTCCGCTGCAATAACGCTGGAATCCATGACCAAGTTTCAGGTCCGGAACTGTTTATATCTATGCGCTGAGTCAGCGCTTAGCAAGAACTTTCAAGTGACAAAAAAATTTATGAAACAGAATAAACAGAATATTTTATCTATGCATAGACTATGAAGTTAATGTGATGAGGTACAGTTTAAAGGCTCTGGTAAGAGTGGGGTCAAGTCGTGTTGACAAGATAATAAATAGGCGGAGACCGGAATAGCTGACCGAAACATAAGAAAGAATTCACCCAGCCTTCCATTGCTCAGCTTTGTAGTGTCGTAGCACTAATGTAAACGATCATCATCCACGGTTGATGCTGTGATGTTGGTCACGCTGCTTACGTTCATGATCACGCTCACGCTCACGCCAAAGTACTATCTTCTGGCTTATGAACTAACCGATAAGAACAACTAGAAATCACCGGAGTTCTTGTTGAAGGATCATGTCTGAGTAGAAAAGTAGATGCAAATCCAAATAAATTCTTAGCTCTCTCAGTACCAAGTTTGACCTTTCCAGACGTAGTCAATAACAGCTTTGAATCTGCTCCAGATTCTAATCCAATAGGCTGAACATCAAAGCATGTAACTTCATGCTGACTTTCTGGCATTTTGGAGTACATGGCCACAAAAGCATCTACTCCTCCTATAGGACTACCATTCCATACTATCGACGAGTCTGGTCTTAAATATTGAGGTAGTTTATTCCTTTGTGTATCCAAAGCTCTAAAGAACTGGTTATAAAAGTCCAGAGCGTCTTGTTAGAACGGTTAGAAAAGTTGAAAATCATACCTCGATTCGAAGTGTCTATAATCCTCGATATATTGTTCTAGTTAGATAAAGTAAATTGAACGTTTATGCTGCCCGTTACTTACATTCATTTGCAAGTTTGTGGTGGTGGTGAATTTCGAAATTTGAATATTTGATGTTAACCTGGCAAAATCATTACCCTACTTAGCTGATTTTTCCATATGAAGTTCGGCAAAATGTTTTAAACAAAAAGCCCGCGTAGCGCAATGGTTAACGCGTCAGACTTCTAATCTGAAGATTGTGGGTTCGACTCCCACCGTGGGTGAAAGGTATTCCTTATTTTTGCTAATTCTGTTCGAGATTTTTATATATTATACAATAAAATGTATTCTACTCGTCAATTATTATTATTTTGCTTTAACTTTTTCCTAGACGGACCTAATACTTAGCTTATATTGAGCTTATAAATTAATTACCTTGAGATTCGGCCAACAATTCCTCATCCTCGACATCTTCGACTTGGATCTTTCTTCTTGGTGCTGCTCCAGCATCGATCTTTGGAACAGTGATCTCCAAAACTCCAGAGAGATATTTGGCGGAGATTTTTTCATCATCGATCTTTGGTTCGGATGGTAGATGAAGCTTTCGTTCGAACTTTCCAGTATGACGTTCGGAAACAAGGGCAGTGGCTGGGGCTTCAGGAGAAGAAGGAGCAGCAATTTCTCCATCAATTGACAATTCGTGGTTGTGAATTGTGAAATGGACCTCGATTTTGCTCTTGATTGCTCCAGGGACGGAGACTAGGATCTTGTAGGCAGAATCTGTATCATAGACGTCGACAGGAGGGACAAAAACAGGCTCCAAAGGTTGTTTGGGAGGTGCAATTGGATGCGATGCAGCACTAGGATGGGTACTAACATGAGCAGGATGACGTTTTGGAGTCGAATAGCCTGTTGGTCTTGCAAACGCAGGAGGGGCTGGAGATGCAGCTGGTGCTCTAGCCGTTGGAGCCGGAGGTTGCTGTTGCTGCGCCCGTTGGACTTCTCGTTCCACGGCTTCAAAGAAGTCAATCAGAGGGTTGGCAGTATAATATGACATAATTGTAACAAATCAAGTAAATGAAGTAATTTGTTTAATAAATTGTTTAATAAAATTGGCAATTGCTTAAATTCTTTCAGTTAAACCCCACAGGTTCTGCTGTATTTATAGTGAAGAAAATGGCTGTGGCGTGGTCCGGGGCCGTTGGGAGTTTCCTCATTGGTTTGACGATCACGTTCTCGAGAGATGGAGATGGAAGATGTAAGAAGCCCGAGAATGTTCCAGGAGGTCCAGTGACTTCAGTGGATTTCAACTGGACTCAATGGATAGAATTTGTTGATATATATTGCAATTGATGGAATGATTCAATTGGTTAATGAGAGTATTTGAAGAAGGCGATGTCAAGCGATGTCAAGCGATGTCAAGCGATGTCAAGCGATGTCAAGCGATGTCAAGCGATGTCAAGCGATGTCAAGCGATGTCAAGGCGATGCCAAGGCGATGACGGTATCGTTTAAATTTCACCGATATAATTACCGATATCGTCAGCCTCTGATTCCTTATTCGTAGGCCCTCCTTGAGTTTCTCATTGATGAGATCTGCCATAATCTGCTTTATATAGAGTTATTGTTCAATTGCTCTTTGTTTACAAGCGAGTCTTCTGGCTTTGGAATCAAGATCTCAGTGAGTAGACATTTTCCCAAGAGCTTGAGTGTAAAACTCATTCTCGAGCTCAGGGAATCCCAGTGACCAGCATGGTAGAATCATTCCACAGCAGAATATACAGTAGTGCTCTCGCAAACTAGTCAAGGCTGGATTTCTTAAATTAATGAGCAAGCAGTGCCATACACTTTAATGTCGTCTTAATTTATATTACTCGTGTTATAGCTATCATAGCTAGTGACTATTAGTCTAGAATTCTACTCAGTCAGCAGGTCATCATGTCAAAAATCTTTAAGATAATCTCCACTTGACTTTGAAGTGTGAAATATCGGTTCTGGCTAGAGCTGTTCGATCTGCCGATAATCCGGTTCTGCCGATATGATATCGGGCATGGAATAATAACCTTTACAGGTCTTGTCTGCAGATGATGTCACTGGGAATCTAATAGATATTAAACTCACTGGATCTGCAGTATTTATCTTTGTAGTAATGACTTTATTTGCCGAGGAAGCATCAAGAGTCTGTTTATTCAGCTGCTTCCATTTTCTAATGTTTGAGGACTGCCGATTGCCCAAAGGCAGCATTCAAAGAGCTTGCTTTGTCTTTCTAATTCTTTATATCTAACATGATTGTCATTAACTTATAGATATGAACAATATGAACAATATGAACAATTCCAACGACGGTGATATATTCACTTGAATCAGATGCTAAATTTACCGTATTTCACTCTTTTAATTCTCGATTTTTCATCTTTCCCATTTTTCTGCTTTTCGTTAATTCGCTTACAAATCCGATCAACGTCTTCTCAGACTCTCTAAATCGCTAACCTGCATCGCCCCACGACTGTGATACTCGAGATGATGTTGTAGAATTAAACTGCTGTGGTTCAAACAATATAGGAAACGTTCCTTGAAAGTCAAAAAGAAAGGGAAATCAACTGTTGACATCCAACTTGAGAATATCAGAATTTGAAAGCTAGCCACCGTCCCAGCGAATCCCCCGTCCCAGCGAATCCCCCGTCCCAGCGAATCCCCCGTCCCAGCGAATCCCCCGTCAATTCCTGTCCCATACTACGGCACGTTAGATCGGTATTTCCAACATGAACGGAATCGACAAAGATATGAAAAAACATGTGGCTTGTGTGCTTTGTAGAAGACGAAAGCTTAAATGCGATGGACATAAACCTCGCTGCGCGACTTGCGCCAAATTGAATCAAGACTGTCAATATGTAGATTATCACAAGAAATCGGGACCTAAAAAGGGTTATGTAAAGGCTCTGGAAGCTCGATTAGCTCATATGGAGTCATTACTTGAGAAAACATCCATTGATAGTAAAAGATTATCTGAAGATGGTCAATTTGAACCGTCTTCAGCAGGTTCGTCGGTTTCTCAATCTGATGAAATGGATCTTGGTGGATTCCTAGAATCTCATGACTCCAGATCATCTAAAGACTCATCTAAAGGATCATCTAAAGACCTTATATCTAAAGATCTAGATGAAGCAATGCCGGAATTCCCAGTGGTGTTGGAATTGTCTGAAATCTATTTCCGATATACAAGTACAATCCCTCAATTCATCAACAAAGCGCGATTCATGCAAGGTCTTAATTCCACTTCGACTTATTTAAAACCAAAACCTTATCTATTATATGCCATCATGTTGAATTCAGCCAGTGTTTATGAACCTTATGCACATATGCAAGAGACATTTTATAAGCGATTACGATATTATTTGGAGAAATACGAGATGATGGCTGATGGTCAAAATATCGTAAATGTTCAATATGTTCAATCATGTGCTCTTATGGCATTTTATGAATATCGTCAAGCACATTTCCCTAGAGCTTGGATCACAGTTGGACGGTGTGTTCGATCTTGTTTCATGCTCAACCTTCATTTAATCGATATGGATTCCGTAGATCATTCTTCAGAAACTTTATCTGAACGAATTAATATCGATGAACGTAGACGCACATTTTGGACTGTTTATTGCCTTGATCATTATGCCTCGGCAGGGTCGGGTTGGCCTACTATCATGAATATGAAAACGATCAAGACTTGTATACCAGGAGGAGCTCTTCCGATGCAAATAAACGATGAAGCTCCACCGCTTTATGTGTTTTCAGACCTTGTCAAGCACCCTGAAGTGCTCATGGGTCAAGGTTTGATCGATCATCTAGCATTTTCAGTTCTTTTCGCAAGTACTTTAGGATCCACTTTTGAACTTGCAATTATGAGTAAAGATCCTAATGATCACTTGGCACAAGGAACATGGTGGTCCAAATCAAGGGAATTAGATGCCTTATTATCGACAGTTCTTTTGGTTCTTCCTCAAGTTACCAAATCCATTCCTGAACCGGATATTTTTCTTTTGGTATCAAAGTATGTGTTTTTCCATACTTCCATCATAACATTATGTCGCATTATTCAGTTTAAAATGCTTTCTTTAGGCGATAAAAGCCCTGTTACTGAACCAGAAGTCCATGCTCGAGCATTACAATCGGCATCGGAAATGGTTTTCGTACTTCGAATGACTCCTGATATCATCAAATTAAGTGTCGACCCTTGTCTTACCTTTTGCATCTATTCAGCAGCAAGATGCTTTATTAACCTTCTTAATTTGAACTTTGCTGGAGTCGACCGGTTCAGAGGTCATTTGGACTTTCTAATCACTGTTCTTAAGCTCTTTCGCAGTAAAATCTTTATGGCCGATTGTTTCTATGATCGACTTATTGCTGATTCAATTGGAATCTTTGGAACCGGCCAAAACCCTTTTAATCCTCAAGTCGGTAATCCTTTCAAGGCTCCAACAAGACCTCAAGCTCATATTGACGATGTGGTTAATAATTATTGTGATCCGCCTATGGAGTTCATGATGCCTTATCGCCAAGATAAATCTCGTCAAAAAGATCCAACGAGTTCTCAATATCTGGACAATAACACAGGAACTGGAATCATAGAAAGTCCTTTCAATTCCAACGCTCAGTTTCCTGCTTCTGCTCAATCTACAGCTTCAGGGTCTTCAGCCTGGTCTAGTCCTCATGAAAATGCCCCAAACACTCCACGATCGGGACAAACTGTAGTAGAAGACGACCATAAACAGTCTGTCACAATCGAATCTTTAACAGAGGAGTTGAATTTCGATCTGTTCAACTCCGCCGTGCTACCAGACTTGGATTTCGAATGGAGTTCCGTCATGAATGTCGAGGACGCCGTTCATCTTTTACCACAAAGTCTTATGTCGGAATCCACTCGATACATGCAATCTCCATATAAGCTGGTATAAGATCTTGTGATAACAGGGATGGGTGTATTAATATGATCGTCTGTGCAGTCTGTATAATCAAGCAAGCTCAGCATCATGGTGGTATTAATATGGCAGTCTGTATACCATGATCAACATCATGGTGGATATTAATATATGGAGCATGATTTGCTTAATATAAGCGATCATGAGTTCTATAATATGAGAAATCAGCCTTCAAGGCATTATACATGAATGAATAATTTACAATAATATCGGATTCAATATATGAATCTTCAATACAAGCAATGACAAGACCAATGAGATTGAAAGAAAGTAATAAGTCTGTAGATATCATTAGTATGAGCAAGATCGTGAGCAAGATCGTGAGATACAGTATCAAGATCGTGATTTTGTCTGGCAGAAGCCTGCTTCTGATGCCTGAGCCTGTTTCTGATGCCTGAGCCTGCTTCTGATGCCTGAGCCTGCTTCTGATGCCTGAGCCTGCTTCTGATCCTGAGCCTGTTTCTGATGCCTGAGCCTGCTTCTTATGCCTGAGCCTGTTTCTGATGCCTGAGCCTGCTTCTTATGCCTGAGCCTGCTTCTGATGCCTGAGCCTGCTTCTCATGCCTGAGCCTGCTACTCGTGATGCTCTGGAGAAAGAGAGAATTGGAATTCATCTTCAGCCTCTGGATCATATTTCATATTTTCATCACCATCAGTGATTTTGGAATTCTCCAAAGCAGGTTCTAAAGAGGTTGAGCCAGGTTCAAGATCATCCTTTTGTTTGATCCCTTGTTGGTCAAGGATTTTCTCTGCATCAAAGTTCAATGGTTCAGTTCGTTTGCCGAAAAGTCCATCTAAAGCTCTCCAAACAATGGGCTCAGGAACCTTGAAAAGAACGATTTTAAGCTGAGAAATCACTTGATCATCTGGTAAAGATGCCAAAATACTGAATTTGACCATCGTTGCCAATAATGCGTTTACACAAGGAGAGATTAAAGCAGGAATTTGTCCAGATTCAACCAATTGGATGGTCTGAGGATTATGACCAGTTTTAGAAACATAATAATAAGGAGGAGCAAGGATTTTGGAAGAAAGTTCCAGTAAATATTCCAATTTTGAAAGTTGATTTTGAATGAATTGTTCACGTTCATTTTGAGTTGCAATTGTACTTTCTCGAGTCCAAAGACCTACAATTGCATCAAAACTATTGATATTCTCAGGATCATCGACTTCAAGTACCAGATGAGTCCTGAATTTCGAACGAGGATCAATATAATCTTGAATATTTCCTCGAGTCCATTTTGGTTCCATTGGAAGAGGATTTTGTTTATCAATCCATACTTCTATAACTCCATCAGCAGCAGCCAATTGACCATTAGTTATATCTTCACATTTAGAGAATGCAGGAGTTTTTCCTCCTCCTCCACCTCCATTTCCTTGAATCTCTTCAAAAAGTGCCCAGGCTTGAGAACTGATGCGAAAATAGCCTTCTTTACGATTAAATCGAACTTTATCTAATCCATCTTGAACAGGAATTACAATACGTTTAGTTCCTTGATATAAAGAAATGGACATTCGATCGGGTTCCAATAAAGCGCGTTCTCTAGCAGTTAAATTGGGGTTCTTATGAGCATGACCGATTTCGTCGGAATTTCGGAAATATAATCTTAATCGTGAATCCCGACTTGAACTATCGAATTTTGTTTCCGTCACTTCAAAAGTGCCTACACGAACTTTGGAAATGCGGAAATCAGAATAAACTCTCTTGGGGGTACGAAGCTGTTCGGTAGGAGGACCTCCTCCTTGTACAAGATTTGGTCCCATCATCATCCCTTGTTGGCCCATCATTCCCATACCATTGTTCATTCCTTTATAACCTCCATTATTTATCATCATACCTCCCATTTGCATCTGTTGAGGAGGTCCCTGTTGACGGTTATTATAACGATAATTCTGACCTCCTCCACGCATTCCGGGGGCTTGTTGATAATAATTTTGATCTATTCGTGCACGTTTCAAAGAAGGTCCATCTACAGCAGCATAAGAATCAACATAATAAGGAGCAGGACCAGCTTGAGAGTTCATCATATGAGGGGGTAATTGTTGATGTTGAAGGTGTTGTTGAGAATTATGACGTTTATAAGGTCTACCTACATGCCCTCCTCTTTTACTACGAGGTTGAGGAGGTAAATTGGCATTATGAGGTAGATTGGGGTATCCATATCCGTTCCAATTGGACATTTTATTGTAGATGAAGTGAGCCAGAAGTGAGCCAGAAGCTTTCAGATTATGTTTTATGCGTAATTGTAAGAATGGGAGCGCGGATTGTATTGGGAGCGGATAGAATATGAATTATCGGCTGAATTGGGTTGAATTTCCAATTATCGGTGAAATTCTCAGTTAAATCCTCATGGCCTGCGTATTTTGTCAAATCGTCGAGTCAAGCTCGTCTACCTCTAACTATGACCAACTACCTTTTAATGTATTTCTGAATAATGAATTCGTCGTCGGATTCATGGATATTCAACCCCTCGTTTCTTCCTCGGCTCATGTATTAATTGTCCCTCGAAAACACTACTGCACAATGGATCAAATGGCACAAGACACTCAAACCGCAGCAGAACTTGGAATTGCTCTTGCAAAAGTGTCAAAAGCTCTTGTAGACTTGCAACCATATAATCATGATGGTATTAGTTTTAATATCATACAAAATAATGGAATTGGTGCTGGTCAAGTGGTCAATCATGTGCATTTTCATGTAGTAATTAGAGGGGTTAAAGATGTCGAGTCAAAGGCTGTTGCCGAGATTCTTTTACGTGATTCTCCCTTGAGTTTCAGGGAAAAAATGTCTTATACAGCTCATGTATTTGGACGAGGGATGAGGGAAGATTTAGATCCTCAATGGGCTGAACGAATTACGAATCAGTTAAGAGAGAGTCTGGCCAAGACCTCAAACTTATGAATGATTATTATAATATTAGCTACATGCATGATGGTTGGCTATTGTTCCATGAGGAATAAATAAGTCTGGTATGACAGCAACGCTTGCCTGCTGCTGGCTCTGCTGCGTCGGCTATGACCAGCACGTCTTGACCGCCTTGACTGGCTATGACCAGGCATCGACGTCTTGACTGTCTTGCTGATCCTCCTCTTCTTGTTCCTCCTCCTCCTCCTCTTGTAAAGGATATGATTGTCGATGTTCTTTACACCATTGACGGGCTAAAAGTGAAGCCTTTAAAAACCTCTTGCTAGCATATTTCTTAAAAAATGCTTCATGAACAACCGGTTTGGCAAGATAATCCACCATAAGTGATACTATAGGCAATAAAGTGGATTCTTCACAATCTCCAGAATAATGAATTAAATTAGCATTCCATTCTCCAGTTCGTCCTAGAATCTTTCTCGATAAATACATAGCAGCCGCAGATGCCTGAGAAGGAGGATATTTAATGAATCGATGATCTAATAGAGTGACTTCGAGTAAATATTTTCCGATTGTTCTTGTTTGAATGTCGTAATCATCAGCTTTAGAAATGCGACGAAGGAAATTCATAGGATTAGGATATGATAGATTGAAATTAATAGTTTGAAGAACAAATCTTTCCGCGTCCAAGATCTCTTGTTCATCATATCCTCCATCTACCATATAAGCAAAGTTTCGGATACTTGGAGTAAAGACTTCTTCATATTTTGATGCGATTATCAACGAAGAAATCCCTGCCAATTGCACCTTATCAACTCCTATTTTACGAAGACTTAAAAACCGATCGATTATATTTACAGCCAAAAACAAGGTTTCTGGAAGTAATCGGAATTTCTGATGAACTTCGACTATCCAATCGATTAGAATACCTCTCATTTCCCATTCAATATGCCTCTGTTGTGACATATAATTAGCTGGTGGCATATAATCATGTTGAGTCCTGTATAGATACTCAAAGATGGATTCAACATATTCCGAAACCATTAAAGGATCATCATTATCTTCTTCATCTAAATCATCCCAACCTTGTTGAACTCGAGAGGTTGAATCAACAACTTCAAATGAAGATGAACTGATTGTTCGAGGTCGTTTAGATAGATGTGTTACGGTAGTTGTAGTTGTAATTTGTTGCAGCTGTTGTTGTTGGTGTTGTTCGACTTTTTCAACATCTAATTTTATATTTAATTCACCAGCAGATCGTTTTCGAGGTAAATTAATAGCATTAGAATTTACTGATAAAATCGATTTCGATGTAGAAGCATTTGTTGATTCAATCCTTAAAGGTTCAGTATCCCTTCTAATTGATAATGGATTTGTTTTGGTATTGACACGACCAGCAGTCGTCGTTCTTAACCCTTGAAGTCGAGAAGCTGTGGAGCCCAAAATGATTTTAGGAACTTGCCTTTGTTTTAAACCTCCTTTGGCGGTAATAGCTCCGACTTTTGATGTCAAAGGCTTTGTTGAAGTGCTTGCTGCACTGGTTAACTTTGCAACATTACTAAGATCACCTAAAGCCGCGCGTTTTCGTGTAGCAGCTCTTGGATCTAAAGCCGAAGCCTGTAAACCACCCGAAGCCGCTGCTGCAGCCTTGGCTCTTGTGATGCGAGTATTTATGCCATTTACCGATTCATTTTCATCATGGGTTACTTTAGACCGTGTTTGTCGCTTGTTAGTTCATTATCTAACACGATATCTCAAAAACTCATATCTTAATCACTTACTGGAACGTTATTGCTCATTTAGAGGGTTGTCCACTTTACCCTCGTGAACAATGCTGAAATGTTTGAAAGAATAGGGAAAATTAAGTGAACAATAAAAGTGCAACAAATAGCAATGCACAATTATGAACGATAGCAATCAGATAATGACAGTCAATAAGACAATAAAGAGAGCTGACCAGACAATGACTGACTAACTGACAAGACAGACAAGACAAATGGCAGACAAATGACAGGCTGAAAAAGACTGAAAAAGCCTCACAAAAGACTGACAAGACTGACAAGACTGACAAGACTGACAAGACTGACAAAGACAACAGAAAACCTGACAGAAAACCTGACAGTCAAACAATTAAATATTTAAGCAAACTTCTTTTCTAAACACTCAGCAGCAAAATATTCAATGAGAAATGCAAAGAGTTGTAAATAGACTTGAAAGAGATGTCAGATTCACTGTTTCCCTTCTATTCAATCCAATTCTTTGCTTTACCAGAGAATTCGGTCCAAACAATTCAAACGATAATATTTATAGAATCGTCTTGAAAATGTAACCAAGAATTTACAAATTAAATCGAGAGTCAAGTGAGAAAGTGGTTGTGTAAAAAGTGTTTTTGTGTTTTGCGTTTTGTGTGTGAATGGATATTTGCGTATTTTGTTTATTTATCGCCTTGTTTAGGCCCAACGCGAGAGTTCTTCCAAAACCACAAAAACACTTGGAATTAATGGACCGAAATTTACGTTGGGTTTAAAGTTACGCTGAAGAACAAGCATCAAGCACTATCAGAATATGTCAATAGTACTCAATTAATTGAATTATTATTCTTCAATCTGCGAATCTCTCTCTGAATCTCTCTCTGAATCTAGTTCAATCTACTTCCTAGTGCTGCTATTCTTCTATCCATTGTTATTATACTTAAACTTTGCTCCGAATTGCGTACCTTGTCGTAGTTGGTATGGATGAACATTCCATCCTAAATGGCATTGAAATGTAGCTCTAAATGTCCCAAAGATGCTTCCAATAAGGCACTTTTGGTCCTAATTAGCTTCTTCAGCACGGCCAAAGTCCCAAAACATCTCCCAAACGTAAATCTTGCATTCCATGGCGGAAGAATGTAGACTGGATTTTAACCGCTAAATTGCAATGTTGTCGAGGGTGATCGAGGGTGATCTTAGGACAATATAATTATCCAATTAGATAGAGAGATTAAGAGATGTCGCGTAAACCTGAAGATTCTGTTATTGACATTAATTATACTGTTAAACAAGTTAGATAGCCGTTCTTTGTTGTCTCGTGAGCTCACTGTATCGACTACTTATCGACTACTTATCGACTACTTATCGACTACTATCGACTACTTATCGACTACTATCGACTACTATCGACTACTATCGACTACTATCGACTACTATCGACTACTATCGACTACTATCTACTACTATCGACTACTATCGACTACTTATCGACTATTTATCGCCCGCATAGTATTAGCATATCTTTAGTACAATGGAATACAATGGTGTCGTAATAATGGCATTGAGCTAATCTACCTGACACTAGAATAATAAATATGTAGACCCATTCATGCAATCGTAGCAGTGGAAGCATAGAGATGATTATTCGCTGGTGAAATCATCTGCATCATCATCATCATCGTCCTCATCAACTCCTTGTTGACCGGTGGCAACAGCAGCAGCAGCTCGTAATCGCGCCAGATTCACGGCTTCAATATTATCTCCGATAAACCCAGGAAGTATTCCAGTCGGAGCTCCAAACCCACCAGTATTAGCAGCTGTTTCAATGGCCAGTTGTACTCTTCGATCTAAAGCATCCGTCAATTGACCAGGAATTGCTCCATCACGAGGAGGCAGGAATCGAAGTTCTCGGAAATGATCTTCCCATGCTTGACGGACAGGAGCTTGGAATTGCATATTGGCATTATCATTAAAGGCTCCATTGCCATTACCATCTACTACAACACGATCAATAACTGTACCACCTAGACGTCGTTGTTCAAATGCCAACTTGTTCAAGTGCTCTCTAAGATTGCGTACTCCTTCTCCGCTAAAAACACAGAAAACTGCTTGTTGATGTTGAGTGAATTCAGGAGGAGGAGCTCGGCAAAATTGGGTAAGATCATGTCTCATGAAAGCAGGAACTCCTGTTAAAGATAAATGCGTAAGTCTTTCACAAGTGTTTACTAGAAGCATTACAGCATAAAGGGTGATATTGCCGCAATAAGAAAGATGGATTCGTTCCAAAGTGTTTTCATTGCCTCTTCTTTGAGCCAAAGCATAAATAGCAGTGTCGGTGATATTCTGGCATTTAACCAGGCCAATTCGTCGTAATTTAGGTAGCGATCCAAGGTCTTTAACTGCATTATTCGTCAATTGAGTACAGCAAGCCACATCAATATATTGAATGCGGTGACAAGCTTTAACCAATTGACTTATACTACGATCCGTGATGTTACCACAATGACCTAAATGCAAATAATGAAGCGATTTTCCAAGTCTTGTAACATATTGAACTCCACGATCAGTGATATTTGCACATTTAGCAAGTACAAGATTCCTTAGACGAGGGGCACAGGTTACTAGACGATTGACACTTTCATCAGTGACTAAAATACAACCTGTAAGGTCTACAATTCGTAGTTTATCAAAAGAAGAATCCCTTGCAATGGAAAGAAATGCTGCATCACTAATAGAAGTATTAAGAGCCAATCGGACTTCTCTTAATTGATTCAAATCTTGAAATACTTTTGAAACGCTTCCATCAGAAATATTAGGGCATCCAGCAAGATCCATTTCGACTAAATATGGACAATTCTTGATTAATGCTTGAACAGAAAGGTCGGTAAGATTCGGACATGCATTTAATTTGATTCGTTTTAATTGTCGACAATTTGTAGCAAGAAGAACAACGGATTCATCGGTGATTAATTTACATCCTGTAGCATAAAGTCCTTGTAAACGACGACAAGTTGAACCCAAAGCCTTGATTGTAGCATCAGTAGTTTGATCCAATCCTGATATATCTATAGATTGAATACTAGGATTTTTGGTGATTAAAGGAACTAAAGATCGATCTGAAATCTTGGTACAAGAAGCAAGAGTAACTCGTTCTAAATCAGGACATGAAAATGCCCCTGAAAGTATATCATCAGTAACGATATCGGCGACAGCTGTGAAATTCAACCTTCGAACAAGACATCCATAAGGAATTATTAATTGCGATTCAGGAGTTTTCAGCGTATTCATCAATTTCTTTAATGTTTTCTCACTGGAAATTTGAGGCCGGAACCAAACGGCTTGTGCGGCAGAACTGAACCAAGTCTTACAAACAAGCATAGCAGCTCGTTGATCAGTACGACTGCTTAAATATGTCATGACAGTTGCTAATAATTCAGGAGGTAGTCTGAATATTGGAGGAACTGAAGTTAACTGACTAAATCCATTTTGTTGAGATATAGGAGATTTGGACATTGCTGAGGCTCGATGACTTGCTGCTCTCATGACTGCTGTTTGATGTAGTTGTTCTGAAAGAGAGTTCATTCCATCACTCTCATCAGCAGCTTCTCTATCTCCAAAAGATTCAACGCTAGAAGCGTCAGGGATAAAAGTGTCTCCATTCTCATCGGTTGTAGTTTCGATCATATTGTCGGTCTATTTCATCACTTGTTGAGAATATTACACGATCCTTTATTCTAAACCCACGATGATTTAACCAGCCACTTATCTATACAACATAAGTATTAAGAGAATAGTTGGAAACTATCAAACTCTGTTGTGAAATTTATGCAGGCGGCGCTGTGCTGTTAGATGTTGAGATACTAATTTTGTTATTATTATTAATTTTGGGATTTATTTGAAATTGCACTTCACTGCAGGGTAACGAGGCTTTTGTTAAGTTTAAGCCGCATGATCTTGAGGCTGCTAGAGCGAAACCAGAACAAAGAACGGACCGTTGATTAGTTAGTATTAGAGCTCTAGGTTTGATTTTATATGAGTTGAAGTTACTATGTATTTGAAGATGCTTAATGACGGATAGTCGTGCTTGCTTGATGACGGATAATCGTGCTTGCTTAATGACGGATAGTCGTGCTTGCTTGATGACGGATAATCGTGCTTGCTTGATGACGGATAATCGTGCTCGCTCTGATATTCTCGCTGTCGTCGACGGACGAATCTCGAATGGACTGATAATATCGGGTTCACTAGTGTTTGATCTTAGTATAGCCTCTAGCAGATCTGATAATAGTAATATAGATAAGATGAATGGAGGCTGGATCCAAGAACTGTGCACATCATGTAAATATCGGCTATTTGCTCAACATCTCGCCGATATGATCTCCCGATATGATCTCGCCATATGATCTCGCCATGCAATCTCGCCATATGATCTCGCAAATCGCAGCAGCCTATTATCATTCTCATCATCGTCCTTAGTCTGCCAAAAATTATCATTTTGCCTTATTTTCTATTCACAAGTCGCTTGCCTAGTCAATATTTAGCAGATGATTCCAGCTCTTGATTCCAGTGTTAGTTCTTTTCTAATCTTGGTACCAAACTCTGGTATTGATCTGTTTATCCTACTGCTCATCAAGTCACTGATTCATTTGGTTTCACCATTCATGTAACCCCTGAATGTTGGACTCTAGGAGGTTTTCAAAACGTCCTAGACAGCTTTCGTACTGGAAAGCTCGCCCTCGCCTTGAATTTATTCGAACCATATGAGACACGAAACCGCACTCTCTTTCTGAGAAACAGGTGAAATATTTTCCAAGGAAAAAAGCATGATTACGATAATAGTCATCTATCGAGCCAAGATGTAGATGAGGATCTTCAATCGGCCGTAGTTCTGATTGAAGCTCCCCTTCAATATCTTCAGGGCCATAATACACTCGGTAAAAAGGAAAATCATCGTTGAGAGTGAAACGATTGCAGCCAAGTATTATTCCATAAGATCGAGATTTACTGAAGCACACTTGGCCAATACGAAAGGAACTCTGTTGAGGCATTATCCCAGGAATAGGCTGAACAACAATCTGTTTCTTAACTGCTGATATGACTGAGGGAACCTCATTTGATATCCAGTCAACTATTTCCACATCAAAAGGCAGATATTTTGCCAGTAAATCTACAATGATACGCAAACTAGGCCTCCTGGTGCTAGACTCTGATAGAAAAAGCCTTTGTACTAAATTTATACCTAATTTGCAAGATGCAAAGTCTTCCGAGTCTGGGTCCCACCAGTCATTGTAATCATATCTAGAGAAAATGACTTCAAGAATTTCTGAAATAGACAATAGTTGACAGTCTTCGTCGTTTGAATCGTCTTTATCCAGTACTGAACCAGAATCACAATTCACTAGGAAAAAGCCAGCAGCTGGATCTTCAATTCGGCAACAGATTTCATCATGATACAAAACAAAAGTGCTTTTCATATCGAATCTGTCAAAATACATCTGATAGAGTGCAGCTTTTACGATGGGGGTGTATCAATTGATTGTGTTGAAATATAGGTTAAAAATAAAGCCCTGTAAGGAGCATCTTTATGATCACGTCTGATAGTTCTGAAATCAACGGTAGACCGCATAGCATCAACAACAGACCGGATAGCAGTGGCCCTTTCTTTGAACGGAAGTTTTAGCAACTCGAGTCTACCCAGGTCATTCACACGCGAGTCCGTGTCAGGTAACCACTTCTGACCTGAATCAATGTCATATCTGAAGTTGGATACTTCAACTGCTCTTACTTGGAAAAGGGTCCAAAAAGCATCAAGATAAAGAAAAGTTTTATGTAGTAATGGCTCAGATACTGAGTTTTTGGAATCGGCTAATTTTACCAACTGCTTAAAAGCTTGTGCTCTTTCCAAAGCGCCCAACAGTTCATTGGCAATATACCCCTGCCTGATCCATGGGCTCATTGTTACTCGACCTACTAATTTATAGGTTCTGACCAACTGAGGTCTATCACGGACCCCTAGTGCACTGATTTCTTGTACCATTGCATATTTTAGATGGTTCCTATCCCCGGCCAACTTGTTGACGAGAATTTTAATCCGAGCATTGATTTCTTTCTGCTCCAAGTAGAAATGTTTGTAAGAGACAATGGTAATATTACAATCTTTTAATTCCTCATATAATCTACGCGTGAGCTGAGAAATAGACAGGCAAACTTACACTTTAGATATATCTTGCCAATATTCATCGTCACTGCATATCAGGCGCAGTTTGGTAAAAACCTGGCCCACGACAATTATATCTTTAAATCGGGGCAAATGGTCCAAAATTTGGCAGATTATTTCTATCGGAAGCTCGTCCATCCTCACGTCAACTCAGTCTGCTGATTTCAACCTCAGTTTGCTACTATTGACTGGTCAAGTCAGTTCGAGCCTGAAGGGGCTGAAATGATGGCATGAGCCGCACGATTGCACTCAAACAATGTGGCTGAGTCCCAAATCTTAGAGCGAACCTCTTTAAGTAGACTGGAACGCCTGGCGTATTGAAGCAGAACGGCCAGTAGTACTCATTGCATGATGCCAGTGACTTTAAATAAAGATCAAAGGATCAAAAGACCAATTGTTATACTCTCTTGCGTCTTGAATCTCGCCGATATCGAATTTGATATTTCAATTGGGAGAAGCGAAATATCGGCGTCAAGCGAATATTGCAGTCAAGCGGCTCAAGCGTATTATCGGCAACCTATGCACTATTCGTATAGCTACCGATATCATAAATTATTGGACAAAAATAAATCAATATAGCCGCCGTATCACTGACTCAGTCTGACAGTCAGTGACTGACATCTCTCATGCAATAGATAGATGTATAGATAGATATATTCTTTACGCTGAATCTGTTGGGGTTGGCCTCCGGCTACATTCTATGGATCTATGCACATGTTTTAATATCTAGACATCTATGTAAAGTAAAATAACTTTTTCAACGCGGTTTTCTCTTCTTTAACGATCGGAGAAGCGTAGATAAACGGAGGGTTCGAAGAAGTCTCTATTGTACTTGGGACCACAAGGTTAATTGATCTAGGAGAATTGTTGTAGGAGTTTGTATATGGACTTGAAGGAGAAAATGAAGTTGATGAAGGAGAAGACATTCTCCATCCTGATCGAATATATATTGAATGACGACGTGAGGAAGGACTTCCAGGTTGTGGAACTGCAGAACTAGAGCTTTGTCCTGAAGGTTGTTGAGGAGAATGAGGGTTTTCAGAAAGGGTTGGACTTAGAGATAGATTGGATATATCCAGCATTGAAGGATCAGGAGCGTCGGAACAATCGCCATGTTCTGAATCGATTTCGGGCTCTTCTGGCATTAAAACTGGAGATTGAAGAGGGTTTCCTAAAGCTTGAGAATGGCCATTTCCTAGAGAATTATTTCGTTTGGACCCTCCTAAACTGTCTAAACTACGACCAGAACCAGAATAACCTTCAAATCTTGACATTATTTCAGGATCTAAAGAATGCAAAGACATGGACCTGGAGTTTTCAGATCCACTGAGTAATTGTAAATTGGGGATTGTAGGAATCGAATCGGCATCTTTCATTCGGCATTCTTCGGAACAATATAATAAAGGGGCATTTGACTTTTTGACAGTTGAAGCGTTAATTGAAATCTGCATTTCACAAACCAAACAATATGGTAAAAATGGTAGATTTAAAGGTGATGAAGGACATTTATCTATTCGAGAATGTCCTGTATGAATTGAATGTTCAATCTTTTCTTTTCGTGAATGCAATTTTTTGGATTTCCGAACTTCATAAAAATGGTCTTCTTGTTGAGGAGTATGTCTTGGACTTGAAGAATTCCTTGGAGAATCGGAATCTAAAGGTCGAGACATTTGTTTTGAAAGCTGAAAAGAAGGAATTGCCATTGATTTCTGGGATTCGTTAATATATTCGTAATTGTCTTGAGTTTGATTTTTATCGTCTGAAAATTGTTGTGAATGCCATAATTTAGAAGTTTGACTTGTTGATGATCGATAAGAGAATTTATTTTCTTGTGAATTGTTTGAAATGTCGAAACCTGATTGTTTTTTTATTTTCGATTTCGGATATTGAATCCGGGGTTCTTCAACCAATATTGAAGATTCATTTCCAGAGTCATTTTCATAAAGTAAAGAAGGACGAATCTGAGTTTGCATCTGATAAATAACTCAGAATATAATAAAAGAATAAACGAAGTGAGTTAAAGATAATACTATCTAGGGTCTGAAATTCTGAATGTACATAAAAAAGTGGAGAATTCCGGATTTAATATTTATATATATTTTTGCCAACAAAAAAACCCAAAAGATCAACAAAGCTTAGTCCACTGAAAGATATCAAGATAACAAAAGTAATCTACAATGGTGACAGCTTTTTAGGTCTAGCGGCCGCATTAGATGCAATCAGATGGGGTAATCCGAAGGTCAAAAGGAGCTGCACAGAAAAATAAACAAAAATCATAAATTGAAATAAAAATTTCCAATCCAACAACTTAATTCAATTTATTTGTACATTCTGTTCTTTGTGTATTAGTTGCAACGTGATATGTACTCTAGCTTTAGCAAGATCTTCATTACGGCGACTTTTGACACTAACAAAGTCTTAGCTTTGATCTGACTAGAACTTTGTTAGAATCATATAATCCTTTATCTTGTGTGACTCAAAATTCCTTATATACTGTAATACATTACCAGCAATAATTCAATCTCCGAAGTTTAAACGTTCTCGAGTCTGGACCGCTCCCTTTATATTCTGCAACTTGCCCGAGGCCTGAATTTTCTGAAAATCTCTCGACAATCACTCTGCCGACACTGGTTTAATGCTGTTGACGTGATAGATAAGATAAGAACAATGCGTCTAGCTAGAACCCTAATCGGAACTAGTTCGTTGTTCTGTTAGTGAGTCCCGAAGCCCTGGTTGACCAATTAGGAGTCAAAGTGGGCCTGAAAAACAAATTTCGATAAAAATGAGTCAAGTGAAAAAATTATAAAATATTAAAATATTAATAAGACAAGAGACAAGAGCCAACAAACTTAACGATGATAAAAGTAAAATCAGAGTTATGAATCGATTTATGTAGAGATAATAGGCTCAAGATAATGTGGCTCAAGATATTGATCTGCTTTTTTGTGTGTTATTTCACGTTTAAGTATGATGATTGTAGCACCGCGTAGTTTCTAAGCCCTAAATAATCCCCACACGGGTTCCCGCGGCTAGACCTTTCTAGATTTCACGCATATTAGAAAGCCAAAAATGAATTATATTCTATCATGAATAAATCGTACATCCGTGCAATCTAGACATACAATGACCTCACTCGTTTGTACCGCTATAGTATCATTCTATTAAGTCACTTCTCTGCCTTCTCTGCCTTGGCAGACTGTCATAGCCCGGTCATGGCCCACAGTTCTACACGAATCTAATCTCTATTTAACTCAAGAGTACGTCTTTGGATCCACTGAATCGCTTATTCTTACTTGATCTTTTGTGCTCTCTTTTCATATTTGAACTTCTCGACGATATCAAGGTTCAAATGTTGACCCAAGAGCAGCATTTTTCAGCCAAGCACTAATACGACAGCAATTAAGGTAATGTAGTAGAAAAGCCATATAATTAAGTTTAAATCTACAACTTGTCAACAACTAGGTAAACTATCACAAATTCATTTTTAAACTATAAAGCTAGATCTCCATGTAATAAATTCAATTCCACGCCTTAATGAACTTTAACTGATGCGATTCTACGTTTTACTCTGAACGCTGATTCTAATGATCTGGTAACCTAGTTACGCAAGGAGTTGAAGTGAAACGAGCTGACAACGTAATTTCTGTTTCAGGATTAAGCGAAGAAGGAAATCCAAAAGAGTCTTAATTGACCTGGACCCAAGATTACGCCGCAGAACAAGCGGCACTGCCCGAGAAACCAAAAAGTCAAAACTTAGGTTAGAGTTGGCGGATATGCGGTACATGTGAGATAGAACATTATAGTCTGGTAGCCCACCTGAATAATGGAACGAGCTAAGCCTAAGGGCTCCTAAGGCTCCTAAGGACTCCTAATGATGCATGGAAATTGAGATGATTATAACCATTGTACATGGTAGAATTAAATGTATATACTAGCTAGTATATACTATATAATTTAAAAGACTATGTATGGACCACGGTACTGTATACCTCAGTACTTCGTATATCTGCATTAAGCATGAACAAACCATAATCAAGATGTGAAAAAAGATATCTGAAACAATGACAAATCTACAGGCGGGATCAGAAGCGAGTCTCAGTTTCTAAGTCGCTAGCGGAAAATGCCAAGAAATAACGTCCAGCCTTGCATGTACTAAGAATGTTGTGCCAGTTGTGGAATTGGTCTAATCCAGATTATTGATAGATCATTGACCGCGGATTTGAAAATCTCATGGTTTTTTTTATTCAGAGAGTCTGCCTGACAGTGTCAGATTCTGAATTTTCCCCGGTACCTGAGTGCTGGGAATTGTTCTGTCTTGCTGGGCCGAACCGATAATTTGTCCAAACTGGGTCATCCACTGGGTCGTCCACCGGGTCGTCCAACCGGGTCGTGACCGAATCGTCCACCGAGTCAACTCCTGTCTTAATTCGTTCTCGTTTCAGGAACGGTTTGCTCAGTATTTAATCTAGATCAGTATCGTAGCATTAGAGGTATGATAGTATCCTATAAATTCACGAGTTTACAATAAATACTCGAGATCAGAACGATCTCCTAGCTAGGTCTGTAAGAGCCCGTATATCTACAAGATATACAGTACAGCACTACAACAGCACTGAATACAACAGCACTGAAACAACAAGAGCATCCATCAGCAGTACACTATCATCACTCTGTGCTCGACTACATCTACAGTAGATAAACTTTGATCCCGATTGGTTCTCATCCATCAATTCCGCTCCGTCTTGTTCCGCTAGACCTGAACCCAGGCACCTCACTCCTCACACCTCACACTACAAACTCCCATTCTAGTACAGGATCCACACCGCCTGGTATAAGTTCTGTACTGTGGAAAATGCAGGTATTCCCACTCTCTCTTTTGTCCCAACTACTCACGTTCTAGCTAACGACAGCTCAACTCCTCCTGTCTACGACACACGTCTTGTAATTCTTTCCTTGACATCGCGCAAGACTGCTGATTATTTCATTCTCCATAAACAATTATTGTACATTGTTATTTATAATACTCGCTTTTGTAGTTGTCTATTGCTACTAGTTTTCAGCCCTTCTCTTTGCTAATTTTCAGCCTCCTCTTGCTTGATGATCTGATTCTGGAGTGATTGCGTGAATATTCATCTAATCTTGAATCCAACGGTCGTGTAGTCATTGGAATGACTGATCCGAATAATAGTAACATCGTGCAGCCGAGAGCTGGTTCTCCGTTTGATCCTAGATTGTTCAATCGGTAGGTATAACGTGTAGGCTGTCACAAGATCTTGTCATACTAACTATTAGAGATTCAGAAGAATCATTGGCTCATTCTATATGGCAAGAAAGACCTAAATCTCAGCATTTTTACACGCAAAATCATGCTGCCACGACTCCTTCATCAGCAAGTTCATCTGCTGCATATTTGCCTTTACCAGTTCAGGCTCAGCCGCCAGTTCCAGTGCACTCTAAAATGACTTCTTCATTCTTCAGTAATCAATCAAGCCCGGACTCGGCTGCATCACCTTCTTCAGCAATACTGCCTCCTCAAGGAACATTCCGATCAAGAGCTAGAGCAGGCACTTTACCGTCTAGACTTTCCGGATCACTTTTTTCAAATAATTCCACCGAAGCATCTTCTTCTTCTGCTTCTTCTCCTTTAAAAGGTCTTCACATTGACTCCTCAAATCATTCTTTAGGCTCTTTGGCACTTTTGTCGCCCGATGGCCAATCACCTGTAGGTTCTTTTGTCGTGGAGATGAGTACACCATCAACAATCCCTGAAGCCAATCTGACCCCTTCTCAACCATTCCATCCTTTGTTTGCCAATCCTCCGATAAATGTAAATCCTTTAGAACGAACCGGTTTAGCCCCTCCGGCCACTTCTCGTCTAAGATCAGGGTCTTTAAACATTCTGTCTGATCCACGCCCTTCTTTATATGCTTCTCCATTCGGATCGTCGATCTGGTCATCTCAGAAAGTCCCTGGATCGCAAGACAGTTCCAAACGACTCTCTCAACAGTCTATGTTAAATACCATTCAAAGTAGTTCCGACCTGGAAGAATCGCTCGACGAAACACATCGCGACCAACAAGCATCAGTACGGCCAATCCCGGATCCAATGCAGCCTTTCTTGAGCAAATTGGCCATGAGAACAGATCCTAGTAGAATGAGATCGTATACAATCAACAATACTGTCAACAACGTGCCTTATGGGCTTTCGTCGCAGTATGAAGAGGTTCCCACGGCCGAGGACTCACTTGACAATCTTATCGCTGAACAATCAATGCAATATGAAAACATTCAACCTCATATTCAAATGCAACAGGCTTATGCTCAGCATGACATGTATAATACGTCATCTCCTACTTCTAGACCACGGGCTCAAACCACGTCTGGAGCATCGTTCGACTTGCCATTGTTTAGTATTCTTCATGGAGGAGCTTATACTGATGGAACTATTCCTACATCATTTGACGACCCTTCAATCGGGCCTACTCGATCTCTTTGGATTTACAACATTCCCGCATCGGCCACTTCGTACACTTTACAAGCGATATTCAGTGCTTATGGAGCCGTAGAGTCGACAAGAGTACTGACAAACAAGAATTGTGGCTTTGTAAACTTTGTCAACATCGATAGTGCTGTTCAAGCCTTGACCGTGCTAAACGACAAAGAATTGTTCCCTGGTACTGGGCCTTGTAGAGTGGCTTTTGCCAAAGTAGTCCAAGAGGATGATGATCATGAAAGTAATCAAATCCCTCAACCTCAAGCTGAAAATGTCGAATATTCTGTAAATGAAAAGGATTCTCCTCCAGCGCTTGAAATCGCTCCTGAGACAATTAAAAGTCTTGACGAAATCGCCAAAGATATGGGTAAAATAGTCCGGGAACTTGGGGCTTCTGACCAGGAATGTAAAGACACTATAGCTTCGATCAATCGTGCTCTTAAATTCAATGACTTCAGAGACGAAATCCCTCCTGTTCCCGAGGCCAGAGTCGACAGAATATATGATGCTCCTACTCTTCGAGAGGTTCGTAAAAGAATGGATAGTGGGTCTTGTTCTCAAGAAGAGATCGAGGAAATAGCAATTGATATGCTTGACGAGATTGCAGAATTGGCCAGTGATTATGTCGGCAATACTGTAGTACAGAAACTCTTTGACAGCTGTTCAGAGCCTATAAAGGACCTTATGTTGAAGCAAATAGCCCCCTTTCTGGCCCAGATCGGAGTACATAAAAACGGTACTTGGGCAGCACAGAAAATCATCGATGTAGCCCGGTCCAAAAGGCAAATGAATGCCATTGCTGAGACTTTAAGACCTTATACCGTGTACCTTTTCCTCGACCAGTTCGGTAACTATGTCATTCAATGCTGTTTGCGATTTGGCACTCCCTGGAACGATTTCATCTTTGAAACCATTCTATCCCAGTTTGGAGAGATAGCTCAAGGAAGATTTGGAGCAAGAGCTATGAGAGCATGTCTTGAAAGCCACTATGTGTCCAAGAACCAGCAGAGAATGGTAGCTGCAGCTATAGCCATGCATTCAGTCCAATTGGCTACGAATTCCAATGGAGCTCTGTTACTTACTTGGTTCTTAGATACTTATACCCTTGCCGATCGTCATTCGATCCTAGCCCCTCGTTTGATCCCTAATTTGGCCCAACTTTGCACTCATAAACTGGCTTCTCTTACTGTGCTTAAAGTGATAAACCACAAGACAGAGCCTATGGCCCGGCAATTGATTTTCGATTCATTGTTTACTCCAAATGAGGAGAATCCAAGCCAGGTTTTGAATGTAATCTTGAACCATGCTTATGGTCCTACTTTTATCTATAAAGTGATCTCAGGCCCCTTTCTTGAAGGTGCCGATTTGCAGAATGCTGTCAACAAGATCAGAACGGTTCTAATCACTATCAAAGCGCTTCCTGCTCAAGGATATAAACGATTAATGGATGAAGTAGGTCTAACTGGTGTTAATATCACTCGTCAAGGAAGTAACGGAGGAGGAGCTTCTAACAATGGAACCAACGCTTCAAGAGCCTATGCTCCTCAACAGCAACCGCGAGGCCATTCAATGAACTCTCAACGGTCTCGATCAGCTCAAGGCCAGAATTATAACCAGCAGAGCCCTCATTATTCTCAACAGCAATTGAGTCCTCAAAAAGCATACTCTCAAATTCCAAAGGGCAATAGATATGGAACGTCTCCTGGCCCGAGGCCAATGTATAATGGACAAGTTGCCGACGTTTCCTATGACATGGGTTATCAGCAACAGCAGTTTGAGCAACTGTCTTTAAACCAATCGAAATACGATCAGTATCAATATCCTGTTATGCCTGGTCCTTCGCAGCAGGCCGAATATTTCAATCCAAACCCTCCTTATATTGAATCAAACCAACCCTATCCTGTTGAATCAGTCCCTGGTGGACCGACAGGAAATGTGCATTTGCAACGGCCCGATGCTCAAGGAATGTATAACCCAGGATACCAACCTTATCCCGTCTACGAACAAGGTAGAAGGGACTAAAATTACGAGCAGGTAGAAGGGATTAAAATTACTTCACTCATTTATTAGACAATATATGCATCTTAGCAAGATAACTGATAACCGAGAGTAAGCGATATCGACTTAGACTAGATATCATAGACTATTTAACTCATCTAATCAATGGACAGACCTAAAGCTTGTCGTCTGGACTTTGAATTCGGATCCAAGAACGGTTTCTCAGCCAAAGCAGTCACTCTTGTTCCATGACGCGGTTCTAATCCTTCATAATCAAATACAGCATAATGCTGAGAGATTCGATTATCCCATAAAGCCGAAGTTCCATAGCCAGGCTTGTTATCGGACTGCCATTTGAATCGGACTTGGAGATCGAGATTCTTTTCGAAAACGTTGAATAGAAGCTCCAAAATAGCGTCAGATTCGGTCTTTTCAAGTCCTACGATCTGGATGGTATAATGTCGGTTTACAAACAGAGATTTCCAGCCTGTAGCAGGGTGAGTACGGACAATAGGATGCTCTCGTTCAATGTATTTAGGACCAGATAGAGGATCATTTCGATCAATATATGAATGTAAAGATCGATAAATTGCAGTTTTCCCATCAAGGAACTTTTGGAAATCAGGAGAAAGCTTGTCATAAGCTCCATAACCAGAAGCCCATAAAGTATCTCCTCCAGTTGAAGGAATAGTATCGTTATGAAGATGAGTTATTCCAGCTGGTTGGTATTCATGAGTAAGATCAGTATGCCATTGAGCCGTTCCAAAGGGCTTTTTAAACGAAGTTTTAAATCCTTCTAATTGTGCATGTCGAGGCCATAAAGCTGTGATCCCTGGTAATCCAGGGACATGAGGAGCTTGAGGATGAACTTCGGGAGTTCCATAATACTTTCCAATCTCCAATTGCTTTTGAGGTGAAAGGTCTTGGTTTCTAAAGAATACTACAGTTCGCTCAGCTATCAACAAGGCCAATTCATCAAGCTGTTGACTAGTTAAATCTGCCAATTGTAACCCCACAATCTCGGTTCCAATATGTTTGGTCAGGTCAATGACTTTTTGAGCCGCACCCAAAAGGGCTTTTTTGGCGGGGTCTGCATTTTTCCCTCTTTCTATATAAACGGTCTCAGTGGATCGCACTGTAAGTGCTTCATCTAAATAAACTGGTACTTGTAAAGGCTTTTCAGGATATCCGTTTGAAAGGTCGATTCCATGGCGTTCGAAACGGATTCGAGTGGATTCTGGCAGTTCTTCAATATGAGAAGCTGCAAAGCCGGTTTTGACCTTGGAATTGATTCCTAACGTCTGTAATACATCAATTGGAGGAGCAGTTGAGGGGCTCATCTTTAAGAGAGAATGAACGATGATTATCTGTTTATATTACTTCTAAAGACTAGTTACCAATCCGCTGTTAAGATGTCGCCATCATCGGATTTGTCATATGTGGGGTATAAACCACTGCGACGTTCAGATCGATAAGCTTCATCTTATCAAGTGTGGCTTGATGATGCAATAGCGAGCGCTCAGAGACAGGGTTAGGGAATTCCATTCACGTGATATTTATTTCAGGGTTAGGATAATACTCTTTAGGGTACAACCCTAACAGTCACAATGAAATCTTCCCAGGCTCAAATCTACGCCAAATCCTAAAGGCTTTTCACTCTATTTGGTAGTATCTCACTGTTCCATCGACACTTCATCACAATGGCACAAAGACTCACTTATAGGAGAAGAAATCCTTGTAAGTAATGATAGCATGTTATAGCTGCGTTGTTGTTTATTCCCTGAATTTACTATTGCGTTGAATGGCGTACGACGGTTCAAAGACGAGACGATAGTCGAAGCCTAAGCTATACGACTGAACATCGTGGATGTATTTGCAACTGAGTTTATTCTTCAATCTTACTAACTATCTAGATAACTCCCGATCTAACCGGGTCAAGATCATCAAGACTCCTGGAGGAAACCTTCGATACTTACACGTCAAGAAGAACGGAACCCGACCCAAGTGTGGAGAATGTGGAATCGCTCTCCCTGGTGTTGTTGCCCTGCGACCTAGAGAATTGGCCAGTGTATCCAAGACCAAGAAGCATGTATCCCGAGCTTATGGTGGTTCAGTCTGTGCCGCCTGTGTCAAGGACAAGATTGTCCGAGCTTTCCTTATCGAAGAACAAAAGATCGTCAAGAGGGTTCTCAAGGACTCTGCTGAGAAGGAGAAGGCTGCCGAGAAGCCCAAAAAGTCAAAGAAATAAATAGCCAGTCTATGATTAATGATGGTATTTGACAAGTGTAGTAATGTGATGTAAAGTATGTGGATGGAGGGTGGTCTGTTCAGTGTCTTTCATGATACTTTAATGCTTTCGCAGGTACAATGGTGACCTTGAAAGTTAATAGGCCATTCTATTCATCCACTTATACCACTATTCTATTGTAACAAGACGCCACAGTAACTAGTAGACTTTAAATGTTTGATGGTGGGTCATTGTTGTACAAGCTTTGGGTGGACCTGATCTCTTGTTCGATCCCCAACTAAACAGTAACCTGGCTAGTCGCTGATAAATGGCCGACACACCGGGACCAGTCCTGTCCGCCCGTCGTACTGTTTCATACTATGAGCTCATTCTACTTCCACTTAACAGCACTCTTAACGGTCTTATTATAAGACTCTTATATGTAGGACCCTGAACATTTATAGTAAAATGAAGTCAGTAAGTCATTGAAGTCAGTGAATCAATGAAATTCAAATCAAATCAATGCAGCTACGCAGCTCAAATACTTAAAGCTTGGCAATTAGGGATATTCTAGATTGAACAGCGCCCTTGAGAAAGTTTCAACATCAGCGACTGCCGATATGATATCGGTGAGATAAAGGGTTAGGGCAGCATCGGCGAAAAGAGCCGACAAAATCCGATCTAAGACGAATTTAGATTTAGAAATCGATATTCCGTGTTTCAGAGCAAGCAACATGCAGAGACAACTTAATTCAAGGTTAGAATAAACTCAATTGAGTTACTATGAGGTTGTACCAACAAGATTCAAATCTATAAAGATACAAGCATTTAAAGAGTGATACAGTTAATCCTCACATAATAAGTAGTTGTCAATTCAATGTTCAGTTAGTAATAATTAGAACCTCAAGGCATATGCATAGTATTCTAGAAACCAAGAAGTCTGGAAGCCTAGATGCTAGAACTAGTTAACTCCGACTCGGAAGTCGGAACTTGGAGGAAATAGTCGTTCTCTAGAGGGATCCGAGGGAACGACTTGCTGCGGATCTCATCATTACCCTCCTGTTACCCCATTAAGAAGTCCCACTAGAGCCTTCTAGAAAATACTGGAAATAGCTAGAAAAGACTAGAAATTGTGGAGTTCATACATCTGGTGACCGGATTAAACAATATATAAAGCTGGTTAATCGACATGTGAATTTCATTCTTAAATTATTATTATCATAAATTAAGATCAACAATTATACAATTATTTATTCAATATGGAACAACCACAATTGACTGATCGTGCTACTAGCATTATCCAGAATGCTTCGCAAATCGCTGTAGATCATAGTCATGCCTTGATAGCTCCATTGCATTTCTTGGCAGCTATGACCAGTCCTGCTGAAGATGGTTCGGAAACGAATTCTTATCTTAAGACTGTAATAGAAAAGGCTCGATACGAATGGCTTCCTGTTGAACGGGCAGTTAATAAACACTTGGTCCGATTACCTTCTCAAACGCCTGCTCCTGAACAACCAGGACTTTCTCCTCAAGGTCAGAAAGTTTTAAAAGAAGCAGGAGAAATCAAATCCAAGCAAAAGGATTCATTTATTGGTCAAGATCATATTCTATTGGCTTTACTCGAAGATGCTTCTATTCAAGCCCTTTTCAAAGAGCTTTCGATTTCAGTCAAATCTTTACAGGCACAAGTCCAGGCCATTCGAGGCAACCGACGAATCGATTCTAGAATGGCCGATAGTTCTGAAGAGTTTGAATTCCTGAAGAAATATGCTGTCGATCTTACTACTCAAGCTAGAGAGGGTAAAGTCGACCCAGTTATTGGTCGAGATGAAGAGATCCGAAGATGTGTTCGGGTCTTGGCTCGTAGGACAAAGTCGAATCCTTGTCTTATTGGAGATCCTGGTGTTGGAAAGACCAGTATTGTAGAGGGAGTTGCTCAAAGGATTATTGATGGTGATGTACCTAATGTTTTATCCAATTGCCGTCTATTTTCTTTGGATTTAGGAGCTTTAAAAGCCGGTGCAAAATATCAAGGAGATTTCGAGGAGCGTATTAAAGGTGTTTTAAAGGAAATCGAGGAGTCCAAAGACATGATCATCTTGTTTATTGATGAAATCCACATGTTGATGGGCGATGGAAAGAGTGATGCTGCTAATTTACTTAAACCTATGTTGGCTCGTGGTACTCTTCATTGTATTGGAGCTACTACTGTGGAAGAATACAGAAAGCATGTTGAGAAGGATGGTGCATTTGAGCGTAGGTTTCAAAAGATCGATGTTCGTGAACCTACAATCAGAGAGACCGTTGCTATTCTACGAGGATTACAAGGAAAATACGAGATCCACCACGGTGTAAGGATTCTAGATAGTGCTTTGGTCTCTGCTGCTCAACTTGCTTCAAGGTATTTGACTTATAGGAAACTTCCAGACTCTGCTGTGGATCTTATCGATGAGACTGCAGCCAGTGTTGCAGTTGCTAGAGATTCCAAGCCGGAAAAACTTGACAGTTTGGAGCGTCAATTACAACTTTTAGAAGTAGAAATCAAGGCTCTTGAACGAGATGCTGGAGCTGATGCTACGACTTCTGAGAGGCTTAAAGTAGCTCGTCAAAAGGCTGTTAGTATTGAAGAAGATCTAAAACCTTTGAGAGAGCAATATGCTCAAGAGACAAGGGGTCATGAAGAGCTTAGTACTTTGAAGAAGAAGCTCGAGGAATTGGAGATCAAGGCTCAAGATGCCGATCGTCGTAGAGATACTGCTGCAGTAGCTGATCTTCGGTACTTTGCCATTCCCGATGTCAAGAGGAGGATTGCCGAGATCGAAGCAAGTAAAGAGACTCAAGATGCTACGATGCTTGAGGATATCGTCGATGCTGATCAAGTAGCTGAGACTTGTGCTCGTCTAACTGGAATCCCAGTGTCGAAGCTGACTCAAGCAGAAAACGCCAAGCTCATCAACATGGAGAGAGAGCTATCGAAGCAGGTTGTAGGCCAAAGTGAAGCTGTTAAAGCCGTTTCCAACGCTATTCGTTTGACTCGGTCTGGTCTTAGTAACCCCAACTCTCCTCCTTCATTCCTATTCCTAGGTCTTAGTGGCTCTGGTAAAACCGAGTTGGCTAAAAAGCTTGCAGGGTTCTTGTTTGCCGATGAAAAAGCAATGATTAGAATCGATTGTTCGGAACTTCAAGACAAATGGAGTGCAAGTAAACTTTTAGGCGCTGCTCCTGGTTATGTTGGATACGAAGAAGGAGGAATTCTTACCGAAGCTTTAATTCGACGTCCTTATTCTGTAGTACTCTTTGACGAGGTGGAAAAAGCTGCTCCTGAAGTGTTGACGATTCTTCTACAGCTTCTCGACGATGGACGTATTACCAGCAGTGCAGGTAAACTTGTCAATGCTACCAACTGTATTGTGATCATGACGTCGAATCTTGGTGCAGAGTTCATCAACAAAAGCCATTCTATTCATGTGGATTCAATCACAAAGGATATGGTCATGGAAGCTGTACGAAATCACTTCCGACCTGAGTTCCTCAACCGTATCAGCTCCATGGTTGTGTTCAACAGATTGTCCAAGAAGGCCACTAGAAAGATCGTTCAAATCCAATTGAACGAGATTCAAAAGAGGTTTGAGAGCTCCAACAAGAACATCAAACTGGATCTTGACGATGAGAGTCTGGATTACCTGGTGGAAAATGGATATTCCAAGGACCTTGGTGCTAGACCTTTGAAGAGGTTGATGCAAAACGAGATCTTGAACCAATTGGCAATTCTCATTCTTCGTGGGCAAGTCAAGGACAATGAGACTGTCAGGATTGTTCGCGGAGAACGGGGACTGGATGTGCTTCCAAATCATGAAGCCACAGATGCTGATGAGATCATGGACGACTCGGATTTGGAGGATGATGAAATGGAGGATGACCTGGATTAATATGTATATAGCTAATAACATATAATATAACAAATATTTGAATTAATAAGACTTATTATTGCTCAAACATTGCCTAGATATGAAGGTATCTGGTGATCGTAGTTAAGGTGATGACGATTTGCTCTCGGCAACCTCGTCAGAAGTGCTCACGATATCGGCATATTCTCCTTTTGCAGATAATCGTAAAATCGAAGATAAATTGCAGATAAATCGTTAGACAAACCTCGCTGATATTTCCAGAGTACGAGAGTAGCAGTGACCTAAATTCAGTGGAATATAGCCCGAGTTGAGTACATTTGGCTAACCACAGAATACATTTGAATAACCGCACCCCACATTTTTGATAACCGCACCTCACATTTTTGATATCTACACACCATATATTGGCTATCTACACCTCACATTCTGGATAAACGCACGCAATTTGCTGTAAAATCCATCTGATATACATCTGAATCGAATTAATGTGAGGTACGGTTATCTAAAATGCACTGTAGATATCCAACTTGTGAGGTGCGGTCATTACTTGAACTCACAATTCTGTCACGCCTTACGTATTTCACTGATAGCTTTATGCATATCAGTACAGCATAGTTTACATCGTTTATGCATAACACGTTGTCATATACTGTATTATATACCGAAAACATAGATTAGCCATTTAAAAAACCTTGCGTTGCAGCTCTAAGTTTAGACTGAGATTTTTTAAACACCGCATCGACTTTTCCAGCACTTGTTTTCAGAGGACGAGGAGGTTGAGGATCACCAGCAGGCTGAGCTACGGGCATCGGTTCAGCATTTGTACCAGACACTGCAGATCCCTCAGGAACTATGAACTTTTCTAGAGTCCTCAAAACCTGCTCGGTCATGTCAACGTCAATCATATATCTCCATTCACGAGGAAGGGAGTTCAATTTAGTTTGTGCTAAGTCGAGACACGACCGAGCTTGTTCAATGGCACGTTTAGGATTGTTTTGTAGCTTGAGCTGAAAATTAAAAATTGTATAAATTAGCGTAACCCTCATAGGATGCGCAGCGTGAAGTTTCTGTTCTGCTTCACCTTTGGCAGTGGAATAAATTTCTGCAGCTTCGGCAATATACCTATCGCGAACATGCCCCTCTGTCACTTCAGCCTGATACCGTGACATGTCGCCTCGATAAATCATATAAAAGACCCAAGAATCGGGTTTTTTGGCTTTTGGCAATAAATCATTCTCTAACGTGGCTATAATCTGTTTACAGAATTTTAAAGTATCAGCAGTCACCTTGGATTTATACTGAGAATAATCTGCAGCCCTTCTTTTGTCTGCCAGATGCTTTATTTTAGCATTTGAATTGTCAAATGCATTAGCTTCAGATTTCAACAACTTGAACACTGAGTTGCCAAACATAATCATTTCTTCAAGTCTAGGATTGGGATTAAGCAACAGTATTTGTCGCAGGTACGGCATCAAATCTGCATATCGTTCTGATTCCACTGCCAACTTTGCCAGAATAAAAGAAGTCTTCGCTGGTAGAGGGAACTGGATAATTACCAGGAGGAACTGGATGATTGTTAGAAGGAACTGGATAATAGTTAGGAGGTACTGGATAATTGTTAGGAGGACATGGATAATAGTTTGAAGGAGCTAAGTAATTGGGTCTTGTCTCCACTGTAATTCTAGTTCCAAGTAAATCCGACACTGAATCGCCAAGAAATAGTTACTTATATCGACAAGGGGCTTGAAGGGGCTTGAAGGGCTGCTATCATTAACCTGCTATGCTATTGGCTGCGGATAAACATCAAAGATTTTGCATTCCTTTTTAGATCGATCTTAGGCTAAGCTCAGGCGATCAGTAGGGTCTAGGACAGAAGAGGCTTGGCGCTCATAACATTTAAGGTTTAGCATTTTGGGATGACGAAATACGATAGCAAAAAGTAACCATTCACTTTAACACTAATTAATACATTTATATAAACTGGAGATGTTGGATCTATATCCATATATATACCAGAAAGAATGTCAATAGAATAGAACTCAGCCGACGAAGCCGTTTTGTGATACGATACGCTTGACCTTGATATTAGTTTTAGGATGGCATATTCTTGAATTAAGAATCTTCTTACAGCTTCACTTCATCAGCAAATATGGTGACGCCTCCGCTCACGATGACAGAAAGCTCACCAGATTGAATCCCAAGTTTGCGGCACTTATTCCAATCTGGACCTTTCTCAAATTCCGATCTTTTTTTGAAAGTTGTGATTGCTGAGGAAAAGGTGTAGGAGCAGGCATAGGAGCAAGCGGAGTAGCGGGCCTAAAAACCGGTTGAGGAGCAGGTTTATAAACAGGCGGAGGAGCAGGCTGAGGAACTGACTGAAGAACCGGCTTAGGGACAGGCTGAGGAGCAGGTTGAGGAGTAGGTTGAAGAGCAGGTTGAGGAGCAGGTTGAGGAGCAGGCTCCTCCGGCTCGTCTAAAGCCACGAACTCTTCTATAAGACCAATAAACTTCATCACCGCATATTCTTTATTTACATATCTCCATTCGTCAGGAACACTGTCTATCGACGATCTTACTCTTGCTTTAATAGCAGTTTGTCGACCCAATTCGACGGCCTCTTCTATTTGATCCTGTGATGCCACTGAGTAACTGATAGTAACAAAGACACCGATTGCAATGAGTAATACAGGATGAGAAGGAGAAAGATGACGGGCGGCAAGATCGAGGGCTGTATTGAAATGACGTTCAGCCTCGTTAAAATGTCACTGTCGAATAAGACCTTTTGATAGTCTAGCCTGAACTCGGAGAGTATCGCTTTGAAGAAATGTGCAATAAACCGTTGACTCAATCTTAGTAGCATTAGGCAACAACTTTTGTTCAATCACTGTTGCAATCTCTTGACAGAATTGTAAAGCCTCAGAAGATATCTTCTGTCTATAGTGTGAATATAAAGCAATTATCCTCTTATCAGTCTCTTCTTCTATCATTTTAGTTATAAGATTATAGTCTTTTACTTCAAAATTCATTGTCTGATTTATAATCGGAATGATATAGGTTGTTTCATGTAAGACTAGATCTGGGTCGAGCAACAGCCTTTGCTGAATGTATGACTGTGTGTCTTTATTTTCATTTGCCCGATGAGCCGCATTCTTTAGAAAATAAAAGTCTGGACAAGTAGTTGGAGCAAATTGATTTGCCATTGTGTTCGGTGTTATTGCTCTGGTTTGAGCTCTTCAACTTCACATAAAAAAGTTAACTGTGAAGCCTGTGACCTCCTCTTGTCCATTCATTTACAAGTAGCTGATCTCAACAAAGGATTTTGTCTCCTGGTGCGTCCCTTTATCCGTTTTCAGAGATATGAGTAAAAGGGGTTTAGAGGCTTATCACTAAGGTTTGGCTCAGGTAAATCAATTCACTAGGACCGAAATGGCATTGCGATTATACTCCATTAGAAAGTTGTTCAATTATTGGACTTAAAATTAAAAATAAATTCAAATCTCATATTTAATTTCCAAACAGAAATGTCTCGCTGCCAAACAGCAGTTTACAGACTAATGACTATAGCGAATGGTTAAAGTGGAAGAAATGATCTTTAGAATCAGAGGCAAGAAATTTAAGAGGCTCTTCTACAATCGAATCTTGCTCCGAATTTAAAAATAAGTTATCTCGAATTTTATATCTCACGACGAAAATAAGCCCAGGAGATTCAATCCTAAATTTGCGGCACTTTGTCCATCCTTGGCCTTGCCATTTAAAGTCTCACTAGCCCAGAAAAAGTCTCGCCGAAATGACTAGTGCTCAGGCAGTCCTTAAAGAAGAGTCATAGTAAATGACATTTGCTGGAAATTGATCAAAAGTTTGGACATTAGTTCCTGTGGTCTTTGAGGTTGGGGAACTAACCAGAACTTGGATGGTGATTGTTGAGAAACAGGCTGAGGAGCGGGCTGAGAAATTGGCTGAAAAACCTGTTGAGGAATCGGTTTGGAAACCGACTTGGAAACCGGCTGGGAGACTGGTTGAGGAGTTGGTTTAGAAATAAGTTGAGAAACCTGTTACTGAGAAACCGGCTGAAGAACAGGCTCCTCAGAAGCCAGAAACTCTTCCAGTCTATCCATATGATACTTCACGACATCACCACCCTCCTCTGTATATCTCCATTCATCTGCAAGGTAATCTAACGTTGCTCTTGCTTCACTAATAGTTTGCCTGGCCATTTCAACTGCATGTTTAGACATATATTTTGATTTTGGATCAGAAGAACAAATGTCAGCTACACACATGAGCAACACAGCATTGGAACGAGAAAGGTGAGGGGCGCTAGTGGCAAGTTCAAAGGCTCTAAAAGAATATCGGTCGGCTTCTTCACAATACCACTCGCGAACACGTCCTTCTGAAACTCTAGGCTGAGTCCGGAGAATATCGCCTTGGATAAATGTATAATAAACTTTCGACTCAATATTGTCTGCATTAGGTAACAAATCCTGTTCTATAAATTTTACGATCCGTTGACAGAGTTCAAAAGTGTCGGAAGCTATTTTTGCTTCATAGTGCGAATATGCTTCAATTGCCGCGTTGTCAGTCTCTTCATTTATCATTTCAGTCATCTGATTATAGGCTTTGACTTTATGCTCCATTAAATTATATAACACCCCATTAAATAGATCAATTTCTGTGAGGTCTGGATCTGGATTGTGCAACAGCATTTGTTGCGCGTATGACAATGAGTCTTCAAATCGGTCCAACTTCAGAGCCAGTAATACCAGATTTTTGAAATCTCGACTGTTGGACGGAACAGACAATTTTACCATTGAGCTCATGGACTTCACATAGAATGCTTAATTTACATAGTTATAAGGGAAACCTCCTATTTATCTTTCGAAGTGGCTAAATATGATATAAGCAACGGTTTTTGCCGATACGAATGAAAAGGCTCAGCGGCTTTACCAGGAGACGTTAACGCTATTCCTTGATACAGTACCATAATTTACTCTGGTTACTGTTGGAATGAAGATTAGGGTTACTAGTAACTAGGGTTCTAGGGACAGTCTATGGGACTGCCAAAATAGAAAAAGATCTTCTAGGAATCTAGAAGAGGAACGTTAAGAATATACAACTAGGACGATCTAATTATTGCGTAATATTAACTTCAACAAAAGGTAACTAAGCGGCTGGCACAAGATTACTTTTTCAGATTGTTCGGTGCTGTACAAATAGGATATTGCAACTTGCAAGAGGATTACTTACGAATCAGCTACATATTAGACCCTAAATTCGAGGATGCTCTTTGAAAACCACTATATAATTTTCCGTTCATGAAATTTTTAGTCATAAATATATATTTATAGAGGATTGACATCCACAGCAGTCGTCAAATACATAGTATTTTGTATATTGTATTGCACATTGAGTCTACCTCTAAATCATCGGCTGTCAGTGTCAACTTCCATGTTAAACGTATTCCCGTTAAAATGCCAAACCAAATCCCGATGCCCCAATTAGGTTCGACCTCGGTTCCTGATTAACCCCTCTGATTGCCATTTGGGGTAATGACTACAGCGGGGCAAAACATAACCAAATCTTCGAGGGCGAGGGTGGGGGTCCGAATGTCAACCCCACCTCCATACTGGGAGCAGTAAAATTATCAGCCAAAGGATGTATCTGCAGAATAAAGAGCAAAACTGGTTCCTTTATGATCAATTGCTTTATTATAAGGCGAAGAATTCCTTAAGAATGATGTGGTGAGCTGATGGTCGCCAGCGAAGGCAATCGTGATATCTAGCCAAAGCACAAGCTCCAGCTCCTGTTCATACTTGCACAGATCTTTGCTCGCCATGTTCCTCGCAGCCGGTCTCTCGGTGAGATTCACGGCGTTTCTATCATGAATTGAACGATCCCGAAAGAGATAGAGGCTCACGGAAAGTGGCACTTGCTAGTTTGCGAATCTGGCTCTAGTTTCAGATGCGGTTCGACGATTAAGCTCCCAATGGATTGGCAAAGTCTGCGCGAGATATTCGCCTAAGAACAACCAGAACAATTAGTTGATTTCAAGCATGGTAAACTAACTCGGCGTAAGCCATCGGTCAACCTCCGTCCTAGAAACAAGCAAACAGATTGTTTATTGTAGAACACATAGCCGCGGCTTCATTGAATCTACTCTAGAAATTGTCGATATTAATACGAATAGGCCCGGCGAAATTCCACCAGGATTAGGAAACACCTCCGGTGGTGAAATATTTCGAAGCGTGAAAACTCCCATTTTTCTCTACGAGCGAACTTCTCCTCCACATCCTCCCAGGTTGTGAAAACCTCCGAGATCCCAACTTCGAGAATATTGCCGAATTTTGACATTCGGCCTCGCTTCCCCACATTGTGCAGACTACCCCACATAGTTGAGGGATTATATCAATAAAGAGGGCTAAAGAGTATGTTGTGCCAAATTTCCTTAGCAATTCCCATTTCTAGTCCTAATTTCCAGTTAATTCTGTTTCTGGCTCTTCATTAAAGTTGTTATCTTTGAAATGAACAAATCAAGAGCCCCCAAGGCATGCAAAAGGTGCCATCAGCTCCGGGTCAAATGCGACGCGTCCACCAAGTCCATGCCATGCTCCAGGTGTAAGCAAGACGGCTGCACAGATTGCCAACTCATTGTGTCAAAAAGAGGTCGATATATCCGAAAGAAATCCACAAGCCAACCGGTAGAAAGCGAAGAAGCCCAGACCAATGCCCCTGGGCCCATCTCGAACTTTGTTTCTCCACAGGGCAGCGATGATGTTCCACTGAGTGGGAGTCTTGTAATCAGCAGTAGTGATGGCAGCAGCACGTCCCCTGAGGAACGTTCGCCAGCTAGTCCTGCGGAGGATGGTGATGCTACAACTTGGTCTTCTGTGCTGGATCAGGTTCTATACAAACTAAGAGATCCCAAGGCGATAATAACGACAAGCTCGATAACGTACCTTGGAGAATCATTCCTTTTATCCCATCTATTGGAAGAAGATTTCAGGGAAGAAGGCCGGCTCAGGTTGCACCATGCAGGGCCTTCTCTGAGAAAGGCTTTCAGTCCTACGAGTAATTGCAGCGAAATCGCTGATTCTCCTCAAGATAGTTCTGGTGGTGAAATGACTCTTCTAAGGTCTAGAGGTGTGTTTACAAAATGCGAAAAGAGGATTGAAGAAGCATTTATTGCCAATTTCTTTGAGAGATTTTACCCCATATATCCGATTGTCAACAAGGAAGATTTCCTCCGTCAGTATGCCGATAATGAAACTCCTTGGATCCTGTTACATTCCATATGCTTTGCATGCTCTATCTTTTGTCCGCTTTCACTCATCCATGCTGCCGGATTCCGCGACCGTAATGAAGCTCGAGCAGTTTTCTACAACCGGGCCAAGATACTATTTGATCACAACTATGAAAAAAACAAGCTGGTAATTGTCCAGATCGGAATAATACTGAGTTTCCACGTTGGCAATCCTAACGATTTGTGGTATTCGCATTTTTGGATCGGGATTGCCGTCAGTGTGGCTGAGAATCTTGGAATGCACCGTTCGATTGCTACTTGCTTGTCTCAGAAGGATAAAAGTCTGTTCAAGCGAGTTTGGTGGGTGCTTGTGATTCGAGACAGTTTCGTTGGTTCGTTTTTTGGGCATCCTCTGAGAATAAATGCAGCCCAGTGTGATGTTGAGATGTTGACGTTTGATGATTTGAAGGATGATGTAGATGTAGGCAGCCTGGCGCAATGTGCATACCAAATAGAGATCTCTAAACTGGCTGTTATTTTGAGGGACATCGTACAGTATCGATGGCATCCGTGCGATACGCAAAATTCTAATTTGTCGATCAGTTTGGTTTCTTTAGATGCAAGATTAGCGAAATGGAGAGCCAGTATTCCTGCTGTTCTGGACTGGCAGAACGATCTAAACCCCGAGAATGAATCGTTTTCTCTGGCACTTGCAATGATACACAATCACCACTTGATATATATCCATCTTCCGAGATCTTCTCAGGACTGCTTCAATTTTTCCTCGGAAAAGGTGTCTTCTTATGATAAGCTGGACAACGCCGTTGGCAATATTATCCGGTACGCTTCGGTTTTGGTGAAGAAATCCAAGATCAGAATGCTCACTCACGAGGCTTTCAGTTCCATATTTGCTGCCGAAATTGTGTTATGCTCACAGCTGAAACACAGCGATCAAATATTGGCTGACCTAGCCAGAGCCAAACTGGATTTATGCCAAATGATTCTTAACCAGGTGATGGACTTCTGGGATTCTGCATCTTGGGTATCTCACCTCGTTAACAGGTTAATCATGAAAATCGAAAAGGATTTGGAGGCTCGCAGTTCTCAGGACTCTCGTTCGATTTCCGATCAACTGGAATCATCACTCTCCGGAGGCAGTGACCAGTCCGCTGGAATGTCGGTCTGCGACGATAGTATGAACGAGGTTCTTAATTTTATGGATACGTTCCAGAGAAATCATTCATTCTCAGTTAATGATCAAAGCGATGTAGACCTTTTGTTACAGAGCTTCAGAAGCGTTTAGTGATAATATAATTAATGAATTATGATCAAATGATTGCTACGTTTATGAACGACTAAGGTTGAATGAGAATTTTAATATGATCTGCCTTCTTCTCCATCAATTCTTTAAACCCTCCTTCTACGGCATTTGATAGCGGCACAATAGAACTAATCATATCTTGTGGAAAAAGCTTGCCGGTGCTAAGAGCGCTAATCACGTCCCGAAAGTCTTGGTCAGTATAACAGATTCCACCTGTAAAGATCTTTTCGCTCAGGGAAAGGTCGTTAGGGTTCAGCAGAAGAGGCTTCTCATGAATTGCGATGTTAAACACAATTCCTCCGGGCTTAGTGCAGGAAATTGCAGTGTCCAACGTGGATTGAAGCCCGGTAGCATCGTAGCATATGTCTGCAAAACGGCCGTTGCAGCATTTCTTGACCTGCTCGGTGACATTGACTCCTTTCTCGAGGGGATTGATGACAAGATCGGCACCAAACTTTCTGGCCTGGTTGGCTCGTTGTTCTAGAACTTCAGTAACAATGACAGTTTTGGCGCCCTGAACTTTAAGAACCTGAATCATTGCCAGTCCAATTGGCCCAGAGCCTAAAACAACCACATTATCTCCTCGCTTGAAGTGCGAGCAACGCACGCAATGCCAAGCCACTGATAATGGCTCCACCAACGCTCCAATCTTCAGGCTGACATTGTTAGGGAGCTTGAAAACGTTATGTTTGCTCACAACTGCCTCATCAGAAAACCCTCCGGACGGCGCACTAAACCCATAGTAGGCAATTTCAGTGCAGAGATTCGGTTTTCCACTTTCACAGCCCACACAGAAATCTGTTCCGAAATTTCTATCAGTAAGAGCCGGGAACACTGCGACATTGTCTCCTACTTTGACGTCTGAGACTTCTGCCCCGACCTCGGTCACAGTGCCCGACATCTCATGGCCCATCACCGCAGGCAAAGTGCTCTTGGTATGGGGGTGGCATTCCCCCGGCTGGGGAGTCATAACAGGGCCTCCATTGTATTCATGAAGATCTGATCCACATATTCCACAGAATGCGATCTTCACCCGCACCTCATCAGGTTTGCAAGGGAGCTTATCGATAACATCCAACCTGAGGTCCTTCTTGCCATGCCATCTCAGAGCATTGACACTTCGGGTTTCTTCTGTTGCGATAGTCATTTTTACATACTCAGTATTATTGGACAAACATCAAGTTAAATGCACTAACTGAAAATAAACTTTCAAAGAAGGTTTACCCCACCATCGATAAAGGCTATAAGATGCTTAACTCCAGTGAAAAGCCTATAAAATAATCTTTTGAAAAGCCGGTCTATGCCTCGGTCCAATCTTTAACCGAGGCAATAAATTTCAATTGAGCGAGTTAACTTTATTTCGAAGTCTCGACTAATTTGTTGACGGATATATATTAAGCCTAGTCTGATCTGTTACCAGATATAGCAAACTGGATGAAAAATGACTCGTGAAATCTGTACCACCAAATTTAAGCTCAATAACGGTAAGATAGGGTTTCAAGCTTAATTGAGGGCGATCAGACCCTGATACTCAAGTTTTGAAAACTAACTCTAGGACTGTACATCCCTGCTGTCGGGCTTGGCACTTGGCAAGGTAAGTTGAATGTTCTGACACTTACAGTATATCTAATTCAGGTCAACGAGGGACTAAAGCAGCGGAACAAATGAAAGATTCAGTAAAACTGGCTCTTAAAATCGGCTATCGTCTAATTGACACAGCGCAAATGTACGAAGTGGAGGATGTGGTTGGCGAAGCCATAAGAGAAAGCGAGGTACCTCGAGAGGAGATCTGCTTGATCACAAAGTTCTGGCCGAACAGATACAAAGACCCCGAGGTGGCGTTCGAGGAATCGCTGAAAGCTCTGGGCCTAGACTATGTCGATATCTATCTCATGCACTGGCCTCTTGCTCTGGGGCCAAAAATGGAGATTCTCGGGCCTTATTGCGAAGAAAATGGGACCCAGCCCTTTATTGAGTGCTGGAAGAAGATGGAGAAGCTTGTGGGGCCCAAATGCCGGTCAATAGGAGTAAGCAACTTCAGTCAGAAGACTCTAGATGAATTGTTGCCTCATGTGACCATTGCTCCTTGTATTAACGAGGTTGAATTCCATGCTATGAACCCCTGCTTGAACCTTGTTCCTTACTGCCTGGAAAAAGGCATAAGACTCATTGGATACAGCACTCTTGGAGGAACTTTGGAAACAGCTGAGAATCCGCTTTTGCAGAACCCATTCTTCATTGAGCTTGGCAAAAAGTACGGAGTGGGATCAGGGCTCATCTCCCTCTCTTGGGCTGTTCAAAGAGGGGTCACTGTCATCCCGAAAAGCAACAGAGAGGAGAGGTTGAGAGATAATATTAGCCTCGTACACCTTTCCGATGAGGATATGGATGCCATGAATAATATCCATAGGACTCTAGGTAATGCCATTCATGTTTTAGATGCCCCTCCAATGATTTATACCAGGAAGGACGGGACCCCAACTCTGCTTGGTTGGTCTTTGGAAGACATGGGCATCAAGGATCGGAGTGGAAAGACTCTGTTATAGATATGTTGTCAGCAAATTATATCTAATAATCAGTTCAGCAGTGAATTTCAGCAAGTTAATTCGCTGGCAATATAATGTGTTCTGCATTGTGTAAATTATAAAAAAGGGTGTGGTTTGCACCATTTTTGACAGTATTAAAGGCTCGGTTCTCGTTTATCTAATCATATGACAAATCTTCTCAATCTCAAGCTGGTGTTGCTACAGTGTCATTAGGATGGCACCCGTCTCATACGCTCGAGCGGAAACTCAAGAGTGCTGCTGCCAATGGTTATGAAGGAGTTGAAATTGTGTTCGGGGACCTCGAAACTTTTGCCAAAGAGCATTCATTTTCTCTTTTGGATGCTGCCAAAGAGGTAAAGGAACTTGTGCCAAGGATGGCCTCGAGATCATCTTATCTCATGGCTTCACTTTTAAAATTTGAAGGTACCTTGACTCCATTATAGGGACGTCTTGAGAAGGCAGAGTTTTGGATTGAAATGACCTGAGCAATTGCCTTCTAACTACGATAAACATTCTACTGGTGACGAAGCTGTCATTGTTTCGGAGCTCAAACAATTGGGAAAACTGGGGAAAAAGGGCGGGGATACAATTGGTTTTGCCTATGAAGCTTTAGCCTGGAGAGAACACGTTAGTTTGTGGGAAGATTCCTTGAGAATAGTGCAATTGGTGGATTCAGATAACTTGGACTTTGTATCGACACTTATCATGTGCTTGCTCGAGTTTGGGCCGGCCTGGAAGGCGAGAGCATCGCCAAAAAATTCTCGAACTATATTTCTTCGGGGTCTATGGAAAAATGGATTTTTTTGGACTAATTATTAGCTTTTAGATTATATCTACATGTATTATCATACAGTAAATTTTGTGATCATTAAAACGTAAGAGCAATTTTCTTGAGCTAGGCAAAACAGATGTTCAACCAGTTGCCGATTCTCAGGATAAAGACCCGTGCTTCTTAAACTTCTTAAAAATTCCTGTTTCTACTCCCGCATTCCAAATTGCCTTATTTTCTTCTTCTTACGCAGCATGCAGCCGAGGTACATAACTTGGCTGCGGGGATTTTCTTTTCATAGCCCCGGCTATTCGAACAGGTGGGGTATGTGCTGTGATGTCATAAAAGCAGTCCTTTGTTCGACATCAGACCGGAGCGGCCATATGACCTCAAAACTTTTAGTAGTTCATAGAAGGGGTCTGGACCCTGTAGGACTTCTTTATAGCCAGGGACCCTGTGAAATAGAGAGGAGTACGCCGTATACGGGTCTCACATTGCTTTCCCTCAGTAGCGGTGAATTTTATATTTGTAAAAATCATATTCTCCGTTAAAAAGCCGTCCGCATACGACCCCTCAGAACCCCCTCTTTGAATTTAGTCCTCAAAAGAAACTTGAGACCAACTGATGTCATTGATTCTGTCTCCACCAAATAAATTAACAATATACCAATACATATCTCGATTTTATTGTCATTTAGCCATATGCTAGGACTTCAGTTATATCACAAATTAAATGATAGCAATACGCAGAGATGAGAAATGAGAACAGGATCCTTAAAACCATAACATATCAGAGAACGAATTTATTTCCTATAAAGTTCACACAGTATTAGAACAGTGAAGTAGACATTGGAATGAGGACAGCAGAAACTACTATGAATAAAATTTCATGGCTTAGGCATTTAACTCTGTACCTTTTAGTTCAAGATACATTTGAATTCCTCTGATAATTATCCGTATCAGCTTGAGATAGGGGACAACTGTGCGATAGTAAGCTTACGGATCCAAAATTCAAATCACACTCTGTGAATTAGGTTGACAAAAATTTGCCTGGAGACCCTAGGTTAAGAACAGTGAGAAGGAACCGATAATTGGCGGCCAACAATATCATTTCAATTAAATCATTTCAATCAAATAAGACAATTTATTAAAATGGTTATGTGAATATGATGGCATCATCATTTTCTCAATTCTGTTGTTTTGATAGGATTTCGTAGATTGGAAATGACTTGAAAATTTATGTGTGCAAATCAGTTCAATATTTGCAGGACTATTTTCTCTGCCGATAAGCATATTCAGCAATACTCATATTGAAATAGAAAATACAATTATCAGATTGTTTTTTACTGTTATATTTTGTATTTGGTTGTAGGGATATTCTTGACAGCATTATAATGATTACAATACACTTGCGAATCTGCCATTAGGACAGCTCGATATGAAAAATATTAACAAAACCTAAGTGATTTTCGGAGACTCTGTAAAAATCAGTATAAGATAATCAGCATTATTTGTGTTGAAAAAATTATCTTGCACAGATCCGGCGATAAATAGACGTGAGCTTGCCTTTTACTACTTTCATTGCTTAATTCCGAAGAAATTTCTGTTTAATTGACTGCTGTTCAGGAAGTCCTGGTTCCATTTCCTCTTTCCTCCCTCGTTTAGTCGTTATTTTACTGTTTAATTTCACTTAGTTCGATTGGTGATGTCGACTGACCTGAGAATTGTACATGTAGCGATTGTACAGAGGACCATGCTGCTAGTACAGCGACTTGAAATTCCAAAAATTATTTGCAGTCATACCTCTTTTTAATAATACTCAATCTAACAGTAACCTCCCTATGGCAATAAATTTTCGTACCCGAATCAGTGGACAACAGAAAATAATCACGATGCTGGACATAATGAAAAAGCTCTTTATAACGATACTCGGACGCAGCACGGATTAGTTTGTTATAAAGAGGTTTGACTGTACCATCCTTTATTCCTTTTTTCCATCAAAGATCATTAAAGTGCGGTTCCATATTATGACTTGAGAGCTGAAACTGAACGATCTGATTCTAAGGAGGGACCAATTACAATGCATCACAAATCAACAAAATTTAACATTAATCTTGAAATAAAAATAACTGCAGAGTACTGAGTAAGCATTGCAACTCGATTGTTTTTTCAATAAAATATTGATGTAATGCCTAATGAATACCAGCGAACTGAAAACATTTCTGTACAGAGAAGCATTTCTTTTGAAGGCTCTTGGTCCATTTTACGCTGCCAAATACTGAGCAGGAGACATTTTTTAAGAGTAATTCTGTTTATTTCTGTATAAACTGCTAAATAAAGGTATATTTGACTCTGAAACTAAACAGACTTTTCCTCAGTCTGTTCAATGTGGGTAGTTCCAGTCTTATCAATAGCGTCGACTTCGGCTAAAGCATCAACAAAATTAGGAGGAACGTACTCAAGTCCTTTCTTCTTAAAGTACATCCTGGCAAACTTTTCGTTGACTTCTTCCAAAGTAAGCATTTTAGTTTCAACAAAATAGAACCAAATGATTGGCACGAACACAACGTTCAAGGCGATAAAGATAATATAAAACTTCCAGCCAATGTTACCAAAGGCAATAGGGGTTATCAACACAACCATATAGTTACAGATCCAATCGCATCCCGTGGCAATTGCAGCCCCAGCATTTCTGTATTGTTGAGAGTTAATTTCAGCAGGGTACACCCATGGAGTTCCATTCCAGCATAGGCCAAAAATTGCACTGTAGAGAAACATAAATCCGATAGCCATTAGCTGCATCGGATGGGTACCAATTCCAAGTCCAACAGCGATCATAACAAAGCAAAAGGCCTGTCCTATGCATCCATACATGAAGCAAGGCTTTCTGCCAAACCTGTCAATAACCAATACGGCCGCAAATGTGAATGCACATCCGACCATAGCGTTTCCAGCGTTCAAAATAAGAATAGAAGTTTGACTCAATCCCGTGCTGGCCAAAATATATGGCATATAGTAAAGGGCAACATTAACACCTGCCAGTTGCTCCATGGCTTGAGAACTGGCGCCAAGGACAATTCTTTTCAAGTTTTGCATCTCATTATATCGGAAGAGATCTTTCCAGCCACTTTGAGCTTTGATTTCCTCTTCGCGTTCCACATGGATTAAGATATTCGCAACTAGATCTTTGACCTCTTCGGATTCAAGGGGCATCTCCAATATTTGAGCAACAACTTTTCTGGCTTTTTCCATCTTTCGTTTGGAAATGAGCCATCGTGGGGATTCAGGCAACCAAGTAAGCATGACAGTACAAGAACCCGCCCATAGAGCCTGCAGAGCAACAGGGAAACGCCAAGCAAAAGAAGATGGAAAATCTCTGAGGCCAAAGTTTATCCAATCCACGATAACAATTCCGAAACAAACAATACCAATCTGAATGCAAACCAGCTTTCCTCTCAATTCAGCGCCTGAAGTTTCAGAAAGCCAAATGGGGATGACAGAAGTAACGAAACCAACACCAAAACCAGCGATGAAACGGCCAAAGATGAGCTGCACCACCGAATGAGCGGAAGCTTGAAGGATAGTTCCCACAATATCAATAAAACATCCAATAGCTATCATTTTCTTTCGGCCCAACTTGTCGCCAGTAAATGCAGCGACCATGGAGCCGAAAAAACATCCCAAAGCATAAGTAGCGGAGATATGTCCGATGAGGGTACTATTGGGATGGTTGAAGACGTCCAAAAAGTATTTATTCACCACGAGGCCACTGTAAAGTCCTTGATCATATCCAAACAGAGTGAAGCCCAAACCACAACAAAGAGTGATTTGAGCTAAGGTGGAGAACCTGTATTTCTTTTTCTCAGATGCCATATTGTTTAGATTATGTCTGTCAATATTATTGGATAATAGTACATTCGGGGAGAAGTTGTCAGGTATATATATACCTATGTGTGGAGAGTGTAGATCCTTCATCTTGATCCCCTCCATCCCCAAATTTAAGTAAGGGCTCGCATGGCGGGGTAACATTAGAAAAGGTAAGAAGCCAAAATGATAGTCCTCAGGTGCAAAACAAGCTTCACTAGTCTAACCTAATCCTAGCTCAGTTAGACAGTTTCACGCACAACTGCCTAGATAAGAACCCGAAAACGGCCCGTTGTATATCACCAGCGGAGTATTCTCCGCATTATTCCCAATTAGGGAAATCCCTGAGGATCTGTGCATAAAGCCTATATACACAAGCCTATATAAGCTTATGTGGTTTAGATGGCTATATCTGGGGAGTGGAAAAATTTGTGGGGAAGAAGAATGCGGGGTGCATCTCAGACACCGGAGGTTTGAGGGGCTGACGGAGGGAGATAAAAGTTGTTTCATCACTTGGATATTTTTGATTTTATAGCCATGTACTTCCACCGACTAGCATACAATGAACGGATACGCTAACAAGTTGGCTGATTTTGGCTATTGATGATGGGAATACCCAAAGACTCTCAATTGGTGCGGTTGGAGCCGGTCGAATGGGTCGATGCCATATCGAAAACCTGTTGAATACTCGTTTGGTTGATGTGGTTGCAATTTGCACTGTCGTCGAATCTGAGAAGAAATGGACTTCTGAACTGCTTCCTAAGGCCAAGATTTATGACAACTTTGATGAATTCATTCTTCACGAGGGTTTGCAGGCCGTGGTCATCAGTACCCCGACCAGATTCCATAGAGATCAAGTCATTGCTTCAATGGAACACGGGAAACACGTGCTTTTTGAAAAGCCCCTTGCTGTCAACGAGAAAGATGCCTGGGATATTTACAACAAATCCCTGGAATATCCTGATCTGAAAGTGGCATGCGCATTTCCTCGTCGATTTGGAGCGCAATTCATGGATGCCAAGAGACGGATTGACGCCGGAGAAATTGGCGAGGTTCATACTCTTCGATCTCAAACCACAGATTTTTACGAGAATACTGCACCCTTCGATGACTACATTAAATCGTCTGGAGGAATCTTTGTTGACTCCATTATTCATGATATCGATGTTTGCTTGTATCTGATGGGCGGAACAAAGAAACCGTCCAGAGCGTACGGTTCCGGTACTGCAAACATGTATCCTCAATTCGCAGAATGGGGCGACGCAGATACAGCCATCGGAGTCATCGACTTCGAAGATGGGAAGATGTGTAACGTTTTTGGCTGCAGAAATAACCGACATGGACATCACACCATGACTGAAGTCATAGGATCTTTGGGGAAAATCACCATTAACAGAGAGCCTAGACTGCTCCAGGTGGATATTAGTGACACCAACGGCACTCGCATGGAGGCACCGGAGAACCATTTTGAATTGCTTATGGAGGGATTCAGAACCGAGATCCTTGCGTTCAGAAACTGGGTTCTTTTTGATAAAAAGCCTCAGTTTGATCTCAAGGACGCTGCTATGGCGGTTTCAATCGGATCTTCATTACAACAGAGTTTCCGCAAGCACTCTGCTCTTCAGTATACATCGATAATTAATTAAATAGAATATATAAAGTATCTGTAACTTAGTTTAATGAGAGACAAACCTCCCTCAGGCTCATAAATCGGAGCATAAACATCGCGCACACATTCACATTGTAGGATGTTCTCCATAACTACTTCTTTCTGATCGCGATGATCTGTCAAAAAACGACATGAATCAACAGATCCAAAACCGCAGCGTTGGATTTCACTAACAGAGAGCAAGTATACTGCAACTGGAACTTTAACAGTGCCATCGGAGGTCAAGCGGAAGCGTGTACACAGTTGGCTGTGTTATTTTTATGTTTATTCCGTCTTATAACCGCGGTAATATCACCCCCACATCAGATATCCGGGGAAAGCCAGGCCACGATTTTTATGCAGGGAAAATAGAGTCAAACCACTGATCAAACTTTGATAGATAATTTATATAAAGATGCAAATGTATTAAACTGCTAGATATATCAAGTTAACTTACGAGAATCATGTCCGGCCGCAGAGAACCCAGTTTAATTATCATTGGAGGCGGAGTAGGCGCCATTGCGCTAGGAATCAAATTGAAAAAGGACTACAACTACCATAATTTTACGATATTTGAAAGAGAGAAAGAAATCGGAGGTACTTGGTATTTGAACACATATCCTGGAGTCGGGTGCGATGTGCCCTGTCATTTCTATTCCTTCTCTTTCAATTTGAACCCTGATTGGTCCAAAGTCTTTGCAGATCAGGAATAAATTCTCGAAAATGTTAAGGACACCACGAAAAAGTTCGATCTGGACCCTCATTTCCAGTTGCAAGTGGAGGTTGTGGGCGCAGAATGGGTTGGATCGTTCTGGAAAGTTCATCTTAAAAATTTGGCCTCCGGAGTGGAATAAACTAGAGATGCCGATATGCTTGTTTCTGCTGTCGGCGTTTTCAACACTCCTAAAGATGTCGACATCCCCGGGGTTGAAAAGTACGAGGGCAAGATCATTCATACTGGAAGATGGGATCACAGCTACGATGTGACTGGAAAGAGCGTCGCGGTTGTAGGAAACGGCTGAAGTGCTGCACAGCTAATGATAGCAATTGTACCCAAAGTCAAGTCTATGACACAGTTTCAGAGGACTTCGCAGTGGATCTACGAGAGGCCCAACCGCGAATACACTAAACTCGAAAAATTCGTCTTTAAAAACGTGCCTTTGGTTGACCGCTTTTACCGATATTCTATCTTCCGGGAGAGTGATGCCCTTCATGCACTTTACGTCACTGGATCAGAGAGTGCTCGTGTCGCAAGACTCAAAGTACAGGACGAGTGCGTCAAATATATGCTTGAACATACGCCCAAGAAGTACCACGACATTATAATCCCCGATTTTGAGCTCGGATGCAAGAGAAGAATCTTTGATCCGGGCTATTTGGATGCTCTTCACAATCTGCCGTCAAGCTGACGACTGAAAGCATTTTTGAATTTAACCCTGAGGGATTCTTAACCTCGGAGGGATCATACGAGTTTGATGCTGTACTGTTGGCAACGGGATATAAGGTCCAGGACTTCCTTCAACCTCTTCATATCGTTGGAAAGAACGGCATCAGCTTAAACCAGCACTGGAAGGAGATCAACGGAGCCCAGGCCTACTGTGATTCATTCATCTCCGGATTTCCCAACTTTGGAATCATATTTGGGCCCAATTCTTTCCCTGCTCACAACGGTGTGATCTTCGCCAATGAGGTAACGGCTGAGTACATCATCAAGACTATGATTAACCCTATAATTAAGCACAACTTTGACACAATCGAGGTCAAGGACTCTTCAGAGACTTACAACGCCAACTCGACTCAAGAAAAGCTCAAATTCATGGTCTGGAAAAGCTCCTGCCGCAGCTGGAATGTCAACGAATTCGGCCGCAACACTACAAGCTACCACGATTTCGCCTACAAATTTTGGTACAATTTGTATTGGCCCATTTGGAAGGATTTTATAACCACTGGAGGTAGGAACACCAAGCCTGATCATCCGGCCGTTAAAGTATTCAAGATCTTCAGTCTGGTCCTGGCCACATTGACAGTAGGAAGCTACTACGCTCCGCAAGCTAACAGTGTCATCTCAAAGATTCTTGCGCCAATCTTTAGCAGAGTTTAAGGATCTTCAAAATTCACATGGTCGAGGATTTGCAATAGATATCTTAAATCCTTCAAACTTAATTAAATAGTTATTGAACCCTAAATTACCTACAGCAACCTTAATATCTGAATCGCCAAGAAATAGATGCTTAGATCGTCAAGGGTTTTAAAGGGCTGTTATCATTAGCCTGCCATGCTATTGGCCGCGGCTAGTCAACAAAGATTTTACATTCCTTTTTAGATCTGTCTTAGGCTAAGCTCAGGCGATCAGTGAGTTTAGGACAAAAAAGGCTTAGCGCACATTGCATTTAAGGTTTAGCATTTGGAATGACATAATACGATAGCAAAAAGTAACCACTTCACTTTAGGAATGAAGTGTTTGTATAGGCTGAGGGTGATCTATATTCATAAAATTTACAGAGAGAATGCCAATGCAATAAAACTCAGCCAAATAAGCCGTTTCGCGATACGATCCTCTTGAACTTGTTATTAGTTTTAGAATCGAGTAGAACGAAGGCAAGAGCAATTGGATGCTATAAAAACGTATTAGGTTTGAAATGATAGCAGGACTTTAGAATAAGAGTCCAACCACTCAAGCAACTTCAGGCAAAGTTTGAGAGACGCTAATGGACCATATTCTTGAACTGAGAATCTTCTATAATCGCGCAAGGCTTCACTTCATCAATAAATATGGCAACCCTTCCGATCACGATGCAAAAAAGCTCATAATATTGAATCCTAAGTTTGCCGCACTTATAGCAATCTGGATATTTTTCCTGTCCCGATCCTGTTTTGAAAGCCGTGATTTTTGAGGAGCAGGCCTAGGAGCAGCCGGACGAGTGGGCTTAAGAACCTGTTGAGCAGCAGGTTTATAAACAGGCGGAGGAGCAGGCTGAGGAACCTGGTGAGGAGCAGGCTGATATACAGGCTGAACCAATTGAGCAGCCGGCTGAGCGACAGGTTCTTCAGGCTCTTCCGGCTCCTTAGAAACCACGAACGCTTCTAGAATTCTAATGAAATTCATGACCATATCATGATTATTTGCATATCTCCATTCGTCAGAAACCATATCTAACGATGATCTTACTCTGGCTTTAATAGCAGTTTGCCTACATAATTCGACAATCTCTTCATCCTCATCATCTGTTGCCATTGGAAAATTGGAAATCACACAGATTGCCATAAGCAACACTGAATGAGAAGGAGAAAGATGACGGGCGGCAAGGTCAAGGGCTGCTTTGAAGTAGCGGTCAGCCTCGTTAAAATGCCACTGCCTAATAAGCCCTTTTGACACTCTAGCTTTAAACCGGAACACATCACTTTGGAGAAACGTGTAATAAACCGTTGACTCAATGTTGGTTGCTCTAGGCAATAACTCTTGTTCTATTGTGGTTGCGATCTCTTGACATGATTGTAAAGCCTCGGAGGATATCTTTTGTCTATACTGTGAATATGCAATATTTGTCCTTTTATCAGTTTCTTCATCCATCATATCGGTTACACGATTATAGGCTGCAACTTCAGACCGCATTTCATCATTTATAGCCATACTGAATAGATACATTTCTCTGAAGCTTGGATCGGGGTCGAGCACCAGCATATGCCGTAGGTATAACATTTCATCTCCATTTACTTCCGCCTTTAAAGCCGCATGAGCTAGATCATTAAAGTCTCGACTAACAGACGGAACAAAATAGTTTGCCATTGTATTATTGCTCTAGCTCGAGCTTATCAACTTCACATAAAGCTTGATTATTCTATTTTAAACTTTAAAAAAGCTTAACGGTGACCCCTCTTATCGATTAGCTTAAAGTGAGCTAAACAAAGGCATTTCTGTCTTCTAGTGCGTCCAGAATTTTGTGGTCTTGGGAATTATGTCTGAAAAAGGCTTAGCCGCTTATAAGTGGAGGCTTGGGCCTCTTGGCTGCCTTGGCTTCGTTTGGAATTTTGATATGCATAAAACTAATAAATTTAACCGGGACTGAATTGCGACTCAATTGAAAAGTTTAAGAGTTGTAGATAAAGTTGGATTTCATTTCTAAGTTCCAGACATAAAAATTATGCAGCAAAACAGTAGTTTCAGACTAATGACGATAGAGAAAGGTTGAAGTGAAGGAACGATCTTTAGAATTGGAGTTAGAAGGTTAATAGACTTGATCGACTGTTGGGGCCATATTGAACTAAGAATCTTCTAGAATCAGTCTTGCATAGAGTTTACGTATAGGCTTGACAATAAATTATTGACTTGGGCCGCTCAAAGAAGCCCACAAGATCCAATCCTAATTTCGCTGCACTTGGCCACAAGTCCAGCAAAATCCTGCCAATTAGACACAAAGACTTCATGTGTGGTATTGAGTGATTTGGGTCATGAGAGTGTCCGAACTAAACCCATTTGCTTTTGAAGTATAACTACTTTTTACCATACTGGTCATGGTTGCTGAGAAACAGCCTGGAAAGAGACGGAGGAGCGGGAGAAGGAATTTGTTGGGATACGGGTGAGGAGTTGGCCTAGATATAGGCCGAGACCGGCTGAGAGACCTCCTAAGGAACAGGCTGAGGGACCTGCCGAGGGACCTGCTGAAAGACTGGCAGAAAACTAGAGACAATCTCCTTCTCGGGCTCCTAAGAAGTCGCATTGCTGTCTAGTTCTTCTAAAAAATGCTCAACCATATCTATATCAAATAGATATCTCCATTCATCTGGAAGGGTGTCTGAAGATACTGCTCTTGCTTCACTAGCACTTTGCATAGCAAACAATACGGCCTGTTTACCCATATTTCGTTTTTTCAGTTGACAATTGCAAAAGTCAACTATTGCCATGAGCAACACAGGATGACAAGGAGAAAGGTTGTAGGATGAAAGATCAAGGGCTTGATAGAAAAGTCGTCCAGCTTCGTTAAAATGCCACTCACGATTAGGCTCTTCTGACAATCTAGCCTGAAACTGAACCAGATCGCTTTGCAGGAACATGTAATAAATCGTTGACTCAATATTGACAACATTAGGCAACAACTGATAGTCTATCAAGGTTGCAATCTCTTGACAGAGTTGTGAAGCTTCAGAAGATATCTTTCCTCTATAGTGTGAGTATGCAACAATTGCCCTGTTATCAGTAGCTTCATCTATCAGTTCCGTTACCTGATTATAAGATTTGACTTTAGACTCCATTAAGCTATCTATGGCCAGACTGAAATAATACATTTCCATGAGGCCTGGATCTGGGCCGAGCATCAGCACTTGCCGCATGTATGATACTGCATCTTCGTATCGTTCCAAAGCCAGAGCCGGTACTGCCAGATTTTTAAAGTCTTGACTATTAGACGGAACTGAGGACTTTACCATTGTATTCGCGTTTGAGCTCTAATTTGAGCTCAGGAACTTCACATAGAAAGTTTAATTTACCAAGATTTATCTGGGACTCGTCCTTTTTATCTATTAAAGTGGCTAGCAAAGGCTTTAGTCTAAATGAGAGAAATAGGCTTAGCGGATTACCACTAGGGTTTGGCTCACGTAAATAAATTCACTAGGACCGAATTGGCAACATGATTAGAGAAAGCCGAGTAGAAATTTGGAGAATTATCGGACTTGAAATGAACAAGTTGCAGTTGATATTGTATTTGTAAGGCTAGTAAGGCCGTAGCAATGATATGAAAACGATGATATTAACTATTCTTATATGCCATCAACGCATTTCATCCGAAAGGTTTGAACCCTATCATGCTTTACAGAACTCGCTACCATGGAATCTGACCAAGCTGTAAAGTGGACTCTCTTGCCATTTATAACAATTTTGGCTAGGAAAGGATCGTTTAGTTACTTCATGACTGTAGGTGCACATTTCAATCACTCAAATGTTAAGTATCGGTTAGTAATTGGGTAGTTGTACAATTTCGGTAGTTTTCTACGTTAGTCATTGTGAGTGTAAATTACACGACCCTAACCCCTGAAAAAATTGTGAAATTACAATATATAAATTCAGTTTGAATATTCAATTAATTATACAATATTTCACCGACCGATTCTCGAGAAAATGTCCCTTAGAACACAGGTATGTAACGACATTGATAATGTGATGCAAATATAATGTCTAACAATAGTTTGAGAATTCCAACGAGTATGTGAACCTACCAAGAGCTCTAGTATCCGATGAGCAAGTTGATAGGAGCTGAGATCTCTCCTGTAGCTTTTTACTAACTAGAATCGGAGTCTTCTCCAAATTAACCAACTCTTACAGTCTGGTGACCATAGGAGGATCTCAAAACTTTTATAGTGCTTTCGAATCGCAGTTACAAGATGTCATTCCAATATGTCATACAACTATAGCCGGAACTCGGATTGTGGGCCGAATGACAGCTGGAAACCGACGAGGTCTTTTAGTCCCTACTCAAACCACCGATCAAGAACTTCAACATCTACGAAATACTCTTCCCGATACCGTCAAGATCCAGAGAATCGAGGAACGGTTATCGGCGCTTGGAAATGTCATTTGTTGTAACGATTATGTAGCTTTAGTCCATCCCGACATAGAACGTGAGACTGAAGAAATAATCGCCGATGTTTTAGGAGTTGAAGTGTTTCGACAAACAATAGCAGGAAATGTCCTGGTAGGTTCTTATGCTTGTATCACCAACCAAGGAGGTCTTGTTCACCCTCAAACATCGATTCAAGATCAAGATGAATTATCATCTTTATTGCAAATCCCTTTAGTGGCTGGAAGTATCAATCGAGGTTCTTCTGTAGTAGGAGCTGGAATGGTTGCTAATGATTGGCTTGCTGTTGTAGGACTTGATACAACTGCCCCAGAACTCAGTGTTATTGAGAACATTTTCGGCCTGAATAATGAAGCTCCTGAGAAAGATCTTCTCATTGAGCATTATTATTAATGTATATTATTTATGTAGCTGGCTGAGATCTCAGATAATCCATAGTTCAGATAATAACCAGATGAAGATTGCACTAAGAGTTGTTCGTGAAATCGCGATATTCGATACGGATAGGCTGGTCTCAATAGACACAACTTCAGACATCTGCAGAGCTGTCTGATTTATCTACAATGTTAATGCCATGTAGCGCTGTTAATAGCTCTGTTAATAGCTCTGTTAGTAGCTCTGCCAACGTAGTGACCGAAGAATTAGCTAACTAACCGTGTAAGTACGGATAATCGGGCCGATAATGGGTGCCGATAATGGTTCGCCGATAATTAGACTGAACCGATATAGGCGTGAGGATCGCATCAACAGTGGTATTTACATCCAATCATCAATAGATTGAAAGATAAACAGTCAGTACGACAGTACTTTGTAATACTAAACTGTTGCCCATGAATTAGCGGTTCGTATCGTCGGTGAACCTCGCCGATATGAATACCAATGCCCTTGAAGGCATTTCACAGATATTGCTGACCCAATCGATATCACCCGCTACCTATCGAATGCATTTCTACAACAACGATCTACTGATGAATCACCTTGTTATAATAAATTCTTGCAAATAATTACTGATAATTACTGAACAATTCAACAGTTAAAAAGTCTGAGCCTCACGGGTAACGGCTTCGATTTGTTGCTGCTCGACCACGTTGTGAAATCCTCCCAATTTAAAGTCGGAGCATGAAAATTCCAGCCGATATTTAATTCGATATTTAATTCGATATTCCAACTTCTCCGCACGAACTTAATTTATATTGACAATTGGAAAGAAATCTACGATAACTTGAAGTAGATATCCTAATGGATGATTCAGGGTAGGTAAAAATACTATGGAATCTCAGACTTAAAGTCTAACAAGAATCTCTAGAACAGGTTTGAGTATTCGAGCTCAAGCTCTGGGAAAACTGTCTAAATATGCCGCCAAACATCATTATGAAGAATTAAGCCATTTGAGCTCGGTATTGCCGAGAGATTTATCCAGTTCTCAACAACCAATGTCAAGTAAAGAGTTTGAGGTTCTTCTTGCATTGGCAGAATCGACTCCAGAGCTTTCTGATCAAGTCTATGCTAGTACTTTGGTCAAACAATTAGGCCAATATTTACTTGAATCTCCGTTCCAAAAGTTCATGAATGTGCCGAAAATTAGAGACATTCATCCTTCACCTTGGCAATTATCGACTAAAGCTCTTGCTGCTGCAGTTTTAAGCTTGGCTAGTAGATTCGTACAACTCAAACCTCAAGTTGAGACTCTTGTAGACCATTATCTTGGAATTATTGCAGAATCTTGTAAAGAAGAACCTTTTGAAGATTATGATAAAGCATTTCCTTTGCTGTTTTCATTTCAGGGGTTTTTGGACGCGTTAGCAGACAAAATCGGCATTTTCTCTTCAACTTTTATCCTTCAAACTATGCAAAGATTGAATCGAATCGTAACTGCTGATCTTCTGTTGCATGTTGAAAGGTTAGTTTCGAAATTACGAACTGAAAAACCTCGAAATGCTACTTTATGGATCCATAGTTTAGCCAAATATTCGCAAGATGGATATCAATTAGGAGCCATGTTGTTAAACTCTTATGTCTGTGATTTTGGAAGGGCTATAGCAAGCACATTTATCAATGATAAGAACCCTAGATTATCTCTTATTGATCGGATTGGACGTCCTGAGAAGCAATTGTCTCCTAATCCTGAACAAATTGAAATCCTCAACGTTCTACGTGATTATGCAGTTGGTCAAGTTCATTCTCTTGATGAAGGAGCAGATTATATCGAACTTGCTTCACCAGAGAAAATCAATCTAGCATATTCAATTAAAGCTGTTGCTTTGGAAATCATTTCTGTGTGTGTTTATTATGATGTTGTTGATGTCAATGTAGCGGTTCAATTGGTGGAAATGTCTTTACGTCATGAACATGGAATGGTCAATCCGAACCTTAGTTTGATTGTTTTTAAACTCGGCAGTTTCTTATGTCTTCGCAACAACTCCATGAGTTCATTATTGGTTCGATATCTTCCATTTTTTGTTGTAAATCCCGCTGTATCTCCTGACTTGGTGTTCCAAGTCTCCGTGGCTTTGATAAAGGGCCTTCAAACGTCTTCTCAAGATGTTGTTGTCAGTACTATTTATACACTGATAAATATCTTGACCATTGACGATTTAGCCTTGAAACCAAAGAATTCCGCCGCCAATACCATTGATCAATTGTCTCAACTTGATTTGGAACCTCATGAAGTTGAGCAAAGACAAACAATGATCTTTCGTAATGCAATCACTTCAGTAGTTGCCATTTCGGCTACTTATGATGACCCCCAGATTTCTACTTTAGCATCGACAGTTCTCAAGCAAAAGCTCAATTCTTCAAGCGCTTTATTAGATAAAGAGGTTGTTCTCGGGCTGTCGAAACTTGCTCTTCATGTTCCAGAGAAAGAATTCAAGTCCATTTTAAAGTTGTATCACTTTTTGGCTTTGGACTCGCTTCATAAAAAGGACACCAGCCTTTGTGAAGCTGTTATAGCTGGACAATGTGGTATTTCTGCAAGCTTGGACCCTGAACATGAATTGTTTGAATCTTGCTTGAAGGAATACCTTCTTTCCATAATCAGCCGAGGAGACGTCCAAGAACTTGAACATCATCGTCCTCATGTAGAAATCTCTGCAACTGCCAGTGAAATCTGTGTTTTCATTCCTGGATTAGCTGCTTTATTGCCTAAAGTGCCTGAAAAACCCTATGAAGCCACTGATAATGAGATTATTTCATTATTCCGCAATGCCTGGTTCAATATGGTAGTTCATGGATTCTCCAGAAACTCTGCTACCACTTTGAAATACCAGAAACAACTAGAAATCATTGCTCGTAGCTCTCCTCCTTTAGTGTCGGAAACTTCTGCAAACAAAATGGAAAGTGAACTCGATTTGAATACGGTTTTAAGAAGAGGCTCATCTCATCATAACGTCAACAATCAAAAGGAGATCATGAGCAATATCTTTTCTCTAAACTCGTTTGAATTCCGTACTATTCACTATCCAAAACTGATGTTTTTGTCTGCTGCTGTACTGCTTGAAACTTTAAGATCAAAAGCAGGAAATTGCTCCAAAGTCTTGTTGTATTTTGGAGATCCTGGGTTCAAATCTGGAGATACTGGAAGATATATGGGTCATATAGCTACAGATGTGACCAAGGAATATATCACCAATGTCGTTACTGGAGGTAATGAGATGTTTACAGCAGATGAAGTTGCAGTTCAGCTGAAGGAAATGCTTATTCTATGCTGTCATCGTACTAAAGCCATCCAAGATGTGGCTATTGACTGTTGTCATTTGCTTATTTCTGCAATTCCATCGTCTTTATGCCGAAGTACAAGTCTATATACACTTTTAGACCTTTTAACGTTATTATGGACGTCTTGTTTAGACGCAGAAACAGATGAATATGAGCCTCGGACCGTCTTTACCGCAGTTAAATCGAATATTCGCTTGGAATTGACAGATTCTTATCAATATCGTCAAGAAACACTTCGTAGATTCCATCAAATGGCTCGCAGATGGATGAAAATAGTTGTCGATGTGATGAATTTCGACATTAAAACGCTATTATTGAGCTATCTGTCCGATACTCAAGATTATCGACCTGTAAGTGACGTAGCTTTAGGATTCACATTTGCTGTTGAAATGGGTAGCTCGATTTCTGCTACTGACCGTGAAGTATCAGCTTTGGCCGATTCTCCTATTCTTCATACCGATAACATGTCTGGATTTATTTCTCAGTACTCATGGCAACCTCAACAATACAATCAATCATATCCTGAAGGCGAGCTTGCTATTATCAAGGAAAAGGTCTATAATTTGTCTCAAAAAGTCAACCAAAAGAAGTTTGCTCCAATAGGAGAAGTTCGAGAAACACTTTATGGAGCTTCTTCATTTTTAAGTCATCCTACAGAAGGTCCTTCTCTTGCAAGATCCATGGTCCAGATTTGTTTTAAACTTTTCACGGAGAATTCCATTCAATTAGGCATTTCTTTATGGCTCTGGGCCATCACGGAAATCCCCAGTTTAAAACCTTTGATCTTATCTGAAGTAGCCAAACAATGGGAATGGAGTGTAGAATCTCAACTTGGATTATATTCAAGAAAACATGATGAACTTCGACCTGAATTCGATCGCATGGAATATGCCGCTTCGAACAAAGCAGAACTCGATCATGATGCCAAAGTAGCCTATCGATCATTCTCTGTTCATCTTGTTCTCATCCGGTTCTTATCAAGTACATTCCAAGCATCCAACTATGAGAGTAAACATTTACTTAAACAGTTTACTCGTGTACTTGATATAGGACTTAAAGGGTTGGAATATGCCAGTTTCCATCCTTTGGCAAGATCCGTTCGTTTCGAGCTTATAAAATTCGGTCTAGAAGTTTTAGATGCCCATGTGAGGTTCTCGGCCAAAATTTCAGACGATTTAAGGAATCTTATAATCACTTCGGCATTGACTTGGTTCAATATGCCTGCTATGTGGCCTTTTGGAGGTAATAAGCTTCGTCTACGGTCTGATGTAAGATTATTGACGAATATCGCTGGAATTATACGTAAAATGGAGCTCAACAAGTCTGTTCCCCTACTTTATGAGAAACGCGAGCTACTGCTTTTGTTCCTAAATGATGAATTGTCCAAAATGACCGCTTGGCTCGACCCTCTACAACTACACAATGATTTCAAGGACAATCTAGGCAAGAAAATCTATGCGGGATCCATTTCCTATCGTCATGTAGAAGAGGCTTGGAAAGTCAGTCCTGTATTGGCGGTCTTCTTAGTGGAAAGATATAAAGGAAGTGAAGCCATTTCAAAACTCGATACTCTTGTCGCCCATGATCCTATTAAAGTGATTTCAATTCCTGAATCTTTGACGTATTTCTTGACAAAAGCTCATGGTCCTGTCAAACAATATCTTCTATATTGGACCCCAGTAAACCCTGTTCAATCGATAAACTTGTTCCTACCATCTTATGGTACAGATTCTATTATTCTTCAATATGCCATGAGATCTCTTGAAAGCCATGATGTAAATACTACTTTTTTCTATGTTCCTCAGCTTGTACAATCGTTACGGTACGATACTTCTGGATATGTTGAACGATATATTTTGGAAACAGCACAAATAAGTCAATTGTTTGCTCATCAGATCATTTGGAATATTCTTGCAAATGCATATAAAGATGAAGATTCAACTGAACCGGATCCTATGAAGCCTACATTGGATCGAGTTCAATCATTAATGATTGCATCTTTCAAACCTGAAGATAAGGCGTTTTATCAACGAGAATTCGGCTTCTTTAGTGAAGTGACTTCGATTTCAGGCAAATTAAAACCGTTTATCAAAAAGACAAAGGCAGAGAAAAAGGCCAAAATCGATGAGGAAATCGCCAAAATCAAAGTCGATGTAGGAGTCTATCTTCCTTCTAATCCTGATGGAATTGTACTTGATATAGATCGCAAGTCGGGAAAACCTTTACAAAGTCATGCTAAAGCTCCATTCATGGCTACATTTCTCATTCAAAAGGAGGTTCGTGACTTCGGTGAGGAAAATGATATTGAAGATTCAGATCATGGAGAAAATAAGATCTTGATTGAAACAAGACAATCAGCAATTTTCAAGGTTGGAGACGATTGTCGACAGGATGTTTTAGCTCTTCAAATTATCGCGGTTTTTAGAACTATTTTCAACAGTTATGGCCTGGATCTATATGTTTTCCCTTATAGAGTTACAGCCACAGCTCCAGGATGTGGAGTTATCGATGTACTGCCAAACGCCATTTCAAGAGACATGCTTGGAAGAGAAGCTGTCAATGGATTATATGAATATTTCACAAGCAAATTCGGAGGAGAAGATTCGATTCAATTCCAGATTGCAAGAAACAATTTCGTTAAATCTTTAGCAGCTTATTCTGTGATCTCGTATCTGATCCAGTTTAAAGATCGTCATAATGGAAATATCATGTATGATGATAAGGGACATATTCTTCATATTGATTTCGGATTTTGCTTTGATATTGTACCAGGAGGAGTCAAATTCGAGGCTGCTCCTTTCAAGTTGACTCGAGAGATGGTAGCTGTTATGGGAGGGTCTACTAAAACTCAAGCTTATAGGTGGTTTGAAGAACTGTGTGTCAAGGCTTTCTTGGCCTGTAGACCACATGCTGAATCGATTATTCAAGTGGTTTTGCCAATGTTGGATTCTGGACTTCCTTGTTTCAAGGGGGAGACTACAATTAAGAAACTACGAGCAAGATTTGTGTTGGAAAAGTCGGAACGAGATGCTGCTCTTCATTTTAGGGGGTTGATTAAGAAGAGTATAGAGAGTCTTTATACCAAGGGATATGATGAATTCCAGAGGATAACCAATGGGATTCCTTATTAGCAGGCAGGAGACAGCAGGGCAGGAGACCGAAGGTCGACTGGCCTGCTAGCCTGCTGCTGACCTATGTTAGCCTGATGTTGTGGCTGACTGTGATAGATCTTGGAGTGCGGCTGTGGCTGACCGCATACATTATGATGCTGTGGCTGCTGTGTAGCCTCGTAGCGCTATCTTGTGAGTTAAAATTAATATATTAATAAATACAAATATCTGAGATATTTCAGGACACCAGAATCGAAACAATATCTAGCTGATAAACCAGCTAGTAATTAAAAAAAACACCATCCCCATACCAATGAACCTGACATAAAACCTCTAACCAGACTTTTAATTTCATGAAACAACCTCAAGACCTTCATGCTTGACCCAGGTTTCTTCTTGTACAAACATTGGAGAATACGGACTCTGATTCAGGTCAGAATCACTATCAGAAGATCCAGTTAATGATTCGGCAGAGCCAGTTGAACCAGTCTTGGAATAACTTTCATGATCATCTCCTGCAACAGGGAATTTACGAGGCCGTCCTCTTTTTCCTGGAGGCTTCTTAGGACGACCAGGGATCTCAATTCCTCCTTCACAGATCAAACGAATACGATGTCTTTGTAAAGCATCATGACGACTAAAAGCCTTTCCACAAGGACATACAAAAGGTTTCTCCTCTTTGTGGCATTTTTCATGGCGTCGCAGATCATGAGGACGGACAAAGCATGCATTACAACTGTCACAAGAATAAGGACGATCACATAAATGGGTTTGAATATGAGAACGAATATTATATCTTCTGCGGAAGAATTTGGCGCAATTAGGATAAAGACAAAGGTAGAGGCCTTCAGAATCAGGTCCTGACATGTAAGAATCCACCTTTCCCGGAGGAAGTCCTGATCTACGATTTGAATTGTGATGAGCACTTTGTATAGAGGTCTGTTGAAGTCGGATTATCTGCTGGGATTCATTGTTCTTTGGAGCCATGACTACAGGCTGCCAGGCAATAGAAGAATTGGCATCTTCATTGCAATTAAACAAAAGGCTTCCACCAGGTAATTGAAGGTTTTCCTGCTGCTGAGCTTGCAACATCAACTGTTTTTGTTGCTGCTCAAGCTGAAGGCTTTGATGCTGCAATTGAGCTACGTTTTGCTCTAGACTTGTAGGAAGGAGATAATACTGAGCAGGGGTAGTAGCCTGATTATAGTTTTCTGTCATGTCAAGATGTGTAGGCATTTCACCTAAACGCTCAGGAGCAGGGAGACTAGGAGTAACTACAGAATAAAACTGTGCAACATTTGCAACCTCAGGACTTGTATCCATTCCATCTACATTTGGAGAAAGGGAATGTTCAGAAGAAGAAAAATAAGGGTCGGAATCACCTTCATTATAAGGAGCCAGTTGAGGGATCTTACTTTTGGCCAAACCATCAGGCATAGCCATTCGATCTGCTGGGATCCTAGGATTGGGTGAAAGGTAGACATTGGCATATCTGTGTTGAGGAGAAGAATTTTGATAAGGAGAAGAGAAAACGGTTGAGGATGAACAAGTAAGAGAAGGAGGAGAGCTACCAAGAGAAATTGGAGTCTGAGGTGGCTGCATATACAGCTGAGAATCTCCCTTTAAAGGAGAAGAAGGAAGAAGCTGATATTCTTGAGGTTCATAACCACTAGGGGCATTTTTATCCAGGTTCATTAACCGGGAATATTTCGACAGCATTGAGGACGTTACTGTCATGGCCAAATCACCGGAATTGGTGTCGAATTCCAATGAAGAATATTGATCAGGACGTTCTTGACCCATACTAGGGGAAATATCAAGGTCTTGAACATCTTGACCAGCTGCAAGTGATTGAGACAAAATGGCATCGAATTCCGAATATTGTGAAAGATATTGATCGAACTCTTCATGAGGTAAAGGAACCGATTTCATGTCGCCATAAACTCTTGCATTTTGAATGAATTCTTCCTCGAGAAGTCTCGAAGAAGTAGGTTGTTGCCATTTGGATAAATCCATAGCCATTGTTTTTTAATATTTAATAATTAAACCAAATGCCAGCACTTGGAAAGAAGCTCACCAGGAGCAGATTGAATTGAATTGAAGCAAACTTACAGTACCTTTGACCAGCAAAAGTACCTTGACCAGCAAGTAAGTTAAGAGTTAGAAATGAACTGAAACCAGTCTCAAGATCCTGAATTCAAGATACAAGAGATTAAAAAAGGGGGTGAAGAGAGAGGAAGGAAGTTAATTGAAGATATATTTTAATCATTTTGCTGCTGCCTTTCGAGATGGCCTGAAAAAAAGCCCCATAGTTTAGATAATTCCTATTTGGGAGAAATGTAAATATGGGTTAGGGTATAATGTACCTATTCGATTTTAGACTTATTGCTCCCAATGAGCTAGTACTAATCCGGCCAGTATAAATCTTAACGATCCCATTATAACGATTCGATCGTTTAATGAGATGCAGTAAGCCTTAGATATATAAGGGATATGCATGATAACCTTGATGCAGCATGAATAGCCTATGCAAGTCTCAGATCTTAGCTGTTGAGGTTAATAATTCTTACATCCTGACCAACTTTAAACTTGACTTTGTCAACAAAGATTTCAAATGGTTGAATGATTTGTGCCAATTCTTCAACAGTACTAGCCTTGCAATCAAACCAAGCTATGGAAATATGAGGCCTAGTACTGTCTAGTACAGGAAATCGATATTTTTCTGCAACCACATTCAGAGAAGAGATCATTGAGCATATCTAGTTAGAGAGAACGGAGAAAACGGAGAGAATTGAGAGAAAACGGATCTGTAGGCACTCACCTCTGTTGAATCAACAGGTAAAACAATAAATCCTCTTGTGTTTGTATTGTTAATAAATATTTCGGGCTTTCCAATTAATTGAATCGTTGTAACGGGATATCCTTTTAAACAAGCTTTAATATCCTCTGCCAATTTCTCTTTACTGTAGAAATCAGGCATCATTAAATCTGAAAGACTTATATGAAGAGGTTTTAATACTCCTATATCCGACTCGACAAGAGATTGAAGTGATTTAAACTTCAAGTTGATTGTAGAAATGAAATCACGTAGTATTTTCAGTTGATTAGAATTGGGAATCCACTCGATATATGCATGACAAGGCCATTGACCTTCAACATGTGGAGCAGTTCTTGTTCTACCTTGATGAAAAACAGGATCTATCAACCGAGGGTTTTGATTATACAAATCATAGAATTGAGAAGGAAGAGGAATTGAAGTAGAGGGAGTTGTGTTTTTTTTCAAGTCATCCAGCTCTTCATCGGAGTCATATTCCAAGATATTTTCCATGTGAACCAGCTTAATATCAAATATTTAAATATATTTTAACATCCCAATGAAAATAATTCCAGACTTATCGAAACAGGATTTATGACATCGGTCAATAAAATCGTCTGCTTTAAATATCTACTTATAATTGAATCTATCATCTTAATATCTTGCATTTAATAATTTTAATGGAATATTCCAAATATTTCACATCTGACATTTGACTTCTTCCTGATCTTTAATTGGATCATCCTGAACCGTTTTATGCACTTCATTTATTTTTTCTACATCTTAACTCTGGATGAAAAATTCCCACTTGCACCTGAATTATGCTCATCTACTCGGCATTGTTAAAATACAGTAGCTAGATGAATAGTTAGATTATATCCATAGTACAAACAGTTTAATTATTAAAAATAACATTATTAACAATAGCAGTCGACAGTAAAACGTCTGAAAACACTGTAAAGATCAAACAGTGGGCAATTAATAGAGCGATGAGCGTGTTATTTAATTAAGAAAGCTTTTTGAAAAACGGTTCCATTTCAGAATTTTTATTTTTTATTTTTTATTTTTTATTTTTTATTTTTTATTTTTTATTTTTTATTTTTTATTTTTTATTTTTTATTTTTTATTATTTTTATTTTATTTCTGTTTAATTCTCGTCGGATCTCGAATATTCAATTAGGCAAGTCTCTTCCCGAGCCAAGGAAAGAATATCGGTTAAAGTCCGAAAGAAAAGCGAACAAGAGTGAATTTTGCAGAAATAGAGGAGTAATTATACGGAATATATCGGAATTGCACCTAGATCAGTACAAACCAGTACACAGCACTCTGTCGAGTCGACAACCTCCACCAAGTCCATCTCGTTCCTGACTTTTATCTGACTCTTTGTCGGATGTCCGATCGACGTTCTGTTGGGATCTACACTTCAACAACCAACCAGCCGCTGAGCCGAAGTCGGACATCCAAGCAAACAGGGACTTCAACTAACCAAAGATCTAAAGCAGCCTGTACCAATAATTACATAGATAGTATACATAGTACATTAAATATAGTGAATGTAGTACTTAACTGCACATCACTTGTCGTGGCAGAGTATTTCTCAGTCCCAAGTAATCCCGGTCCTTCTTCGTCCCAACCGCCCCGGAGCCAAATTACAACTTTGATTTTCAGCGATTTGATTTGACAACAAAAAGACCTCAAGCGTTTGCAAGTGCAATTTGCGACAATTTGCGATAATCTGCGAATTCTTTTGTGTTAACTCTTTGGTTGAGCATTGTCATTCTTGCTTAATCCTCTTAGTCTGTTGAATCTTGCTGTTAATTGCTTACTCGTATCATGATCCGCATCATTGCTAGATCGGCCGCTATCCGGGCTATTTCGGCTCCAGCAAGACTTGTAGTTTCTCAGGTCAAAACAAGTCCTTATAGCGTTTACACAAAACCTGTTGCAAAACTATTGTCTAGTAAAAGGTAAGAATAGCAACAACTTGTTATGATCTTGGATTCTAATTTAGACCTACAGTTGATTTCCAATTCTCACAATTACAACTCCGTGGATATGGTAGGTTAAACTCAATGACTAAACCACTGACCATACTAATAAAGCCGAAATTGTCAAGGTCCCTGAAATGGCTGAATCCATTACTGAAGGAACTCTGAAAAGTTTTGAAAAGGGTGAGTATAACAAAAGTATCGATACGGTTCTAATTAGAAATTGGAGATTTCGTTGAACAGGATGAAGAGGTTGCTACTATTGAGACTGATAAGATTGATGTCAGTGTTAATGCTCCTTTTGCTGGTACCATCACGGAATTTCTTGCCAATCCTGAGGACAATGTCAATGTAGGCCAGCCTCTTTTTAAGATCGAACCTGGTGCTGCTGGAGCTGCTCCTGCTGCCGCCGCACCGGCTGAGGCTGCCCCTGCTGAAGCCGCACCTGCCGCGGCTACTCCTACTCCTGCTGCTGCTGCCCCTGCTGCTGCCGCCCCTGCTGCCGCCGCTGCCCCTGCGGCTCCTACTCCTGCTGCTGCCCCGGCTCCCGCTAAACCTGCACCTAAAGCTAAGCCTGCAGCAGAAGCCCCCAAACCATCTGTTCCCGGATCTAGAGAAGAACGAAGAGTCAAGATGAACCGGATGCGATTACGTATTGCTGAACGTCTTAAGGAATCGCAAAATACCGCTGCTTCTCTTACTACATTCAACGAGGTGGACATGTCCAGTCTTATGGAGATGCGTAAATTGTACAAAGATGAGATCCTGAAGAAAAGCGGGACCAAGTTTGGGTTCATGGGAGCTTTTGCCAAGGCGTCAATCTTGGCCATGAAGGATATTCCTTCAGTCAATGCTTCAATCGAGAACATTGACGGAGCAGACACCATTGTTTATAAGGACTATGTAGATATCTCTGTGGCCGTAGCTACTCCAAAGGGTCTTGTAACACCTGTGGTACGAAATGCCGAAGTTCTTGATGTTCTCGGAATTGAAAATGCCATTTCCGACCTCGGCCGTAAAGCCAGAGATGGTGATTTGACCCTGGAAGATATGGCTGGTGGTACTTTCACTATTTCCAATGGAGGAGTGTTTGGATCTCTGTATGGAACTCCTATCATCAACATGCCTCAGACTGCAGTATTAGGACTCCATGGAGTCAAAGAACGTGCTGTAGTTGTCAATGGACAAGTCGTGGCCCGTCCTATGATGTATCTCGCTCTGACTTATGATCACAGACTGTTGGATGGAAGGGAAGCCGTTACGTTCTTAAAGACCATCAAAGAGCTTATAGAAGATCCTAGAAAGATGCTTCTATGGTAATCAATAGTAATATATCTCACTCTCTCATTCTAGCTAATTGGCAATTTGTTTCAAAACGCCTTTATAATCGTTTTTATCCACGATTCCAAGCTTGATTAAATCACTCCAGAACAGTTGAGCTTTTTCCGTAGCATATGAAACATAATCAAATAGCTCTTCTTCATCTTCGATTTCTTCAGTAACAATTTTACTTAAAGAGTTCTCTTTAGCCTCTTTTTCCCCGTCAACAGTCTTCCCGTCAACAGTCTTCTCCCCGTCAACAGCCTCCTTCTCTCCCTCAATAAACTTATAAACTCCTTGTTTTGAATCCTCATTTTCTCTTGCTTTTGAATCAATTGTAGGATCAACAACAGCTTGAACAATACCCCAAATACACCAATGAAGATTAACACAGGGTCTCCAATCAGCAGCTTGTTGCAGCAAACGGTCGACTTCATTTTGAATAACTGCTTCATCATCAAAATTAGCCAATCCATGTTCTACATAGCCTTGAATTAAATTCAACTGCTCTTTTTTACTTGGAAATCGATCTTCTCGAATATGATGAGGTTGTTCAGCATCATGATAATCAGACATCCATTCGCACTAGTTAGAAGAGACAGAGGAGAGAGCAGAGAAGAGAGCAGAGAACACAGGAACAGAAACAGAAACAGAAACAGACCAACTTACAAAATGATTGCTAATGTCAAACCCTGGTACATTAGGACCGGCATATTCGAAATCAATTACAACCAATTGTCGATGTTCATTTCTTGGAACTAATAAAGGAGATCCAGGAGGAGGTAATAATCTCAATAAATTCCCATATTGAGTATCATTATGAGCAAATACAAGTTGTTGTTTAATACTTTCCATTCCACCATATTTCACCAGAATCCAATTTTTATATTTTTCAATAATTTTTTCAAATTGCTCGAAATTCGTCTGTAAAACAGCTTCAATTGATCCTGGTTTATTAGCTTCCAAAGCATCTAAACGTTGCTTGGCTTTAGGAAGCCATCGTTCAATATTATTCCAAGAACTAGGACCTTCAGCTCGTTCATTATCTAGTAAAGGAATTCCATCATGTAATTCTCTCATTCGTTTGGCGATTTGAACTGAAGTTTCTGGATCTCGAAGTTCTTCTTTTTTCAAAGGTCTAGCATGTAGAAATTGTTCAAATCTACCATTGGAAAACGTTCCTAATAATCTAACTCCAATCTTTCGTAGCGACAATCTTGAAAGAACTGCTAATTCACGATCACGATCAATTAATTCTCCAGCTTGAGGTCCATAGACTCTAAGTAATAATCTAGGAGGCATTTGCCTATGATGTCCCCTATTGGCGGATATACTAATAGCTCCTGAACCTCCACTAGCAGCTTGAGCAGCAGCTTGAGCAGCCGCAGCAGCTGCGGCGTTGTTGGCAATAATAACCTCTTTAATATAAGGAGGAGGATCCACGGAATACACAGCATTAGTCAAAGCTCCAGAAATACGACTAACTACTATATCCGCAGCCATTGAAGGCTCTACAACGTTCCATCTAGCAATTCCCAGTTGATGAGCGACTTTTAAAATATCTTGTTTTAAATATTCAGAAGGTAGTCGATTATCAAGAAAGAATTCCACATTTGGGATTACGGTTTCATCCTCTCCTCCTGAAGATTCTCTTCGAGGAAGTGAAGGTCTTCTTAGTTTGACTCGACTCCGAGATCGAGGTGTTAAACCTTTAGATGAGAGTGAAGAGAGAGAGCTTGTACTTCCTCCTGATCTGTTCATTCTATCGCGGATCACTGATAAGTCCAAAGTCTTCCAAAGTCTATATCAAGTCCTGAAGTCCAATCTGATCAAGCTTTAATTCTTTATTTTTATCTTTAATATTTCAACCGTTATTCTCACTTTGTGGAAGATAAATTAATATTCGAGGAATAATTCAGACAAATATCGAGAATTCAGATAAAATCGAGAATCGAGATTAGCGAATAAATATTTTGTATTTTCGCTGCTTGGTCTTGTGATAAATCCCAACCCTGACTGCAAGGCTGGTTTGAAAAGATAGCCAAACAGGATTGATTTACGAAGAGGGGTAACAAGTCAAGGCCAAAGAACTTAGATTACTGCCAGATCGGGGCTACTTTGCTGCTTATCTTGATCTTCATTCCACCAATGAACGGCTGGGATGACCTGCGCACGAGCCACCATTCCAAGATCAGCAGTAATGCCAAATTGAAATGACCGAAATTTACAGAAAAGCTTTTTAAACATCCGAGATTTAGATGTTTATCGTATTTTTGATTGCCGACTATAAAGTGTTTATTCAATATTCAATTGATTCATTCATTCAATTGAATAATTGATACTCTAGATGAGAATTTACTTGATTTAATTGATTAAAATATTTTCGTCCAATCTCATCTTTAATTGAATGACAAAAATCGGACTATTTGTGTAAATAAATATTAATTAATCTGACATTCATACTATTATATTAAATAAGCTATTAAATAAGCTATCATAATCGATTCGTCTTCATAAATCATAAATATTAAGCAATGGTTAGCAAATATGTCATACCTTGTTATTTTGTACCTTTCTACCTGCACTTATTATCTTGTGCACACTCTCTAGCAATCTTTCAGTCGCTATGATTTACGATGAGCTTCAGGTTGCGATGGCTCCATAAAAGGAGCAACAAGGTTGGGGTCATTACAATAATATCCCGGGAAATAAGGTACAGGGGCTCCCTGCGCTGCGGCCCAGTTGATCGGGGCTCCATAAGGAGGGAAGAAGGAAAAACCGGCATGGAAATATCCTGGTTGCATACCAGTGTAATCTCCTTCTTTGGACGTTGCTACCATTGGCAACTGATATAATCCTTCAGCTGTGGTAGGATAATAGCCCATGGCCGGCATTGTTGCCACCTCCTGAGCTCCAGATATGTCTCCATAGGCGATGGCGGGGCTGCCACGATTATTGTTTTTGTTTCCGGTTTGGAAATTGTGGAAATTCTCGCTTGCATGGCGTTTGGACGAATCTGTTTTACCATCAGTACCCTTGGGTTGATAGACAAAATGATCGGGTCTCTTTGCCATGGAATAATCGAACGAAGTCTTTCTAGTGCTGAATCGGCTGGCCGATGATCTGGCATCGGACTCACCAGAGAAATGAGAATCCGGCTCATCGCGCGTCAAAGAAGCAGAGGCTTGATTGTGAGAATATGATTCTGCCTTTACAATTAGTCAAATATGTAGGGCAGCAAAGCACCGTTTGATTATACCTGATTCTCTTCCGCATTGTTAAAAGTACGCAAAGACGATACTCTCCACTTTGGCTTTTGCAATCCTTCAGAAGGAGCAGCGGCAAAGCTATGGCGTCGAACGCCCATTGCTTGACTTTGGTATCTATTGAGAAAGTTAATAGGAGGAGGTGCCAATGCAAGCTTGGGCTCCTGATAGTTGGTGACCTTCGTTCCGGGCTGAGCCATGTAAATCTCGCGGTATTGAACATGGATGGTTTTATCCATGAAAACAGTGTGATTCTCTTGCTCTACAGCCTGTGCAGCAGCAGCTTCTGTTTTATACTTGATAAAAGCAAACGAATTGTTACGGCAGATTTCTCCTGCTTTGTTAGTCACTTACGGAGAAGTTGTAGCATACCATCTCGAACTTCGGGCTGTCTAATTATCAAATTACAACTGAGAATGGTTCCATGAGTGCTGAACCTGTCACAAAGCTGCTCCTTTGTTACTGAACAATTAAGCTGACCCACGAATATGGAAAGCTTGTCAATTGAACTCAAAGGAGCCGCTGGACGTGTTTCAATGTTCTGTGCCCATTCTACAGACCAATTCTAGTTAGCATGTTCCCCAGCAAGTCCTCCTTACAATGTTGGCTTTAAGACTCTGCGAGGTTAGCAACTTTCATATAGTGTTAGTCTTACAGCATATCCACGAATGGCATCGTATCTATAAGCAAACTTGATGAACCAACTTGTTCCTGCATCGTATGCAGATCTTGAGTTTCTATATTTAGGGACCATTGCTTCGATTTCTCCAAACTGAGAAAAATATCTTTTGATTCCCTGATCGGAAAAGTCTGGCTGGTTGATAGGGGTTACAAATAGAGTACGATTTACTCTTGCTGCTTCACAGCGGATCGTTCGTCCATCAAGTATCGAATGCTGGGCGTTAAGCAAGGCATTTTGGGCATCGGCATCGTTGGTGAATTGGACAAAGGCATAGGGCCTATTTGCTTGATCTCTAAGCACCTTGACTATGGCAATATCCCCCCACTAAGTTAGAATGTGGTCAAAGAGATTATCTATAATATTCTGTTGACCTGTTGGAAGTGAATCTTGACTGAATCACAAAGATGGTTGTCTGTATGGAGAGAAGACAAGCTTATTAGTACATTGGCAAGGCCAGTTGTTTTTTGCCCTACCTGGCTACAAAGACACAAGAAGAAGGTCTTCCTCGGAAAGCCTTTTCTTTTGTTTCAGAGTCATCATCATCATCTTCGCCGTCATCGTCGTCAGAGCCAGCCAAATAGTCGTTACTTTCCGAACCTTCAATTGAGTCAACATCATAGGATTCTACCTCCTCCTTTTGTTGATCTTGATTAAGGCCTTGATCGGAAATAGCACTAGAATGAATAATGGATTCAAGATCCAAGTCGGATTCATTTTCTAATTAGCCCAGGTAGTTCAACTGATATTACTTACCATGAAGTTTACGATTGGGAGACACAGGTAAAGAATAAGTGACACTAGGAGAACGGTTGATAGCATTATAGGACATATCAGGAATAGATTTGGACATAATATGACTAGAGGTGGAAAGATCACTATTCGAAGACTTTGGAGGAGAAGATGCCAAAGCAGAAGAAGGTAAGATAGAAGAAGATTTCAAGTGAGAGTCTTCATCAAAGTCATAGACTAGACTGCTGCTACGATCCATACTTGCTACGAGTTTATATAGATTATTTGTTATATATCAAAGCGTGGCGAAGATTATTAAGAATACCAAGCTAAGAAAGAATTGGAGAAGTAAAAGGGAAGAAGATAAGAAAGGATGGGAAGAGGTGTTTATATAGTAAAATACGAATAGACCAAGGACATTTACAACATTGTCAATGTTGCGATGGAAATCAACCCTGTAATTCAAAAAAGTCAATTCAGCCCTCATCGTCGAGTCACGAGTATAAACAGGGATATAGGTTATTATTAGCATAAACTCGTTTAATCACAATTAACTAGTAAATTATTCCATCGGCTCTTAAATCAGAAATAATCCCATAAAGAACCATGTAAAGATTCTTAAGGTCCAAAAGGTTTAAATTAATTTTGATCAAGCAATTGTGCATTTCAACCATATCCTTTCCATTTTCCACAAGTTGCATATATCTTCTAGATGATTTCTGTAAACACTTTTTGATTCCATTAATTTGTTTAATAAATGTTTTATTAACAAAATTCCAATAAAACATAGAATCTAGTTAGATGCTGGATTTATCATGATATATATCAGGGACACCAACCAAAATTAAGCGAATTAGAAGGTTTTCTAGTTAGACACAATAAAAATATGACATATAACAATGTTGTTACACACCTGCTTTTATCCAAAGTACTGGAGATACTGCAATCGCGAGTTTTGGTGATGATAAATAATAATTTAACATCAGTAATGGCTTCAACCATTTTATAATACTCTACAGTAGTATACTCTGCAATTCGTTTGATATTCAAAGCTCGGAGTTTTTCAATGTTTCCACATTTACTCATTATAAGCGCTTTGTTCTCTTTGATTATCTCGTTCAATTCATCAACAACCTGAGGAAACATCACTGTTTGGAACCCGTTCATTATATTAACCATTTCTTGTTTAAACCGAACACTTGTAGGAGAGTCTCCTCCAGATCCTGCATTGCTTTTAGAAGGACTGAGGAATTTCATAAACGAGGATTTCGAAGGTTTTTTCAATAACGTGGGAGTTGAGGGGATGGAGGCCGAGGAGGCCGAGGAGGTGGAGGGCCGGGAGGACGAGGTCCAGGTCGTTGAGACATCAATTGATAAGGACTTTGAATTGTTTGAATTGTTTGAATCGTTTGAGTCATTTGAACCATTTGAATCATTTGAATCATTTGAATCATTTGAAGTCATAAAGATGGATTAAGGAATTAAGGAATCCTTGGTATTTGTAGGAAATCACAATGGTTTATAAACATTTAGTTGAGGCTATTTATTGGATGTTCATTGGCTAATGCTGTAGTTGGCTGGTTGGCTGGTTGGCCGGTTGGCTGGTTGGCTGGTCATGGCAAGGCCGTTCTTATCCATTCATGGCCGTTCTTGCCGTTCATGGCAGCTCATGCAATTATGGCATCTCATGGCCGCTCATTGGCCTTCAGATGAGGCTAATAGACGATCATCCTCTACCTGTCACCTGAATAAATAACCTGTATCAACATTCACCTTTCGCCTCATTTAATAACTTAACAAGCTACTCATTAGGAATTAATTCCGTTTGTGCACTGTTTAGGTTAGAATGACGACGACCAGTATGCGTTAAATCCGACGATTCTAAACAGTCGTCAAAGCCGATCTATGTCGATCTAAGCGATGCCTGGGATCACTGTTAATATAACGTTTAAATTTCGTGGTAAATTCAATGTCCGTTCCATGGTGAATTCACAGAGTTCTCCAATTAAAGATTTCAAATTAACAGCAATAGCTGTATTCAGAATAATTGAACTTCAACATCATTCAGTTATTATGCATGTTGAGTTGAGGTTGAGGTTGGTCCAAGACAGCCTCAATTCAACTCACAACCAATTCCAGTTCAGAACCTCAATTCGTTTCACAGATTACAGATTAACCAGTGGATAACCAGATTACATATTATTATTCCTTGTCAGCCGATGTTATAATCGTTAAACGAGTTTATCATGTAACGTTAATGGATTATTGCAGTGAGGCTTATAGAACGGAAATGACAAGCCAGCACTAGATGGAGACCAGATGGGACATTAGAAGTTTAGAACAGAGTTTGACTGACACAGAACAGCCAGCACTGGCCCACAATGACCCCTTGACCCAGCATAGATTATAGGTGGAACAGCGAGCAGGCTAACATCGCATCGACAGAACAAAGTTTCAACAAACTGAACATTGACTTGTCGACATGAGTTCAGAAACTGCTAGAACCAATTTCGAATTGGAGAATCAGATTGAAGATATCAGTCATAATGAGGATTTAATGGATAGTATTTATTCTTATGATGAACAAGAGCAACGACGGATTTCCAATGAAAAACCATGGAGTTCCAAGTGAGTTTATTAAATGTCAAGATTCTACTAAATGTCGAGATTCCACTAACCAGTCCTAATTATTTCAAACGAGTGAGAATTTCAGCCATTGCACTTATAAAAATGGTACGCTATCTATTGTTTTAATTGTCTTAATTGTCTTTGACTCTAACAGGCTATTCATACAAGATCTGGAGGCTCGATTGAAGTAATGGGAGTCATGACAGGAAAGATCGCCAACCAAGAATTCATAGTTATGGATGTATATCCTTTACCAGTTGAAGGTACAGAAACAAGAGTTAATGCTCTAAGTCAAGCTTATGAATATATGGTGCAATATTTAGAAAGTCTTAAAGCAGTTGGAAGACCGGAGAATATCGTCGGTTGGTATCATTCACATCCCGGTTATGGATGTTGGCTATCAGGAATCGATGTAGGCACTCAACTTGAAAATCAGACTTATCAAGATCCATTTCTTGCTATAGTTGTAGACCCTAATCGAACGATCTCGGCCGGAAAAGTCGATATAGGAGCATTTAGAACTTATCCTGATGGTTATGTTCAAAGAGACAATTCTTCCGATCATCATCAATCTATTCCTCTTAGTAAATTAGAAGATTTTGGAGTTCATGCTGACAAGTATTATGCATTGGAAATTTCATATTTCAAGTCCTCTTTAGATTCAAGGATCTTGGAGCTTTTATGGAACAAATATTGGGTCTCGACCCTTTCTCAATCGTCTTTAATCACTAATCATACTTATACAACTGAATTAATCACCAATCTTAATGAGAAATTCGATGTGGCTCAAGAATCCAATTCAAGAGGTAATTTAGATCGTGGGACGAATTTCGCTGGGAAATCTTCTGCAAGTAAAGGAGGATCAGGAAAAGACAGTGAATTTAAAGAACTATTGTTAAATTCAAGTGATATCGGATCCGAAGAAGTTCATGGCCTTATAACAAGAGAATTGAAAAGACGGTTATTTACTCAGGAGGAGTTATAACGTCAACAGGATACATCAACAGGATTACATCAACAGGATTATATCAACAGGATTACATCAAGATAACCATATTTTCAACGAACTTTTTCCATGTCTCGATCCTGAACAAGTAGTCATTAATTTTGGATTCAAAGGATTAAATGAAACAGATGATACCACTAGTTAGTATAAGCATTACACAACTCTCTCGACTCTCGACTCTCGACTCTCGACTCTCGACTCGCTCAACTTTCTCAACTCACCATTGGAATGGCAATGCTCTTTAATAGGATCACAATCGATTCCAAGACCAGAATCGGGCCATGAAACAACATGTCCTGTTATATCACCAATACTTAAACATCCGTTGAAATCTCCTGTTAATCTTTGCATTGTCTTTCCGTTCCAACCTTTAAGAGTTGCAATTTGACTGAGTTGACGAGAATCTACAACGTCAATTTCTTCACTGTTTCGTTTAATTATATACATGAATCTGTCGTCGGAAGAAAACAGAATCTGAGTGATTCCTTTACTATGAAGGGTCGAATTGATTTCACCATCTCTTAGATCATAAAGTCCAAAAGATCCATCAAAAGATCCTGTAGCAAAAATATTTTGATCCAAATTCTTGAATTGAATAGCCGATATTAATCCGTTAGCCGATATGAAAAAGGGGTCTGTAGGAGTATTTATATCAAATAAAGACACCAATCCTTTACTTCCACATGTTAACCATTGACCTGACGGATCAAATGCCATAGCCAATGGACCGATGTAACTTTCTGTATATTCATTTATCAAAGGAAATGATGCTATTAACGAGCCATTGACAACGTTGTACAATTGAATCGGAAGCTGTTTACGAGAAATCGCAGTTACACAAGTCGAAGGAGATGTTAGATTAAATCCTGGATAAATAGATGAACAAATAATCGGGCTAGATCCGAATATTCTTTGATAAGGAAGGAGTTTGTGAGAATCAAGCAGATCTTGAGGTCTAGTTAGAGTGAATCGAGAGTTGCCGCGCAGATGCGTCGATGCCCCTACACCGATCGCCGATGCGTCGATGACTCTACACCGATACGCCGATAAGCGATACGGTTGACACAGCTGACACGGCTGACACGGCTGTGCTAATAAGCTTGCCGTAACGGAAGGCTTTGGATAGGCTTGGAAAACTACTTACATTATAAACAATCGAAACCCGAAATCTTCACTATTTGTAACAATTGAGGACCCATCAGGAGTCCATTGACAGGATTTAAACATGAATTGGTCATTCATACAAAGTTTCCGTTCTATACATGGTTTAATCAGGTTGGATGCTTCGTTCTTCCATGCTTGATAGTTGGGGGTTTCATACAGCTCCAAGCTGCTAGCAATTAACTTCATGAGTTATCGCAGAATCACTCAGACGAAACAATTAGTTTGTACAAGATCAATCAGATGTAATGTAGTAGTCTAGTAGTCTGTAGCAGACTTTAGATCGAACAGGCTGTAGAGTCGAATTCATTAGTAGAACAGTGCTAGATGAGCCATGTTGGAACTTGATCGTGCTGGGAGTTGAACGTGGGAGTTGAACGTGCTGGAGCTTGTGCTGGGGCTGACCGTTCTGGAGTTTGTGCTGGATGTTTAACGTGCTGGGAGCTGAACCGTATTGGGAGAACGTGAACAGCGGTAGTGACGGCTTCAGCAGTACTTTAGATTATTTAGACCTTGACTTCTATCGAGTACAAGTCAATCATTCAGGGTTTATTAACCAATTCCTCGGAGATTTGATACAATCGATTCTCGACTTTAGAAACGGTCTACTGAACGTGTAAAACTGTCAACTGAGACTCAACTGAACGCCTAAACGGTCTACCCTCTCTATGTCCTGCTCAGCATTTTCAGCCCCTGGAAAAGCTTTTCTTGCAGGAGGTTACCTTGTACTAGACCCTAAATACTCTGCTTATGTCGTTGCATTATCGGCTAGAATGCACGCGGTAATTGAAGGTCGAATCGACGCCAATTTACCCTCAATTAAAGTGACAGCTACAAGTCCTCAATTCGCTCAAGGGACGTGGAAATACGATTGTCAAATTGCAGACGAGGTTCAAATAACTGCCTCAGAATCGAATCCTTTTATTGAAGCAGTTTTAACTATAGTTTTATCATATTTAAACCCTTGCAATGCCGAAATCTTCATCACTATTCTATCTGACGACGCTTATCATTCACAGGATAGTGTGGCCAAAGCGAGGTTCACCAGCCATTCAAAACCCATTTCTCAGGTCCCTAAAACAGGACTTGGTTCTTCTGCTGCTCTTACTACGGTTTTAACGGCTGCTTTATTGTCATTTTACAACCCAAATTTGGATTTTTCACACCAAGAAACCTTACAATTAGTTCATAATTTAGCCCAACTTTCTCATTGTACAGCTCAGAAAAAGGTTGGATCAGGATTCGATGTAGCTTCAGCAACTTATGGTAGTATTGTCTATAGCCGGTTTCCTCCAGAAACTATCAAGAGCTTGTCTGAAGGATCGTTAACGCAAAAGGTTAAACAATTAGCCGATTCCAAATGGAACCTTACTGTTGAACCATGTTCTTTACCTCAAGGGATTCGGTTGTTAATGGGTGATGTAAAAGGAGGTTCAGAGACTCCAAAGATGGTCAATACAGTACTTGAATGGCGTAAAAAGAACCCTCAAAGAGCTCTGCAAGTATGGACATGTCTTGATGATGGAAATATGGCTCTTGTCAGAGTTTTGGAACAGCTTAACGACCTTTTCTCTTCCGACCCGGAAAAATACCAATTAGAACTATCTACTTTCTGTAAAGGAACTGACTCTGATAACCTCCTGTTTAAACTTGCAGATTGTTTCAAAACAATTCGAAAATACTTGAAAATCATGACAATTGAATCTGGAGCTGCCATTGAACCTGACAGTCAATCACAACTTCTAGATGCTTGTACTGATCTCCCTGGTGTCATTGGAGGTGTTGTTCCTGGAGCAGGAGGTTATGATGCTATTTGTCTATTGGTAGTCAGTAGTGAGGTCGATAAGATCATAGATGTGTCGGAGAATGGGCCTTTATCGACTGTAACATGGTTGGATTTGCATGAACAAAAGGTGGGATTAAAAAGGGAGAATTTCGAAGATTATTCCAAATATTTATGATAGGATAAGGATGAATTGTCAGGACCGTCCGTCGTGTTCCCGCCGTGTTCCCGCCGTGTGCTCGTCGTGCGTCCGTCGTGCGTCCGTCGTGCGTCCCGTCGTCAGTTCTCGTCAGTTCTCGTCAATCTCACTATCGGTCTCACTGTCAGTTCTCGCTCCGTCAGTTCTCGCTCCGTCAATTCCTATCGTCTTCTCCTCCCTCCGTTATAACCCCCTTAAAAACCTCATCTAATACTCCATCACTTTGAACCTCTACAAGATCAGGAAATTTCCTCGCTAATGAATCAATAATAATCTTTAAATTCTTTCTAGAAGAATTCTCATCATCTACTGTCAAATTAATAACCAAATCATATTTTTCTGTTTCTTCAGCGCTGACTCCCTCGAACCTCTTGTGAAATCCATTAAAAACCTGAAAAACTCCTTTAATCCCTAGCTTTGAGATCTTAACAGTTTGATGATTATCTCCTCGTTGTAACAACCTCTTTTTTGTAACTTCTTTAAGTTCTTGTCTAGGTCCATGATTGAAATGTAGACAGATAAATCGTACAAAATGATGGCTTGAAATATCGACACAATCTAGAATCCCTTCAACAAGCTGTTGACGTTCTCGTAAAACATGATTATTTCTATCACAATAAACTGCAGGAGAGTTTAGTAAACTTGTAGAGCATTTTCTAGTGAATTTCCCCGGTTTATTCTTGCCTGATTTTATATCATCATTTTGGATTAAAGGCCATGAGAAGAGCTGGAAGAGGCACTGACCAATGGTTGTTTTTCCACATCCTGGTGTTGATACTGGAAAGATTATATATTTCGGTGATGAGAATTGTAGATGAGCTTCCGAGTCAACATGAGAAGGCTTTGCCAGTGGTTTGCTGATTGTACTTAGAGCTTTGGTCTTTGGATATCGGGGCATGCGTGCTGTACTGGGACTGGAGATCACTGTATGCTTCGTGCTGGCCCTGCTGGGAGTATGGCACAGTGCTAAAGCTTACTGCAATTGAAAGTTCAAGGCGAGAATATTTACGAGTACAGAACAGTTATCATTGTTATGTGAGATCTTATGGCACTCTACAGAAGAAGTCTACATCGGAAGTCTACATCGCGATGCCTTATTCACGATATCGGCAGAATTGTGTCTATGGCTTGTGCTTTACTCATTCTATCAAGCACTGATACTGGTTAGCTTACAGCTTTAATGAATGCACTGGTCAATTGCCAGTCAGTCATAACATTTAGTGGGTTAAGCTGAGATTGCAATCGTGCGATCGAGTGGTTTCCTTTAGACTCAGAAGTTCTTCAGATCTCAGAAGTTCAGATCTCAGAAGTTCAGATCTAGAAGTTCTTCAGATCATCCTTGTCTCAACTTGACTAGGCATGCAAAGTTGAACTTGGAACCTGAATTGGAACCTGAATCGACAGGTTGTGAGCTTAAACGGCCCTCTTCTTTTTCACAGCAGGAGCAAGACCACAATCTCCATCGCATTCTCCATCTTCACATTCAGCGTCATCAGCATGGGCTCTTCCAGTGCCATGATTTTTAGAATTGTCTAATAGCGGCTCAAGGACAAATTCCCCAATGGTAGATGCTACTTGTCCTTCAGTAAGGAAACCCTCAACAGTCTTTTGATGATCAACATGGCCAAGATTTCTTGCTGGTTCAATTACATCTCGTACTAAACGTTTAAGTTCCTTTGAATCCGGAAATCCACCTTGTTCACTTCGATTCCAAAGAACCTTTTCCTCTTCTCCCTCTTCTCCCTCATAATAAATACTGACTCGAAAAACCCCTCCTTTTGAAGGAACTAAACTGATTTCTCCCAAATCGGTTCCAAATGTTGAAATCAATTCTTGTAAATACCAAGCAGCTCTTAAATTCCATTTACAAGCTGTACAGAATTCAATAGTGACTTTTGGAAGCCTTATGGGACAAATTGGGTCATACATATCAAAAATATAAGATATCAAAAATATAAGATAATCGATAAATAGGATTATAAGAAGATATTAAAACCAAAGGCCATTCTTGGAACATCAAGTCCTTAATTGTGCCAGTTTAGGTGATATTTACCTGGGGATTTTACCTGGGAGATAAAATATAAGAGATTTTGCACAGGATATTTACGTGGAAATTCCCCTGGCAATTCCCCTTGATTTGGGACACAAGGAACAGGGTTGCAGACCACAGATAATTAACTATAAAACCTGTAAAACCGTTACCAGTTTCAACTCGTTTGCTCTTTTTACTCCATTTTTATCGGCATAAAGAGGTGGAATTATTGCAGAATTAATCAATTATAATAGCATAGTATGCCGTCGTTTTCAGATAGCTTTTGGTCCAGTGAATATTCCGCAGGTGAGTATGATGGCCTGATGAGGCTGATGGGTTAAGGAGATGTGATGGTGATGGAGATGTGATGGAGATGTGATGGTGATGGTCATGGTGATGCGTTGGTTTAAGTGTGTGTGGTGGGTGGTAACTGCTTGCTGGTCGCTGTGGTGGCCGTGATGGCTGTGGTGTCCTGAGCCTGGTCTAGCTACAGCTGTCTAGCAGTGCTGTTCTAGATGTCTAGCGGTGCTATTCTGGCTGTCTAGCTGTGAGCTATGCTGTGCTATGCCATGCTGTATGGAGTAGCCTAGCTGTTCTGTCTAGCTGTGCTGTCTAGCTGTGCTGTCTAGCTGTGCTGTCTAGCTGTGCTGTCTAGCTGTGCTGTCTAGCTGTGCTGTCTAGCTGTGCTGTCTAGCTGTGCTGTCTAGCTGTGCTGTCTAGCTGTGCTGTCTAGCTGTGCTGTCTAGCTGTGCTGTCTAGCTGTGCTGTCTAGCTGTGCTGT